>CM055125.1:209633140-210033825 GCA_029206835.1 Rana muscosa
TCCATCTGGAAAAATTCCGATCGGAATTTCCTATCGTGTGTACAAATTCTGACACTCTAAATTCCGACGCATGCTCGGAAGCAAAGAACTTAATTTTCTCTGCTCGTCGTAGTCTTTTAGGTCACCACGTTCTTGGCAGTCAAAAGTTCACCGAACTTTTGTGTGACCATGTGTATGCAAGACAGGCTTGAGAAAAAACATCCAATTTTTTTCCAACGGGAATTCCGCTCGTGTGTACAGGGCATAAGAGTTTCAATTTGTATGCAATCAGGCAGGCCCTTGCACTACATGGTTTTGGTAAATCTGAAGACAAAAATATGCAGAAAATCTAATAGTGTGTATGGGGCCTTAGGCCTAGTACACACTATGAGAAAACCATCCAATTTTCCACAAAAGTGCATATCATGATGTAGTTGGAATGGTATTGACTTGCACGAAAATTCGCAGCCGACAAAGGCAAACATAGGTAAACTTATCTAGTGTTTGGGGTTGTTCTATGCTTCTGAGCATGCACCTTTTCTTTTTATATTCGATTATATCCATGAGATTACTGTACACATTAACCAATTCAGCCCTAGAAGGTTTAACCCACCTTTACGACTAGGCCATTTTTTTTTGCCATACGGCACTGCATTACTTAAACTCGCAATTGCGCGATTGTGCGATGCTGTACCCCAAAAAGAGGCTGCACCCCCAATGCAAGGGTTAACTGCTCGTTTCTGTGTAGGGGACAAAGAAAAGCAATTTTACTTACCCGATCCTCCACTCTCGTAGGCTCTCCCACACTGCTAGACCGGCACTTGCAGCCTATTCTCCCCGCAACAATTCTCTCAGGCTGGGTTCACACCTATGCGAATTGGATGCGGCTTAGAACGCATCCAATTCATAGGACATTTTAACCACTTCAGCCCCGGACCATTTGGCTGGCCAAAGACCAGAGCACTTTTTGCGATTCGGCACTGCGTCGCTTTAACTGACAATTGCGCGGACGTACGACGTGGCTCCCAAACAAAATTGATGTCCTTTCTTTCCCACAAATAGAGCGTTCTATTGGTGGTATTTGATCATGTGGTGGAGATTTTTCAAATCCATATTTATAACAAGAAGCTACGTGTATATATGGTTGTATATGTTTTTACAATATTTTATTATTAAGATGACTTAAATTTATCTTAGCATGCTTGCTAATGTGAGAAACTTGTTGAACTGAGCATCAAAGGAACACACCTATCTGATAAAAGCAGCAAGTATTTCTGGTTTAGATTTGGAAGGCTAAGTAGAGAGGTTTGAGATTTCAACCAATCAGGTGGTCAGCTTTAAACCAATGAGACCACAGGTTTTTGGGTTCTGGTTGGCATAGGGGGTATAAAAGTCAGATACACTCATGGCTAGAGCCCTGGCGAATGAAGATCTGACGCAGACGACATGGTGACGTAATAAGCTCTCTCTCTCTCTCTCTCCCTCTCTCCCTCTGCCTCTCCCTCTGTCTCTCTCTCTGTCTCTCTCCCTCTCTCTCTCCCTCTCGCTCGGCCTCTCTGCCTCTCTCCCTCTCTCTCTCTCTCTCCCATGTTTAAGATTAATATTACTTCGCGTTTGCTCTCTTGTTTCTATTATCATGTAACATTGGTATCATGTTTGTCATAGCAATATTCCTATTATGTATCGTGTAACATTGGTATCACCTTGCTATTGGGGGGTACCAGTTCTGTATAAATAAATGTCATTGTTTTCTCTTTTCCCGACGCTATCGTTTGATTTCATTTTATATAGACAAAAGGTTTTTAATCACTTATTTTAAGCATTTAAGCGAGGTTAGGACTATCTCCGTAACAGATGGTGCCCCGTGTCTAGGCGAATATTTTGATGAGACTGATTTTTGAATAATGTATGTATATAGAATGAAATTGCAGCAGGGTATCGGTATGAATGATAAGGGCTCTGTTTGGAATCAATTTCAGTTGACCCTTTGATTAAGATTAGGCCAATCTTTGGGATTGAAACAAACCTGTGCGTATAGGGCTGCGTTTCCACTGGCGCAACTCCAATGTCATGTGACGTTGAAATGCAGCTTTAGTGCGACTGTGGTGTGGTGTTGAATGCGATTTTGATAGAGTCACTGCGGCTTTGAGTCACATAGATTGGAATGGGTGCTATTGAAATCAATGGGAAGCGATTTGTAATGCGACTTTGTGCCCAAAGTCGCATGGCGAATTGCATCAGTGGAAACGGAGACTAAACCACATTGAATTATCTGGATGTATGGGAATCTATCTTTCTGTGTAAACTACTAACGGGGGGATTGTAAGCTGTTGGGGCAGATTTTGATGTTTGGTGCGAATGGAGTAGTGCGTTTTTTTTCGGTGTTGCAATCTGATGGAGACTATTATGGTATGTCCCATGCTGGTTTTGGCGGGAAAAATCGGGCATCATCCACCATTTTGTCATTGTCCATGAGATGTGCTGTGGGCATATATTGTAACTGCTAAAAAATCATGTTGCAATTAGGTGGGCATCAGTTAAACTGCCTCCTGCATTACAAGCAATCATAGGGTCTAATCAAGCTCAACGCTTGGGAAGCCCTGTAATACAGTCATTTTTTTTGAATACTTTGGAGAAGTCCACGGGGAGATTAAACTATTTATTTAGTTGGGAAGTATTTCCAGGCTTACTTTTTGAAGGACTATAGTCAGAGCAGTGGTTGTTCTGGCAGAGTAGTGAAAAAAGGTTCGCAACGGCGACAGGGGCGGTACCTGTCGACCCAATCATTGGTCAGAGAGTAGCTAACTCTGGGAAACAGTTCAAGGTCTTTCATCCGTAAAGGATGGGTAATAAAATCGCTTCAAAGAGGGAGTCTAACCGTGGGGAACCTTACCACTTGACCCCGAAGGAAGAAAGGATTGATACAGGGGCCTTGAGTTGGGAAATATGCAATGTTGGGAATGGTGGACTGGGAAATTGTATTTTGAAAAAAATGGTACGGTCAAGCCAAATGCTTGGGAAAGAGATGCTTATTGTGCATGGATAGTAGAATAATGATGAACAGGGGGACAAGGAGGAACCTGACCAAACAGATGTTATGGGTTTAAGAAGTACAGGTTATGATAGAAAAGATTCTGATTTGTGTGATGTCTAGAGGTCATCTTTGACCAAGTGTGTGAATATGTGTGTGTGTGGAGACTATGCGAGAGGTGTAGTGCGGATCTGTGACATTATGTTCTCAGCTGCTGACAGCCCGAAATGACCCCCCTTTCTTTCCAACCAGATCTGTGAGAATGTAAAACGAATTGTATTGACATGCAAATGACCTGAGCCAGGCTGTAATAGTTTTTTGTGAAAGTGCTTTTACTAAAATGTGTTTGTGTTACAGAAGACGATTCAGCAAGGGATTTTGTGGTGAAGTATTATGATTGGTTGATAAAGGGTACCGTTAAAAAAGTTTAGGACATTTCGTTCCAGTTTTGTGAAGTTTTGTACTGTAATACAGTTTTGGGTGGAGAGCAAACAGGGGGCATCACCATTATTGTAACATCTAGATGCAGGTAGAAAGAAGCCATAATATTGTTTTGAATAGTGGAGGATTTCATGGTGCTTTGCAGCTCGTCTGACAAACACGTTTATCGCTTCTCTGCCTTTTGGCTAAGATCAAGTGTAGTATCTGTTCTTATCAGTTGCCAGGAGGTGGCGCTGTGTTAACCGTCCCCAGTACACGGCGAGGTGGAAAGGGATGGCGGTGGCATATGCAAAACCTGCTGGTGTGGAGGTGAAAGCCTTCTGATGGGGATGGAGAATCACTTGGTCAAGGCGGAGGGCCGGGGGTTTTTATTCTGGCCTTCTGGCCGGTGTTGGTGTAGGCGCTGCTCCTATTGGCGTCCGGTGGAGGAGCATGCCCGGCCCTGTTTCAGGGTCGGGGATGAGTCTTGCAAATCTGCCGGATTGTGGGAGTCTGGAAGGGTTAGCACCGGGGGGGCGCTTTTACTGTCGGCGGCTCTCCCCGAGAAAACCCAGAAGGGCTCTCAATCCAGTGGGAGCGGAAGGCCGCACTGACCTTGTCGGGGGGTCGGATCAGAACCGAAAAGCCTATGGTGAATGTGCCCCTGGAGTGGCAGTTCAGGGGTGCCATAACTGCACAAGTGTTGTCCCGCAGCACTTTTGGGTTTTTGGCACCACGGTCACTTCACCATAACACACTTTTTGAGCACCTGCCTCTAGGGCCAAGCCTTTTGGCTAGGACCAGAGGAATTTTTTATTCCTGGCCGGAGGGCCGGCCATTGTACTGCACAATGGCCCCTTTCACTCTCCCATCTTCCTTCTCCCCACTTTCTTTTTATTTATCCCCGTGTGTGTCACTTTTTTGTATTTTTTTGTTTGATGTAGCACGTTTGTCACTGTGTTTAGTAGGGTGTAGGTCCTCGGGCCTGCCCTGAACGACTTGGGAGTAGGTGGACATGGTCTTCTGGCCTGGTTCGCCTGCTCTCATGGGGGTCTCCCTTCGGGGGAGCCCCACCTAGTACTTGGATGGGTCTGTTTCGGCAGACTCACCGACGAATGGGGTCTGTCTGGTTTCGGCCAGTCATAAGTACCTCTGTCCCTGTCAGGAGCCTAACGCCCCGGGGGATCAGGGTAAGGTCCTTCCATGTGGAGGACAAGTGTTACACCCGTTGCACGTTTTGTGTTTCACTCTTTATGTGTGTGCACTTTTTTTGGCACCGGGTGGAGTTTTTGGGTGTGTTTCACACGCCATGGGCTTTTAAAAAAAAAAACACGTTTATCGCGAGACAGGTCAGGCCGTGTAAAATAATCGGAATTCCTGTGATTAACATAAACGTGAGGAGTAGTACGCTAACAGCCCCGGTCAGGCCGTGTAAAATAACTGGGATTCCGGGGGTCGATTATGGTAATAAAGTCGTAAACCATAATCGCTCCGAAAATAAAGCGCAAGGGTGTCCTGGACGCGGGACACTTCATAAGCGATTCGAATCGTCATGGGTAATGTGCCGTCCATGCTTGGGAGGAAAAAATTAGGCTCCCCACCAGTCAGACAGCTGCACCGCACATGAGATCTGGGTTTGGGGCTCCGGACATGAGACCCCTTAAAGGATGACATATCTGGTCAGAGGGTACAGTAAGGTGTACTCCTTTGGAAGGTACTTTTGCTGGAGGACCAAAACCTCAGAATAAAGGTACCTTGGATGTAGTTGAGCTGTGGCTTCAGAAATCTGGAATGATGAGTGTTGATGGAGGTGTAGTACACGCTTTCGTGATTCTCAGAGGCGGAACGGTGGTTTGTATCTGAATGTTTGTATGTAGTAACGTGAATATGTTCGAACTTACCGCGGCGATCCTCCGATACGTCGCGGCTGTTGTATTTTTGTAGGAACGGGAAAAGTAAGGGTTACAGAGGGTTTTGTTTGAATCGGTTTTGAAAGAATGTCATTGACAATTTACCAATGTACAGGAATGTCATTATTTACCATTCTTTGCAGGTCAAATATGAAGGATAGAGTAATGATTTTGCTTATAAGTATTTTTCAGGTCCAAGGAGTTTGTACTCAGAGAACAGGTGTATGTAGACAGCTGTACATATGGATAAATACGAGTCTAAGGGAGGTAAAAGTATCATAGGTTATTTCATTGTTTCTTTTTTTTCCTGCACCACGCATTTCTTCCGTCAGTCTGTAATGAGGAAGAAAATGGGAGGAGAATGATAAATGTAAGAGTGACAGTTTTTTTCCAACACAGTACAAGTTGCTAATTTTTTTCTCACCATGGTGAATACATTTTTTTGGGGAAACAAAAATCCATGTGGTATTAATGTGTATTATGTAATACATATTAATTAAAAGTTGAGCTCAACAATTTTTGGGTATTTTAAAAAAATGTGCACGGGTTATGTAATGTAAAGTAATGTAATGTATATTTGTGTTTCATATGCTAATGTCTTGTTACTGGAATTGTTTTTTGTAAATTGCGAAAAATGGAATGTTTATCACTAACTGTTATTGGAATTTTATCCCTCAGAGTCGATAATTGGGTTTTCTGGCTTTCAGAACAAGAGGCTTTTTTTTTTTTTTGTATTCATGCACGACTGTCCGGAGGCCCGCCCAACCACCACCTGAAGAAGCAACGCATCTCTTAAGAAAAACGTGCCACGAATAAGCCTCTTCTGAAACTTTCCTTCACCATGCTGAAAAGTGCGGTCTCGCGGTCCGATCCAATCGTGACAATCATAACACCATATTTCCAAGCTACAAGACTAAATATGCAAGGATCCCGCCAGTAATGTTTGAATTCCGCTCCTTCAATGCAGCGGGGCGATGAAGCATTGCAGTACAGACTCTCATGGGTCGGATGTGAAGTCTCAAAGGCACCAGAACTGTCTCAAGTCTACCTTGATGGGTTACGGCGGGTTCAAGAAAGGAAGAGGCCGCAGTGGTGGTGGGGGAAGGGTCAGGGCTTCTGGGCCGTTGTGGGTGGGTACAAAATCATTAAGGGACTTCATAAGTTCAAGAATGAACTTCAGGGGGGACTGTGGTGGAGATTTTTCAAATCCATATTTATAACAAGAAGCTACGTGTATATATGGTTGTATATGTTTTTACAATACTTTATTATTAAGGTGACTTAAATTTATCTTAGCATGCTTGCTAATGTGAGAAACTTGTTGAACTGAGCATCAAAGGAACACACCTATCTGATAAAAGCAGCAAGTATTTCTGGTTTAGATTTGGAAGGCTAAGTAGAGAGGTTTGAGATTTCAACCAATCAGGTGGTCAGCTTTAAACCAATGAGACCACAGGATTTTGGGTTCTGGTTGGCATAGGGGATATAAAAGTCAGATACACTCATGGCTAGGGCCCTTGCGAATGAAGATCTGACGCAGACGACATGGTGACGTAATAAGCTCTCTCTCTCTCTCCCTCTCTCTCTCTCTCTCTCTCCCTCTCGCTCGGCCTCTCTGCCTCTCTCCCTCTCTCTCTCTCTCCCATGTTTAAGATTAATATTACTTTGCGTTTGCTCTCTTGTTTCTATTATCATGTAACATTGGTATCATGTTTGTCATAGCAATATTCCTATTATGTATCGTGTAACATTGGTATCACCTTGCTATTGGGGGGTACCAGTTCTGTATAAATAAATGTCATTGTTTTCTCTTTTCCCGACGCTATCGTTTGATTTCATTTTATATAGACAAAAGGTTTTTAATCACTTATTTTAAGCATTTAAGCGAGGTTAGGACTATCTCCGTAACAATCACCTCTGCGGGTTTTATTTTTTGCGCTATGAACAAAAAGAGCGACAATTTTGGAAAAAAAAAATTATATTTTTTACTTTCTGCTATAAAACATACCCAGTAAGAAAATCGAATTTCTTCATCAAATTAGGCTAATATGTATTTTGCTACATATTTTTGTTAAACAAAATCACAATAAGCGTATATTTATTGGTTTGCGCAAAAGTTATAGCGTCTACAAACTAGGGGATAATTTTATGAAATTTTTATTGATTTTTCTTTTTACTAGTAATGGCGGCGATCAGCGACTCATAGCGGGACTGCGACTATGCAGCGGACAAATCGGACACTAAGTGATACTTTTGACACTTTTTTTGGGGACCAGTGACACTAATACAGTTATCACTGCAAGATTATTATTTTTTACTGTCATTGTACTAATGACACTGGCAGGGAAGGGGTTAACACCAGGGGCAATCAAAAGGTTAAATGTGTCCCTAGGGGGTGCTTTCTAACTGTGTGGGGGGTGTTTGCACTGTAAGAAGACAGACATCCCTGTTCCTGCTTAGCAGAAACACAAGATCTCTGTCTTCTCCTGTCACAGAACAGCAATATGCCTTGTTTACCACGAACGGCGGGTCCCAGCGGACATCGGGTCCGCCGGACACGCTGATTGGCTCCTGCTGTGTCCAATCACAGTGGGAGCGGGTTGCCGGCGAAGCGTGTGCGCGCCCCAGACCCAGAAGTGACCCTACAGGTGATCGTCGTAGGAACGTTTTCTTTTGATCTTCTTATCGTGTGTATGGGCCTTTATTCTCTCTCTCTCCTCTCCATCTATTCTTCTCTTCTAGACTCTCTCCCTCTCCATCTTTACTCCTCTCTCCTTTCTCCATCCTCCCTCTCTCATTTTCTAATTATCTGACAACAGCCCATGCACTGTATCCTCAGCTGATATGAATTATTGCCTAGATTCGGAGAACGTGGAAGTGAAGCAGAATGTGATTTGCACAGACATTGGAGGATCACAAGACCCAGCTTCCTCATCGCCCTTGCTTATTGTGGTTTGGGGCACGTCGGGTGATCCCATGAATCTGGCTTAGGGCGGCCGAGGATGCAGAGCGCATTCAGCGCGGCTGCAGAGCGCATTCAGCAATGCTGTGTTGTTGTGGTCTGACCACAAGGACTCTTCACACAAACATGACTGTACTTGTTATGTCACAGCGGGGATGTGCAGACTCCCACATTGTCATTAGACAGCTGTTTTTCCAGCCAGAATTGGCTTCTTTTTTTTTTTGCTGATCTAGGCCAAGTTGTGCAAAGTTCATCTGAGAGTATTAAGTTCACTCTGCTTGGTAGGGGATGAAGGATTATTGTATAACTGGGGCACTATGGCCCTTACTGGAGCTTATCCGCCAACATTATTGCTCTGTTCCCAGAAACCATAAGATCAAAATCTAGTTGATTGCCTTATGTGTAGATTGCACAACATTACTCCTACAAATCTCATCATCTCTAAGGCCCCTTTCACACTGGGGCGGTTTGCAGGCGCTATTTTGCTAAAAATAGCGCCTGCAACCCGAGCCTAAACAGCGGCTCCTGTGTCTCCAATGTGAAAGCCCCGAGGGCTTTCACACTGGAGCGGTGCGCTAACAGGACTTAAAAAAAAAGTCCTGCCAGCCGCATCTTTAGAGCGGTAAGAGGAGCGGTGTGTTTACCGCTCCTACACCGCTCCTTCCTATTGAAATGAATGGGATACCGCGGTAATACCGTCCGCAAACTGCGGCTGTAGCCGCAGTTTGCGGGTGGTATTAACCCTTTTTCGGCCGCTAGCGGGGGTTAAAACCGCACCGCTAGCGGCCGAATACCTCTGCAATCCCGACGGTATAGCGCCGCTAAAAATAGCGGCACTATACCGCCACCGCACCAGTGTGAAACCGGCCTAATGGTCAACTCCACCCAAAAGAGAGTTTTCAGAATTCTGAGTGCTACACCGCTGAACCAAATGCTGGCTACTTATACGGTATGGATTGGGGCTTCCTTATGAACATGCAATGACCTGGGTGAACCCAGCCAGCCAGCAGACTGAACGAAAAAGAAAAAAAAGGGAAAAGCTTCCTCCATCTATGCAAATGAGGTGAAATGAAGGAATCCCCCTCCCTTCCCTGCTGGGACATTGTATTCTGACAGCTGCAACCGGCATTCTCAGAATTCACTAATCAGAGGCTGTAGCCACTGATCAATGGAAAATTTTCCAATATGACAAAAATCGATTAAACAGTCGACTACTGTTGAGCAGGGACTGCCACACAAGTTGTTTTTTTTTACTAAAACTGGAGAATGCAAAATCTGGTGCAGCTCTCTATAGAAACAAATCATCTTCCAGGTTATTGTCAAAGCTTAATTGAACAAGCTGAAGTTGGAAGCTGATTGACTACCATACACACCTGCACCAGATTCTAAATGTGCACCAGTCTTGGTAAATCACCCCCATGGTGTTCTAAATTTAGCCGATCCAACAGGCATTTTCAATCAGTGTATGGCCAGCTTGGGCACGATTCACACTGCCGCCACCTGAAAGTCGTGCGACTTATGGCGCAACATTGCAAGGTGACTGGAGTACTATGCGACTTTGAAGCAACTTTCAGGGAAGGCCTGGGTAATCTTCCTATAAGGTCGGATCTAAATCACGTCAATATAGATGAGGATCTGGCTTGGAGGTGACTTCCATTAAAGTCTATGGGCAAAAGTCGGATAGAAGTTGCCTTATAGTTGTACAGGAACCTTTTCTAAAGTTGGAGCGACTTCAGTTGTGCTAATGGTGAAATGTCAGGACAATCTTTCAAAGTACACCAACTTTCTCTAAAGTCCAAGCAGACCCCTGGAAGCTTGTCCTAAAAATGTAAGTGCAATGTAAATGCAAAAAAAAATATCACGGACTGCACTTAGCTGTACTGTTGCAAATTCAGTAATACAGCCACAATCACCTTTGACTCTACCAACAACTATGTAGAGAGTAATAGTCTACAGTGACAACCCATGTACTCAATGGGGTTGATTTACTCTGCACTAAAATTTCACTGCAAGTGCACTTGTAAGTGCAGTCACTGTAGATATGAGGGGAAGCTCTGAAATGAGGGGAAGCTCTGCTGATTTTATCATCCAATCATGTGCAAGCTAAAATGCTGTTTTTTAATTTTCCTTGCATGTCCCCCTCAGATCTACAGCGACTGCACTTTACACTGCATGTGCACTTTCAAGTGGATTTGCCTTTCGTAAATAACCGCCTATATTACAAAAGTATTGGGACGCCTGCCTTTACACGCACATGAACTTTAATGGCATCCCAGTCTAAGACCACTTTCACACTGAGGCGCTTTTCAATCGCTTTCACTCTAAAAAAAAAGCACCTGAAAAACTTACGAAAACGTATTTCCATTAAAATCAATGAATGCTTTCACACTGGGGCAGTGCGCTGACAGAGCGGTGGAAAAACACCCCTCTCCATTGAAATGAATTGAAAGCTCTTCAAAAGTTTTTCAAGCGCCTCAGTGTGAAAGAGGCCTTAGTCCGCAGGGTTCAATATTGAGTTGGCCCACCTTTTGCAGCTATAACAGCTTCAACTCTTCTGGGAAGGCTGTCCACAAGGTTTAGGGGTGTGTCTATGGAGATGTTTGACCATTCTTCCAGAAGTGCATTTGTGAGGTCAGGCACTGATGTTGGATGAGAAGGCCTGGCTTGCAGTCTCGGCTCTAATTTATCCCAAAGGTGTTCTATCAGGTTGAGGTCAGGACTCTGTGCAGCCCAGTCAAGTTCCTCCACCCCAAACTCGCTTATCCATGTCTTTACAAACCTTGCTTTGTGCACTGGTGAGCAGTCATGTTGGAACAGGAAGGGGCCATCCCCAAACTGTTCCCACAAAGTTGGGAGCATGAAATTGTCCAGTATGCCGACACCTCCCTTCACTGGAATTAAGGGACCACCACGCGCCACCCCTGAAAAACAACCCCACACCATAATCCCCCTTTCACCAAATGATTTGGACCAGTGCACAAAGCAAGGTCCATAAAGACATGGATAAGCGAGTTTGGGGTGGAACAACTTGACTGGCCTGCACAGAGTCCTGACCTCAACCCGATAGAACACCTTTGGAATGAATTGGAGCAAAGACTGCGAGCCAGGCCTTCTCATCCAACATCAGTGCCTGACCTCACAAATGCACTCCTGGAAGAATGGTCAAACATTCCCATAGACACACTCCTAAACCTTGCTGATAGCCTTCCCAGAAGAGTTGAAGCTGTTATAGATGCAAAGGGTGGGCCAACTCAATATTGAACCCTATAGACTGGGAATGCTGTTAATTTTAATGTGCGTATAAAGGCAGGCTTCCCAATACTTTTGGTAATATACTGTATGTTAAGCAGATGCAAAACCATTTTTTTTTTTATATCCTGCAGATACATACATTTATATATAGTTTTTTTTTTTGTAGATTCTACAGCTAAGATTTAAAGATATTGCCCTTGCTCTGCAGCATTTCAAAGATCAAATTGGTCTGTGTATGGCTCCCTTAAGATATTTTACATTTTTATCTTTTGTTCTAAATGTAATACATTATACAGTAAGTTCCCTACTTATGAGTGAGTTCCATTCCGGGAGCTCGTTCGGAAGTTCAACTTGTTTGTAAATCCAGCAAAGATCAGCCCTTGCAGACAAAGGCTGTGAGCGCTGATCAGTGTGTTCTGGCAGAACACAAAGGCACAGCATGGGAGATTGCTGCACCGACATTGCTTGTGTTGGTACGGCGATCTGTCAGTTTTTGTTTTCGTTCAGCCCATTGGGTTAAAAAAAAAAAAACGAGTATGTGTACCCAGCTTTACAGGATTGGACATGCGAAAACATGTTCACATCTGTAAAAGTTTGTACGTTGAATGCTTGTATGTAGGGGACTTACCATATTATCAGATAGTAAGTCAAATTAGGAAAAAAAAAAATCTGGTGTCCAACTAAAACTGAAATATCAGTTCTGAATAGAGATCGACTGTAAAGGGTCTTCCCTGGTACACAGTGTGATCTGACTCAGTGAATCATTGAAGTTGTCATGTGATCTTCTGACGTCTGATGGATAATGGACATGCACTGTGCTAGTAGTTTGTGAAATTTGCTGCATTAACATTAAAGCCTCTTTTGTTTTCACACCAAGAGATCAGTACAGTGCCTTAAAAAATTATTCATCCCCCTTGAAATTTAAAAAAATATCCCAAGCTTTGAACATCTCACGGAGCACTGTTCAATCCATCATCCGAAAATGGAAAGAGTATGGCACAACTGCAAACCTACCAAGACATGTCCGTCCATCTAAACTGACAGGCTGGGTAAGGTTAGCATTAATCAGAGAAGCAGCCAAGAGGCTCATGGTAACTCTAGAGCAAGGGGTCTCCAAACTGCGGCCCGAGGGCTGGATGTGGCCCTTTGCTAGCCTTTATCTGGCCCTTGGAATACTATATCTTCCACTGATACAGATGATTAGATAATATTACTTCCAATAATACCAATGATGGGGCATAAATTCTCCTCCTACTGTCCTACTGTCCACAAACCCTGAGGCCATGCATACTCTTACTGATGCTGGGCCCGAGACCTTTTCCACTGGCCACAATCCGGCCCCCTAAATTCTGAAGGAGAGTAAGCTGGCCCTTTGCTTGAAAAGTTTGGAGACCCCTGCTCTAGAGGAACTGCAAAGATCCACGGCTCAGGTAGGAGAATCTGTCCACAGGACAACTATTAGTCGTGCACTCTACAAATCTGGCCTTTATGGTAGAGTGCCAAGAAGAAATCCATTGTTGAAACTTGAAAATAAGCCATTAAAAAACAGTTTACACATAGCAAACATGTGGAAGAAGGTGCTCTGGTCAGATGAGACCAAAATTGAACTTTTTGGCCTAAAAGCAAAACGCTATGTGTGGCGGAAAACTAACACTGCACATCACCCTGAACACATCATCCCCACTGTGAAACACGGTGGTGGCAGCATCATGTTGTGGGGATGCTTTTCTTCAGCAGGAACATGGAAGCTGGTCAGATTTGATGGGAAGATGGATGGAGCCAAATACAGGGCAATCTTAAGCCCTGTACACACGGTCGGACTTTTGCCCAACAAACTTCGTTTTGAGCAAGTTGGACCAACAATTCGACCGTGTGTACGCTCCATCGGACAAACTTTTTTCGTTTGGTTTTGGATTTCATCGGACAAAAGTTGGGTCTGCAAATGGACAAACTTTTGCCCAACAAAAGTCCGATGGAGCAAAGTCCGACCGTGTGTACAGAAAACCATTGGACTTTAGTCCGATGGACAAAACAACTAATGTTAAAATCAACCAACAATAGCAGAAGTTGACCAAAGGGTGGCAGTAAAGATCAGAAAAGAGCAGAAAAAACACGTGATGTTGTAAGAAGTTTTAAGAAAGTTTGCAGAAAAGTCCTGTGGTGTGTATGCTATGGGTGTTCCCAACCAACTCCGTTCGGACAAAAAACCACAGAAAAGTCAGATGGAAGTCCGACCGTGTGTACGAGGTTTTAGAAGAAAACCTGTTGGAGTCTGCAAAAGACTTGAGACTGGGTTGGAGGTTCACCTTCCAGCAGGGCAACGACCATAAATATACAGCCAGGGCTACAACGGAATGAATTTGATCAAAGCATATTCATGTGTTAGAATGGCCCAGTCAATGCCCAGACCTAAATCCAATTGAGAATCTGTGGCAAGATGTGAACATTTCTGTTCAGACACTCTCCATCCAATCTGACAGAGCTTGAGCTATTTTGCAAAGAAGAATGGGCAAAAATGTCACTCTCTAGATGTGCAAAGCTGGTAGAGACATCCCCAACAAGACTTGCAGCTGTAATTGCAGCAAAAGGTGGTTCTACAAAGTATTGACTCAGGCTGGGTTCACACTGGTACAACAAACGCTCCGACATTGGGAGCTCATGTTGCATGACGTGTGAAAATCAATGTTTCCCTATGAGAGCCGTCTTAACTGGTCTGACACATGTCGGTCCGACTTTGAAAATGCTCCCTGCACTGCTTTGGTCGGATCGCGGTCTTAACTGATCCGACTTTGGCATGCGACTTGTGCTCTGATGAAAAAACGGCATGGGTTCCCCCTCCAAGACCATACCAGGCCCTTCGGTCTGGCATGGATTTTAAAGTGGATGTAAACCCACTCTCATCAATTCTAAAGTACTGCCATAGTGCTTAACTATAAGGATATACATGCCTTCTGCATGTATCCTTACCTGTCAAATGTGTCCCGTTTAGCAGTTTGAAGCCCCCAAAAATAGCAGATTCAGTGGGCGGGTCTGTTATCGGCGCTTGGTGGGCGGAGTCATGATGTCAGCAGACTCCCCGCCCACCTCTACACTCCCCTTGGCGACGGAGAAGACCGGGCCCGCTAGCAAAAGAGCTGGAAGAAGATAGCGGAGGCCCAGCAGAAGGAAGAAAGAATCGGAGAGCGTGGAGATGACACCGGAGACCCCCGAAGTCGGAAGAAGACCCCTGGAGCTGTGTAATAAAATTACTTTAAAAAGCTGTGTGTGTGTTTTTATTGACATTTTTTTCCACCAGGTGAATGGGTAGGGGTAGAGCCCTGTCCTCATCAACATGGGGGCAGGGTGCTTTGGGGTTGGGGGGGCCGCAGGTCGCCCCCCTGCCCCAAAGCACCAAACCCCCCATGTTGAGGGCATGCGGCCTGGTACAGTTCAGGAGGGAGGGGGGCCGCTCTCTCGACCCCCCCCCCTCTTCCCCTGCAGCCTGCCAGGTTGCGTGCTCGGATAAGGGTCTGGTTTGGATTTTGGGGGGACCCCCACGCCCTTTTTTCGGCGTAGGGGTTCCCCTTAAAATCCATACCAGACCCAAGGGCCTGGTATGCTCCTGCAGGGGGAACCCATGCCGGTTTTTTATTTAAAATTTGGTGTGACGTTCCCACTCAGGATTCATACCAAGCACAGTGTCTGGTATTGGCTGGGATCCAAGACGGATCTCCGTTCATTGAAAGTCGGACATATGTCGGCTTCATGTCGCAGGGCAAAGTCAGATCCAAAAGTAGGACGGCTGTCGTGTCGCACAAGTGTGAACCCAGCCTAAAGGGATGAGGTGGCAACAACTTGTGCTAATTAACGTAGCTTTCTTGAAGTGGCAATTATTACTCCCAATCATTAGAATCTGTGTTCAGTATTTACAAACCGGATCTGAAGGTTGCTTTATAAGGCCTCATGCACGATGGACGTTTTTGCAGCTGCTTCTAGGGGCGCCTGGTGCTTTTTTCCCTGCCTCTAAACTCCCCTCATGTTAGCCTATGTGTCCATATACACACATAGACTTTTAGCAGCGTTTAGTGGCAGGAGAGTTTAGTGGCAGAATGGAAAAAAAAAATAAACAATGCCAGTACGTCCAGGACCAGCAAAGTTTGTGCAGAAAAACCGCTTGTAAATGTGTGTAATGTATGTAAACACATCTAAACGTACATTATGGCTAGGAGTGTGTAGAGTTTAATAAATTATTGTGACCAATGAAATTAATTAACGCCCAAACACTTGACGCCTGTAAACGCGCTTAAACACTTATAGAAAGAAGCATTAGATACTTTTACAGGTGTTTTGTTTTGTTTTTTGCCGGAAGGAAGACTTCTAGAAAAGTTTAGAAAACATCCAGTGTGCATGAGGCCTAAGACCTACCCTGCTAGCGGTCAAGAAAGGGTTAAAAACCACCGCAAAGCGCCTCTGCAGAGGCGCTTTGCCGGCGGTATAGCCGCGGTGCCCCGTTGATTTCAATGGGCAGGAGCGATGGAGGAGTAGTAAACACACCGCTCCTTCACGGCTCCAAAGATGCTGCTAGCAGGACTTTTTTTACCGTCCTGCTAGCGCACAGCTCCAGTGTGAAAGCCCTCGGGGCTTTCACACTGGAGAGACAGCAGCGGCTCTTTCAGGGCGCTTTGCAGGCGCTATTTTTAGCACTGTAGCGCCTGCAAACCGACCCAGTGTGAAAGGGGTCTTAGGCTCCATTCACAACTGAGTGTAGCGATTTACTGGCATTTTTTAAAAGCATTTTTGTAGCTTTTTACAAGGATTTTTAAAGTGTTTTAGAAGTGTATTACAAGCATTTTACAGCTTCAGGTGTTTTTGTTTAGCCAATAGAAAGCACGAGGGGGAGGAGAGGGAGAGGAAATTAGGGGTGGAGAGCTGCTATTTTAGCGTAAACCGCTTAAAGCGGAGGTTCACACAAAAAGTGAACCTCCGCTTTTCGGAACCCCCCCCCCCTCCGGTGTTACATTTGGCACCTTTCAGGGGGGAGGGGGGTGCAGATACCTGTATAAAAGGTACCAGGTATTTGCACCACTTCCGGGTTCTGACTCCAGCGGGAGTCCCGCCCCTTCACGTAACCCCCGTTGTCTTCTGTTCCCAGGAGAGAGCGGGGACCAGTGACAGCGCGCCGCGATACTCGCGCATGCACAGTAGGGAACCGGGCAGTGAAGCCGCAATAATATGTTCAACTTTTGATCTTGTAGGAAGATATGATGTTGGTCTCAAGCCACATCCACGTAGTCCTGTAGATGTGAGAAACTAGCATCTGGAGAACAGAGGTCCCTTATTTTTTTTAACAATAGATTTTTTTTTATTCAGACCTTTACATTACAAGCGATGCAAACACACAATTCGTCACATGAATAACATTACACATAGTGACAGAGAAAACAGCAATATTGTTAACCACAAGATGGATGGGATCAAAATCCTTATATCGTACTAAACGTTAGCGCAGGAGGTATACATTCCAGCACAATAACCCAGAAGGGCCGAGTGGGGAGGGGGGGAGAGAAGGAGAGGGGGATGGGGGGACTGGGGGAGGTCCCTTATTAAAGCAGGGTTCCACCCAAAAATTGAACTTCTGCTTTTCAGAACCCTCCCCCCCCCCTCCGGTGTCACATTTGGCACCTTTCAGGGGGGAGGGGGGTGCAGATACCTGTCTAAGACAGGTATTTGCACCCACTTCCGGGCATAGACTCCCATGGGAGTCACGCCACTTCCCGTCCCCCCCGCTGTCTCCTGGGAAACACACTGGTCCCAGGAGAGAGCGGGGACCAGTGACGGCGCGCCGCGCTACTAACGCATGCGCAGTAGGGAACCGGGCAGTGAAGCCGCAAGGCTTACCGAGGATGGCGGCGGAAGCATCTGAGGACCGAGCGATTGCTCAGCCTCGTCTGCTGACATCGCGGGTGCGCTGGACAGGTAAGTGTCCATTTTTTTAAAAGTCAGCAGCTGCAGTATTTGTAGCTGCTGGCTTTTAAAAAAAATAAAAAAATCGGGTGGATCTCCTCTTAAAGGCCCCTTTCACACATGCGGACCGTATGTCCGCTTTTTCATCCGTCCGTTTACGGATGAAAAAGGGACATACATTGGTCCCTATGAGATAGCGGGTGTCCGCAATGCTCCGATTCTGCAAAATCCTATTTTTCTATCTGTCTGCAGAGCGGATTGGATGAACTTGGACAGACGGTCCGTGTTCATCCGATCCCCCCATAGAGGAGAGCGGAGATCTGACAGGGCAGTCTCTGCACAGTGTGCGGGGACCGCCCTGTCATCCGCCAGCTCAGCGGGGATCAGCGGAGCGAGCAAGCGGAGGTTCCTCACGGATCCGTCCCGATTGAAAGGGGCCAAAGTCAGGCGTTTCTGTTGAAGTCTATGGGGCCAAAAACACTTGTATTCTGCTGACTTTTAGGCTGGGTTCACAAAAAGAAGCTCATGTACTTTTTTAAACGACAGGCGTTTTGCTTCAGGTGACAGAACACTTGTATTTGGCCTGTTGAGTGTTTTAGAGCTTTAGGCTGGGTTCACACCTATGCGAATTGAATGTGGGTTTTCCCCCGCATTCAATTCGCATAGCAGTAGATTGTGACTGGCTCTCTATGGAGCCGGTTCACATATCTCAACAGCGGGTCCGGTGCGGTGTGCAGGAAAAACGCGTGCCTTTTTTGGTGTGCTTCAGGTTCGATTTCAGCCCAAAATTCGGGCTGAAATCAGACCTGAAACGGTGAACCAGCACGCACCGGACCCCTGCTGTGAGCCGCATGCGGCGACGGTGTGAACCGAGCCTCAAGCAGAAAATCATTCAGGTGTGAATGGGGTCTGAGGCCTGGTTCACACCTATGCATTTCTTAGTGCGTTTTTAGTTTTGCAGAAACACATTACAGTCCACTTAACTTGGTTTCCTATGGATGTAGTTCACATCTGTGCATTTTATGGAAAGGGCCAGGGATTTGTTTCTGGTTTTTGGTTCCATAGATTTCAATGGTTTAAAAACGTGTATTGAAAGAACGCAAAATGGACCTGGAATATGCAAACTGCAACCTGCATAGGTGTGAATCAGGCCTGAACACAAATCCTAATGGGAATGGGGATTGCCACTTTAACCACTTCAATACTGGGCATTTTCACCCCCTTTCTGCCCAGGCCAATTTTCAGCTTTCAGCGCTGTCACACTTTGAATGAGAATTATGCGGTCATACGACACTGTACCCAAATGAAATTTTGATAATTTTTTCCCCCCACAAATAGAGATTTTTTTTGTAGTATTTGATCACCTCTGCGGTTTTTATTTTTTGCGCTATAAACAAAAAAAGAGCGACAATTTTGAAAAAAAAAAAACACAATATTTATTGCTTTTTGCTATAATAAATATCCCAATTTAAAAAAAAAAAAATGTTTCGTCAGTTTAGGCCGATATGTATTCTTCTACATATTTTTGGTTAAAAAAAAAAAAATCGCAATAAGCGTATATTGATTGGTTTGCGCAAAATTATAGTCTACAAAATAGGGGATAGTTTTATGGCATTTTTATTATATTTTTTTTTTTACTACTAATGGTGGCGATCTGCAATTTTTATCGTGACTGTGACATTGCGTCGGACACATCGGACACTTTTGACACTATTTTGGGAACATTCACATTTATACAGCGATCCGTGCTATAAATATGCACTGATTACTGTGTAAATGTGACTGGCAGGGAAGGGGTTAACACTAGGGGGCGATCAAGGGGTTAATTGTGTGTCCTAGGGAGTGATTCTAACTGTGGGGGGAGGGGACTGATGAGAGGAGACCCCTGATCGTTGTTCCTATATACATATATAAGGAACATACGATCAGTTCTCCTCTCCCCTGACAGGACGTGGATCTGTGTGTTTACACACACAGATCCACGTCCCTGCTCTGTGATGAGCAATTGCGGGTGTCCGGCAGACATCGCGGGCGCTGGGCAAGGGCATCGGGTCCCCAGTGATGCGGCGAGCGCTCTCCACAATGCTGGAAGCCGAAGACGTCATATGACGGCCGCCCGGAGGGACGAAGGGTGCCTGCAGCCTTCATATTAAGTGGTTAAGCAAGCTGCTAGCAGGCTTCAACAGGCTTTCAACAAACTTCAAGAAGTTCTGAAACCTGCTAGCAGCTTGTTTAAAGTGGCAATCAACACTCCCATGGTACTTTAAAAGCTTCAACAAAGCTTGCTGAAAGTTCTGCAAATGCTTACTGTTCACACTGCTCTTGTACAAGCTGAAGCCGGTTTGAAACAATGAGCAGCTGATTAGCTGCAGCTGCTGATTAAGAAATACTTTGTGACTTTCCCTAAAGTTAATAGACAATCAGCCTTGCAGCACTGAGGTCCTTGGCTCAAAACCTGGTATAGGGGGCTATCTGCATGGAGTTTGCATGTTCTTACTGTGCTTACATGGGATTACTCCAAGGACATGCTGGTAATTTATTTGTCTCCTCTCCAGATTGGTCCGTGTATGTGAGATAGGGACGTAGATTGAGGGCTCGGTTCACACTTATGCGATGCAGGCAAACGCAGCGAATCCTGTGTTTCCCACATTGCAATAATAAAGCGCCCATGCGATCTGCGGCGGTGTCAATGTTATCTTAATGACACCCCAAAAAACCCCAGACACCCCAAAACAATGGCAGAATCGCATTGCATGGGTGTGAACACCCATGTGATGTGATTCAGGTGCGGGGGGAAAAAAAGGGTCCTACACCATTTTGGTGCGAATACAATGGGATTTCAGCCTTGCAAAATGTATGTCTGAAATCGCAGCGCTCAGATATCGTTTGGGATGTGCACAGGAATGCGGTGCGGATCACATGCAATGTCTGTTATCGCACTAGTGTGAACCCAGCCTGAGGGCAAGGACTGATGTAAATGTACAGTTCTGTAAAGTGCTGCATATATACTGGTATTATTAACCACTTGGAGCCCCGGCCATTGTAAAAAGATGGCCACAAGGTGGCTCTACAATGCCGAGAGGACGTCTATTGACGTCCTCGGCTGCTCCGGCCACTGGGGGGCGCGCATGCCCGCCACATCACTGAAGTGCCGATGCGTGTGCCTGGCGGCCGCGCCGCGCTGTTCACCAGGTACCCGCAATCGGCAGTTACACAGCAAAGGACGTGGATCTGTGTGTGTAAACACACAGATCCATGTCCTGTCAGGGAGAGGAGACCGATGCTGTGTCCCTTGTACATAGGGACACAGATCGGTCACCTCCCCCAGTCATTCCCCCTCCCCCCACAGTTAGAATCACTCCTAGGACACACATTTAACCCCTTCCTCGCCCCCTAGTGTTAACCCCTTCCCTGCCAGTCACATTTATACAGTAATCAGTGCATATTTATAGCACTGATCGCTGTATAAATGTGAATGGTCCCAAAAATGTGTCAAAAGTGTCTGATGTGTCCGCCGCAATGTCACAGTAAATAAAAATCACAGATCGCCGCCATTACTAGTAAAAAAAAAAAAAGTCATAATTCTGTCCCCTATAACTTTTGCGCAACCCAATCACTGTACGCTTATTGCGATTTTTTTTTTTTTTTTTTTACCAAAAATATGTAGAAGAATACGTATTGGCCTAAACTGAGAAATTTTTTTTTTTTTTTTTTAAATGGGATATTTATTAAAGCAAAAAGTTAAAAATATTGTGTTTTTTTCAAAATTGTCGCTCTTTTTTTGCTTATAGCGCAAAAAAAAACAAAACGCATAGGTGATCAAATACCACCAAAAGAGAGCTCTATTTGTGGGAAAAAAAGGACGTCAATTTTGTTTGGGAGCCACATCGCACGACCGCGTAATTGTCAGTTAAAGCGACGCTAAGCCGAAAGCTGAAATTTCGCCTGGGCAGGAAGGGGGGTTTATGTGCCCAGTAAGCAAGTGGTTAACTGACTGAAGTCAACTGTCCTTTCTCCTGCCAGACTGGCACGCTGTATTAGTTGAACAACATGTAAAAAATAATAATAGTAGTTTTGGGTGATGTTATTGAGGGCAGACCAGCAGTTTCTCCCTGGTGACACGGTCATTGAGTCCATTGTTCCCGCAGCCAGGCTGGGGAGTTTCATCAGCTGTCATTGTTCCTCCTGTAAACACTCCACATACATCATGTACACAACATTGTACAGAGACACCACTCTCTACATGAGTGGCAGTATTCTATGCAAAAGCCAAAGCAGAGAAACAGAACAACAACTCTGATACAGTTCTGATCCGGGGGGAAGATATTCTTTGAGATGCACAGCCCACTTCCTGTTTGTAAAACATGGAGATATATACTGCGCTGTGAAGAAGTACACAAACAGCAGCCAGCACAGCTACAGACAAAAAGCAATATGTGGATATGGAAAGTGCAGCGCTGTAGGGTGACTAGTGATGAGCCGAACACCCCCGGGTTCGGTTCGCACCAGAACCCGCGAACGGACCGAAAGTTCGTACGAACATTAGAACCCTATTAAATACAATGGATGCGAACGTTCGAATTCTAAAGTGCTAATTATAACAACTATTATGCATGTTATTGTCCTAAAAAGGGTTTGGGAACCCGGGTTCTGCACCAGGGGACATGTATCAATGCAAAAAGAAGTTTTAAAAACGGTCGTTTTTCGGGAGCAGTCATTTTAATGATGCATAAAGTGAAAAAAAAAAAGTCAAATATTACTTTAAATATCGTACCTGGGGGGTGTCTAAAGTATGCCTGTGAAGTGCCACGTGTTTCCCGTGTTTAGAACTGTCCCTGCACAAAATGACACTTCTAAAGGAAAAAAAAGCCATTTAAAACTGCTTGCGGCTTTAATGTAATGTCTGGTCCCGGTAATATGGATGAAAATCTTTAAGAAAAATGGCATAGCTACCCCATGACCCCCCCCCCCCTACCCCAGCCCATTACCAGCCCCTTTGGGTCTTGTATGGATATTAAGGGGAACCCCGCACATAAAATAAAAAAGGCCCTATATACTCTGAACAGCCGTATACAGGCGGTGCATACAAGACAGGGACTGTAGGTTTGTTCTTATGTAGAATGTGTTTGTAATTTTGAACAGGTACATTGTTGAACTGTAGCTCCAGCCCAAAAATCTATTTTTAAACTTTTTGGAAAACATAGGTAAGGGTTATCACCCCTGTAACATTTGTTTTGCTGTCTGTGCCCCTGTTCAGAACATTTCACCTCACTTTCCGTCCCAATGACAACTGTTTTTGAAATGTGGTGTTTTTCTTGAAACAAGGATTGGTGATAAAGCATCAGTACAGAGGAGACACCTTTCTCCCATATTAATTCTTACAGGAGAGAATTTTCCTTCCAAGGGGTAGATTTCCTCTCACTTCCTGTTGTCTTCTTCCGTTTGCAAGTAGGAGTCGTTTGTAAGTTGGATGTTTGAAAGTAGGGACCTGCCGTATATACTCTGCAGAAATAGGCCCCTTAGTTGTTGGTGTTGGCACAACACTGTAAGCACTCACAGTTACTCTTGGTTGGTGCTGGAACGCCCTGCTGTCAACTATTATATCAGGAATTTTAATTACATATAATTGTTGAACAGTGGTAGTAAAAATTGGGCCTTTGATGGTGGTGCTGGTGCCACAACACTGTAAGCCCTGACAGTTACTCTTGGTGGGTGCAGCAATGGGCCCTGCTGTGAATTATTAGATCAAGAATTGTAATTACATGCCCCTGTTGAACAGGGGCTGAAAAATTGGGCCTTAGGCAATGGTGGCACAACACTACAACCCCTCACAGATACTGTACTTGGAGCACAGCAATGAGCCCTGTTGCAAAGTATTGCTTCAAAAATTGTAATGACACGCCCCTGTTAAACAGGGGCTGAAAAATTGGGCCTTAGCCACTGGTGGCGGCACCCATAAACAAAAATGATCTTCCAAGCTATCATCATCAATCGTATCATTGAGGACGCGGAGGAGGAGGATAGCCAGTCAACATAACAGCACAGGCACTCAGCATCAGCATCAGTCTTGAAGGGATGTGACATGTTAAAATCAATTAGTCTGTTATATCAGCATCAGGTGTGTGGTAGCTGGTGGTGATCCAAGACTGGTTTATCTTGATGAAAGTCAGTCGATCAACCGAGTCGGTGGACAGGCGCACCCTGTGATCCGTGACAAATCCTCCAGCAGCACTGAATGTGCGTTCCGAAAGAACGCTGGATGCAGGACAGGCCAGTAGCTCAATTGCATACTGTGCAAGCTCTGGCCAGTGATCCATCCTCAAGACCCAGTAAGCCAGAGGATTTTCGGTGGGGAAGGTGTCCAAGTCTGACCTTGCCCCTAGATATTCCTGCACCATGTTTATCAGACGCTGGCGATGGTTGCTGGAACCGATCATACTTTGGGGCTGCGGACTAAAGAATTGTCTGAACGCATCGGTCAGACGGCCACCTTCCCCACCGCTCCTTCTTTGACTGTCCGAAGCCTCAGCAACTCGTTGTCCAGGACCAGGAGTTTGTAACCTCCCAGTCTCTGGGAACGCGTTGCACAGACCTTTCTGCAAGGCCTCCCGGAGTTGTCTCATCCTCTGCTCCCTCTGCGACGGTAACATAAGATCCGCAACCTTACCCTTGTACCGTGGATCAAGGAGAGTGGCCAGCCAGTAATGGTCCCTCTCCTTGATCCGAAGAATACGAGGATCCTTCCGCAGACTTTGCAGGATCAGGGAGGCCATGCAGCGTAGGTTTGCTGAGGCATTCGGTCCGGAGTCCTCTGGGTCACTAAGGACGACATGATCCGCAGCCACCTCCTCCCAGCCACGTACAAGTCCACTGGTTTCTTGGGACTGTAAATCATCCCTAAAAGACTGCTGCTGATGATGCTGAGTGCCAGCCTCCACCTCCATGCTGACACAGTCCTCCTCCTCCTCCTCCTCCTCCTCTTCCTGTGCGATGGGTGGGACAGAAGGAACACTGTCTGGGTAAAGGGGGCCTTGAGAGGCAAGGAAGTCCTCCTCTTCCTGCCTCTGTTCTGCCTCAAGTGCCCTGTCCATTATTCCACGCAGCGTGTGCTCCAACAGGTGGACAAGAGGTACAGTGTCACTGATGCATGCACTGTCACTGCTCACCATCCTCGTGGCCTCCTCAAATGGTGCCAGGACAGTGCATGCATCCCTGATCATGCCCCACTGCCGTGGAGAAAAAAAAACAAGCTCCCCTGACCCTGTCCTGGTGCCGTAGTCGCACAGGTACTCATTGATGGCCCTCTGCTGCGTGTGCAGCCGCTGCAGCATGGCCAACGTTGAGTTCCACCTGGTGGGCATGTCACATATAAGGCGGTTCTTGGGCAGGTTCAACTCCTTTTGCAGCTCAGCCAGGCGAGCACTGGCATTATAAGATCTGCGGAAATGCACACAGACTTTCCTGGCCTGCCTCAGGACATCCTGTAAGCCCGGGTACCTGCCCAAGAACCGCTGCACCACCAGGTTAAGGACGTGAGCCACACAGGGCACTTGGGTCAGTTGTCCCTGTCGGAGGGCGGAGAGGAGGTTGGTGCCATTGTCGCAAACCACCATTCCTGGCTTAAGCTGGCGTGGCGTCAACCACCTCTCAGCCTGGCCCTGCAGAGCAGACAGGACCTCTGCCCCAGTGTGGCTTCTGTCCCCCAAACACACCAGCGCAAGCACGGCATGGCATCTTTTTGCCTGCGTACTTGCGTAGCCCCTTGAACGGCTACGGAGCACCGCTGGTTCAGAGGACAAAGCACAGGAAGAGGCCATGGAGGAAGAAGAAGAGGAGGGGGTGGAGGAGAGAGGTGTGTCACAACCAGTAGTAGCATTTTGGAGGCGTGGCGGTGGAACAACCTCCAACACTACTGCACCTTGTCCTGCATCCTTCCCAGCTGCCAAAAGAGTGACCCAATGGGCCGTGAAAGAAAGGTAACGTCCCTGTCCATGCCTGCTGGACCATGAGTCAGCGGTAATATGCACCTTACCGCTGACCGCCCTGTCCAGCGAGGCCAAGACATTGCCTTCCACATGCCGGTAGAGAGCCGGAATAGCCTTCCGTGAGAAAAAGTGGCGTTTGGGAACCTGCCACTGAGGAACCGCACATTGCACAAACTCACGGAAGGGGGCCGAGTCTACCAACTGAAAAGGCAGCAGTTGAAGCGCTAGCAATTTAGCCAAGCTAGCATTCAACCGCTGGGCATGTGGATGGCTGGGAGTGAACTTCTTTCGACGGTCCAGCAGCTGGGGCAGGGAAATTTGCCTGCTAGAATCGGACGTCGGTGTACTGCTAGCAGAGTGGCCGCAACTACTTGGCTGTGACACACCTAATTCTACACCTTCATTCCTCTCAGTGCATGTTTCAGAGAGGACTGAAGTTATAGTGGGGTTGGAAATCCCAGCTGATGCGGTGCAAGGAGAGGTCCGCTTTGTTCTTTGGTGTGGGTCTTTGAGGTAGGCTTGCCAACGAGCTGCATGGCAGGTCAACATATGTCTGGTCAGGCATGTGGTACCCAAGCGGCTGATGTTTTGGCCACGCGATATACGCTTGAGACATATGTTGCAAACAGCAGCTGTGCGATCTGATGCACTAGCCTCAAAAAGGGCCCACACCAAAGAACTTTTGGAATGACGGGCAGAGGCAGCGCCCTGCACAGGCGGAGCTCTGCGGTGTGATTCCGTCGGTGTACTGCCCTTACGCTGGCCACCAAAGGGCATCCTGCCTCGTTGGAGATGTGCCTCCTCCTCATCCTCCTCCTCCTCCTCTCTCCTATTAGGCACCCACGTGGAGTCAGTGACCTCATCATCCCCTCCCTCCTCATCACTGGAGCCAATCTGGCAGTATGCTGCAGCTGCTGGAACATGACTGCCAGATTGGTGTCCTTCTTGAGCATCCCCTCTGTCTGCTCTCACGCTACTGCCTTCCTGTAGCTGGGTTTCATCATCAGACCCTTCGAAACGCTGGGCATCCTCCTGGAGCATGTACCCAACACTGTGCTCAAACAGTTCGGGGGACTCCTCAGGAGGAGGACATGGTGGGTCTAGGGAAGGAGTGACTGATGATGAGTCTGACATTGATACCAGGGAAGAGGATGCTTTGGCAGCTGCTTTGCCAGTACCCTGAGCCTGGGTGAGAGAGGATGAGGAGGAGGAGGAGGAGGGCTTGGTCATCCACTCTACCAAGTCTTCGGCATGATGTGGCTCAACATGTCCAGCTGCCGAAAAGAAGGACAAGCGTGTCCCATGGCCATGTGCTGATGACAATGCACCGCGTCCACGACCAGCACTGTTGCCCCCAGACACAGAGCCTGCTTGCCCTCTTTTATTGCCTCCTGACTGTCTGCCTCTCCTTGTTTGCCTTCCAGACATTCTAATAGATGGCCTGCAGGGAGATGGGAAAAAAGCAATAAGGGCTACCTTCAGGTGTCCTTCTCTGTCCCTTTACTTAAGGATTTCTAAATATGGTTGAGGATGATTGCTTTTGCACAGAATAGCACAACGACAATTTCCCTGACTGTCCAAAAACAAGGATTTCAAAGATGGTTGATGATCAATGCTTTAGCACACTATAGCACAAGGAGAATTTCCCTCACTGTCCTTCCCTGTCCCTAGAAACAAGGATTATCACAGTGAAAGAAACTGACACTCTTCCTACCTATAGTTTTCTGTCCCTAGAAAAAATGTTTTTTTAAAGCACACTATAGCACAAGGAGAATTTCCCTCACTGTCCTTCCCTGTCCCTAGAAACAAGGATTATCACAGTGAAAGAAACTGACACTCTTCCTACCTATAGTTTTCTGTCCCTAGAAAAAATGTTTTTTTAAAGCACACTATAGCACAAGGAGAATTTCCCTCACTGTCCTTCCCTGTCCCTAGAAACAAGGATTCGCACAGTAAAACACACTGACACTCTCCCTACCTATCCTTCTCTTTCCCTAAACTAAAGGAATCCAGGTTAAGCAAGAAAAAATAAATGTCACTGTCCCTGCCTATGCTTCTCTTTCCCTGCTCCGGAACACACTACACTAGGCCGCCGTGCTGGCGGCCTTTTATAGTGTGGGGCGTGTACTAAACACCCTCAGCAATAATTGGCCACAGGCATCCTGCCTGTGGCCAATCATTGCTCTCCTCGCTGCCGGCGCTGTGATTGGCCAAGCATGCGGGGTCACAGTGCATGCTTGGCCAATCACAGCGCCTGGATGACACTGCGATGGCGTAGTGCATTGTGGGCCGTTCGCGTCACTCGAATTAGGCGCGAATGGCCCAAATCGTTCGATCTTCGTCGAACGATCGAACAGCCGATGTTCGAGTCGAACGTATGTTCGACTCGAACACCGAGCTCATCCCTAAGGGTGACCAGACATCCCTGGTTTCAGGGGACAGTCCCCAGATTGAGGACACTGTCCCCAGACCAAGTCTGTCCCCGGTTTTGTCCCCGGATTGGATTTGAAGAGGGGCTGGGGCAATTTCAAAGACAGTCAGTGCAGAATAATAAAAATAAATCGGAATTACACACCGCCACTCCTACTAGCTTAGGGGGGTGTATTTTTTTCCATTATCTGTGCCCCTTTCTGATGATCATGTGCTGGTCTGAGCGGAGGGAATATTTCTTCAGTTTTGGGCGCATGCCCATTCAGCTCCGCTCGCATGTTCTTCTGCCTTGGCTCAAGTCCTGGCCAGCCTGCCTGCTTATCTCCTTGCTTTACCTGATGAAGTGATCTTCCTCCGCTCCCCACCCAGTAGTAGCCAGGGCCTGGAGAGTAAGACTTGACCGGCTGTGAGGCGGGCAGCGGCGGCGACGGGCAGAGAGTCGCTGATTGCCACCATTACTAGTAAAAAAAAAAAAATATGTCCCCGGATTTCATTTTAAAAATCTGGTCACCTTAGCTTATACTTAGAAATGCTTAACGATGCAAAAACACCTCCAATTACTAAGCAAATAAATGAACATTGAAATAATATTAAACAATTCACCTATTGTGAACAATGCAGTGAATATTATGCTAACACCTCAATCGATAGGTGAGCATTAAATAGTGCAAATTGTGAAAACAACAACAAGTGGCAAATAAAGTCCAAACAAGTGAAAGGATGTAATCCTGCAAACTGGATATGAAGTGTCCAACCACAGGTGTGACCCTCAAGTAGGGATGAGCTTCGTGTTCGAGTCGAACATACGTTCGACTCGAACATTGGCTGTTCGATCGTTCGACGAAGATCGAACGATTTGGGCCGTTCGCGCCAAATTCGAGTGACGCGAACGGCCCACAATGCACTACGCCATCGCAGTGTCATCCAGGCGCTGTGATTGGCCAAGCATGCACTGTGACCCCGCATGCTTGGCCAATCACAGCGCCGGCAGCGAGGAGAGCAATGATTGGCCACAGGCAGGATGCCTGTGGCCAATTATTGCTGAGGGTGTTTAGTACACGCCCCACACTATAAAAGGCCGCCAGCACGGCGGCCTAGTGTAGTGTGTTCCGGAGCAGGGATAGAGTAGCATAGGCAGGGACAGTGACTGTTATTTCTTTCTTGCTTAACCTGGATTCCTTTAGTTTAGGGAAAGAGAAGGATAGGTAGGGAGAGTGTCAGTGTGTTTTGTGCTTCTGCTATAGTGTGCTTAAAAAAAAACATTTATTCTAGGGACAGAAAACTCTAGGTAGGGACAGTGTCAGTTTCTTTCACTCTGCAAGTCCTTGTTTCCAGGGACCTGGAAGGACAGTGAGTGAATTGTCCTTTTGCTATATTGTGATTAAAAAAAACATTTATTCTAGGGACATAAAACTCTAGGTAGGGACAGTGTCAGTTTCTTTCACTCTGCAAGTCCTTGTTTCCAGGGACCTGGAAGGACAGTGAGTGAATTGTCCTTTTGCTATATTGTGATTAAAAAAAACATTTATTCTAGGGACAGAAAACTCTAGGTAGGGACAGTGTCAGTTTCTTTCACTCTGCAAGTCCTTGTTTCCAGGGACCTGGAAGGACAGTGAGTGAATTGTCCTTTTGCTATATTGTGATTAAAAAAAACATTTATTCTAGGGACAGAAAACTCTAGGTAGGGACAGTGTCAGTTTCTTTCACTCTGCAAGTCCTTGTTTCCAGGGACCTGGAAGGACAGTGAGTGAATTGTCCTTTTGCTATATTGTGATTAAAAAAAACATTTATTCTAGGGACAGAAAACTCTAGGTAGGGACAGTGTCAGTTTCTTTCACTCTGCAAGTCCTTGTTTCCAGGGACCTGGAAGGACAGTGAGTGAATTGTCCTTTTGCTATATTGTGATTAAAAAAAACATTTTTTTCTAGGGACAGAAAACTGTAGGTAGGGAGAGTATTTTTTTTCTTTCACTCTGCAAGTCCTTGTTTCCAGGGACCTGTAAGGACAGTGAGTTAATTGTCCTTGTGCTATATTGTGCTGAAAAAAACATTTATTCCAGGGACAGAAAACTCTAGGTAGGGACAGTGTCAGTTTCTTTCACTCTGCAAGTCCTTGTTTCCAGGGACCTGGAAGGACAGTGAGTGAATTGTCCTTTTGCTATATTGTGATTAAAAAAAACATTTTTTTCTAGGGACAGAAAACTGTAGGTAGGGAGAGTATTTTTTTTCTTTCACTCTGCAAGTCCTTGTTTCCAGGGACCTGTAAGGACAGTGAGTTAATTGTCCTTGTGCTATATTGTGCTGAAAAAAACATTTATTCCAGGGACAGAAAACTCTAGGTAGGGACAGTGTCAGTTTCTTTCACTCTGCAAGTCCTTGTTTCCAGGGACCTGGAAGGACAGTGAGTGAATTGTCCTTTTGCTATATTGTGATTAAAAAAAACATTTTTTTCTAGGGACAGAAAACTGTAGGTAGGGAGAGTATTTTTTTTCTTTCACTCTGCAAGTCCTTGTTTCCAGGGACCTGTAAGGACAGTGAGTTAATTGTCCTTGTGCTATATTGTGCTGAAAAAAACATTTATTCCAGGGACAGAAAACTCTAGGTAGGGACAGTGTCAGTTTCTTTCACTCTGCAAGTCCTTGTTTCCAGGGACCTGGAAGGACAGTGAGTGAATTGTCCTTTTGCTATATTGTGATTAAAAAAAACATTTTTTTCTAGGGACAGAAAACTGTAGGTAGGGAGAGTGTTTTTTTTCTTTCACTCTGCAAGTCCTTGTTTCCAGGGACCTGTAAGGACAGTGAGTTAATTTTCCTTGTGCTATATTGTGATTAAAAAAAACATTTATTCTAGGGACAGAAAACTCTAGGTAGGGACAGTGTCAGTTTCTTTCACTCTGCAAGTCCTTGTTTCCAGGGACCTGGAAGGACAGTGAGTGAATTGTCCTTTTGCTATATTGTGATTAAAAAAAACATTTTTTTCTAGGGACAGAAAACTGTAGGTAGGGAGAGTGTTTTTTTTCTTTCACTCTGCAAGTCCTTGTTTCCAGGGACCTGTAAGGACAGTGAGTTAATTTTCCTTGTGCTATATTGTGATTAAAAAAAACATTTATTCTAGGGACAGAAAACTCTAGGTAGGGACAGTGTCAGTTTCTTTCACTCTGCAAGTCCTTGTTTCCAGGGACCTGGAAGGACAGTGAGTGAATTGTCCTTTTGCTATATTGTGATTAAAAAAAACATTTATTCTAGGGACAGAAAACTCTAGGTAGGGACAGTGTCAGTTTCTTTCACTCTGCAAGTCCTTGTTTCCAGGGACCTGGAAGGACAGTGAGTGAATTGTCCTTTTGCTATATTGTGATTAAAAAAAACATTTATTCTAGGGACAGAAAACTCTAGGTAGGGACAGTGTCAGTTTCTTTCACTCTGCAAGTCCTTGTTTCCAGGGACCTGGAAGGACAGTGAGTGAATTGTCCTTTTGCTATATTGTGATTAAAAAAAACATTTTTTTCTAGGGACAGAAAACTGTAGGTAGGGAGAGTGTTTTTTTTCTTTCACTCTGCAAGTCCTTGTTTCCAGGGACCTGTAAGGACAGTGAGTTAATTTTCCTTGTGCTATATTGTGATTAAAAAAAACATTTATTCTAGGGACAGAAAACTCTAGGTAGGGACAGTGTCAGTTTCTTTCACTCTGCAAGTCCTTGTTTCCAGGGACCTGGAAGGACAGTGAGTGAATTGTCCTTTTGCTATATTGTGATTAAAAAAAACATTTATTCTAGGGACAGAAAACTCTAGGTAGGGACAGTGTCAGTTTCTTTCACTCTGCAAGTCCTTGTTTCCAGGGACCTGGAAGGACAGTGAGTGAATTGTCCTTTTGCTATATTGTGATTAAAAAAAACATTTATTCTAGGGACAGAAAACTCTAGGTAGGGACAGTGTCAGTTTCTTTCACTCTGCAAGTCCTTGTTTCCAGGGACCTGGAAGGACAGTGAGTGAATTGTCCTTTTGCTATATTGTGATTAAAAAAAACATTTATTCTAGGGACAGAAAACTCTAGGTAGGGACAGTGTCAGTTTCTTTCACTCTGCAAGTCCTTGTTTCCAGGGACCTGGAAGGACAGTGAGTGAATTGTCCTTTTGCTATATTGTGATTAAAAAAAACATTTATTCTAGGGACAGAAAACTCTAGGTAGGGACAGTGTCAGTTTCTTTCACTCTGCAAGTCCTTGTTTCCAGGGACCTGGAAGGACAGTGAGTGAATTGTCCTTTTGCTATATTGTGATTAAAAAAAACATTTTTTTCTAGGGACAGAAAACTGTAGGTAGGGAGAGTATTTTTTTTCTTTCACTCTGCAAGTCCTTGTTTCCAGGGACCTGTAAGGACAGTGAGTTAATTGTCCTTGTGCTATATTGTGCTGAAAAAAACATTTATTCCAGGGACAGAAAACTCTAGGTAGGGACAGTGTCAGTTTCTTTCACTCTGCAAGTCCTTGTTTCCAGGGACCTGGAAGGACAGTGAGTGAATTGTCCTTTTGCTATATTGTGATTAAAAAAAACATTTTTTTCTAGGGACAGAAAACTGTAGGTAGGGAGAGTGTTTTTTTTCTTTCACTCTGCAAGTCCTTGTTTCCAGGGACCTGTAAGTACAGTGAGTTAATTTTCCTTGTGCTATATTGTGATTAAAAAAAACATTTATTCTAGGGACAGAAAACTCTAGGTAGGGACAGTGTCAGTTTCTTTCACTCTGCAAGTCCTTGTTTCCAGGGACCTGGAAGGACAGTGAGTGAATTGTCCTTTTGCTATATTGTGATTAAAAAAAACATTTTTTTCTAGGGACAGAAAACTGTAGGTAGGGAGAGTGTTTTTTTTCTTTCACTCTGCAAGTCCTTGTTTCCAGGGACCTGTAAGGACAGTGAGTTAATTTTCCTTGTGCTATATTGTGATTAAAAAAAACATTTATTCTAGGGACAGAAAACTCTAGGTAGGGACAGTGTCAGTTTCTTTCACTCTGCAAGTCCTTGTTTCCAGGGACCTGGAAGGACAGTGAGTGAATTGTCCTTTTGCTATATTGTGATTAAAAAAAACATTTATTCTAGGGACAGAAAACTCTAGGTAGGGACAGTGTCAGTTTCTTTCACTCTGCAAGTCCTTGTTTCCAGGGACCTGGAAGGACAGTGAGTGAATTGTCCTTTTGCTATATTGTGATTAAAAAAAACATTTATTCTAGGGACAGAAAACTCTAGGTAGGGACAGTGTCAGTTTCTTTCACTCTGCAAGTCCTTGTTTCCAGGGACCTGGAAGGACAGTGAGTGAATTGTCCTTTTGCTATATTGTGATTAAAAAAAACATTTTTTTCTAGGGACAGAAAACTGTAGGTAGGGAGAGTGTTTTTTTTCTTTCACTCTGCAAGTCCTTGTTTCCAGGGACCTGTAAGGACAGTGAGTTAATTTTCCTTGTGCTATATTGTGATTAAAAAAAACATTTATTCTAGGGACAGAAAACTCTAGGTAGGGACAGTGTCAGTTTCTTTCACTCTGCAAGTCCTTGTTTCCAGGGACCTGGAAGGACAGTGAGTGAATTGTCCTTTTGCTATATTGTGATTAAAAAAAACATTTATTCTAGGGACAGAAAACTCTAGGTAGGGACAGTGTCAGTTTCTTTCACTCTGCAAGTCCTTGTTTCCAGGGACCTGGAAGGACAGTGAGTGAATTGTCCTTTTGCTATATTGTGATTAAAAAAAACATTTATTCTAGGGACAGAAAACTCTAGGTAGGGACAGTGTCAGTTTCTTTCACTCTGCAAGTCCTTGTTTCCAGGGACCTGGAAGGACAGTGAGTGAATTGTCCTTTTGCTATATTGTGATTAAAAAAAACATTTTTTTCTAGGGACAGAAAACTGTAGGTAGGGAGAGTATTTTTTTTCTTTCACTCTGCAAGTCCTTGTTTCCAGGGACCTGTAAGGACAGTGAGTTAATTGTCCTTGTGCTATATTGTGCTGAAAAAAACATTTATTCCAGGGACAGAAAACTCTAGGTAGGGACAGTGTCAGTTTCTTTCACTCTGCAAGTCCTTGTTTCCAGGGACCTGGAAGGACAGTGAGTGAATTGTCCTTTTGCTATATTGTGATTAAAAAAAACATTTTTTTCTAGGGACAGAAAACTGTAGGTAGGGAGAGTATTTTTTTTCTTTCACTCTGCAAGTCCTTGTTTCCAGGGACCTGTAAGGACAGTGAGTTAATTGTCCTTGTGCTATATTGTGCTGAAAAAAACATTTATTCCAGGGACAGAAAACTCTAGGTAGGGACAGTGTCAGTTTCTTTCACTCTGCAAGTCCTTGTTTCCAGGGACCTGGAAGGACAGTGAGTGAATTGTCCTTTTGCTATATTGTGATTAAAAAAAACATTTTTTTCTAGGGACAGAAAACTGTAGGTAGGGAGAGTGTTTTTTTTCTTTCACTCTGCAAGTCCTTGTTTCCAGGGACCTGTAAGGACAGTGAGTTAATTTTCCTTGTGCTATATTGTGATTAAAAAAAACATTTTTTCTAGGGACAGAAAACTGTAGGTAGGGAGAGTGTTTTTTTTCTTTCACTCTGCAAGTCCTTGTTTCCAGGGACAGAGAAGGACACCTGAAGGTAGCCCTTATTGCTTTTTTCCCATCTCCCTGCAGGCCATCTATTAGAATGTCTGGAAGGCAAACAAGGAGAGGCAGACAGTCAGGAGGCAATAAAAGAGGGCAAGCAGGCTCTGTGTCTGGGGGCAACAGTGCTGGTCGTGGACGCGGTGCATTGTCATCAGCACATGGCCATGGGACACGCTTGTCCTTCTTTTCGGCAGCTGGACATGTTGAGCCACATCATGCCGAAGACTTGGTAGAGTGGATGACCAAGCCCTCCTCCTCCTCCTCATCCTCTCTCACCCAGGCTCAGGGTACTGGAAAAGCAGCTGCCAAAGCGTCGTCTTCCCTGGTATCAATGTCAGACAAATCATCAGTCACTCCTTCCCTAGACCCACCATGTCCTCCTCCTGAGGAGTCCCCCGAACTGTTTCAGCACAGTGTTGGGTACATGCTCCAGGAGGATGCCCAGCGTTTCGAAGGGTCTGATGATGAAACCCAGCTAGAGGAAGGCAGTAGCGTGAGAGCAGACAGAGGGGATGCTCAAGAAGGACACCAATCTGGCAGTCATGTTCCAGCAGCTGCAGCATACTGCCAGATTGGCTCCAGTGATGAGGAGGGAGGGGATGATGAGGTCAATGACTCCACGTGGGTGCCTAATAGGAGAGAGGAGGAGGAGGAGGATGAGGAGGAGGCACATCTCCAATGAGGCAGGATGCCCTTTGGTGGCCAGCGTAAGGGCAGTACACCGACGGAATCACACCGCAGAGCTCCGCCTGTGCAGGGCGCTGCCTCTGCCCGTCATTCAAAAAGTTCTTTGGTGTGGGCCTTTTTTGAGGCTAGTGCATCAGATCGCACAGCTGCTGTTTGCAACATATGTCTCAAGCGTATATCGCGTGGCCAAAACATCAGCCGCTTGGGTACCACATGCCTGACCAGACATATGTTGACCTGCCATGCAGCTCGTTGGCAAGCCTACCTCAAAGACCCACACCAAAGAACAAAGCGGACCTCTCCTTGCACCGCATCAGCTGGGATCTCCAACCCCACTATAACTTCAGTCCTCTCTGAAACATGCACTGAGAGGAATGAAGGTGTAGAATTAGGTGTGTCACAGCCAAGTACTTGCGCCCACTCTGCTAGCAGTACACCGACGTCCGATTCTAGCAGGCAAATTTCCCTGCCCCAGCTGCTGGACCGTCGAAAGAAGTTCACTCCCAGCCATCCACATGCCCAGCGGTTGAATGCTAGCTTGGCTAAATTGCTAGCGCTTCAACTGCTGCCTTTTCAGTTGGTAGACTCGGCCCCCTTCCGTGAGTTTGTGCAATGTGCGGTTCCTCAGTGGCAGGTTCCCAAACGCCACTTTTTCTCACGGAAGGCTATTCCGGCTCTCTACCGGCATGTGGAAGGCAATGTCTTGGCCTCGCTGGACAGGGCGGTCAGCGGTAAGGTGCATATTACCGCTGACTCATGGTCCAGCAGGCATGGACAGGGACGTTACCTTTCTTTCACGGCCCATTGGGTCACTCTTTTGGCAGCTGGGAAGGATTCAGGACAAGGTGCAGTAGTGTTGGAGGTTGTCCCACCGCCACGCCTCCAAAATGCTACTACTGGTTGTGACACACCTCTCTCCTCCACCCCCTCCTCTTCTTCTTCCTCCATGGCCTCTTCCTGTGGTTTGTCCTATGAACCAGCGGTGCTCCGTAGCCGTTCACGGGGCTACGCAAGTACGCAGGCAAAAAGATGCCATGCCGTGCTTGCGCTGGTGTGTTTGGGGGACAGAAGCCACACTGGGGCAGAGGTCCTGTCTGCTCTGCAGGGCCAGGCCGAGAGGTGGTTGACGCCACGCCAGCTTAAGCCAGGAATGGTGGTTTGCGACAATGGCACCAACCTCCTCTCCGCCCTCCGACAGGGACAACTGACCCATGTGCCCTGTGTGGCTCACGTCCTTAACCTGGTGGTGCAGCGGTTCTTGGGCAGGTACCCGGGCTTACAGGATGTCCTGAGGCAGGCCAGGAAAGTCTGTGTGCATTTCCGCAGATCTTATAATGCCAGTGCTCGCCTGGCTGAGCTGCAAAAGGAGTTGAACCTGCCCAAGAACCGCCTTATATGTGACATGCCCACCAGGTGGAACTCAACGTTGGCCATGCTGCAGCGGCTGCACACGCAGCAGAGGGCCATCAATGAGTACCTGTGCGACTACGGCACCAGGACAGGGTCAGGGGAGCTTGGTTTTTTTTCTCCACGCCAGTGGGGCATGATCAGGGATGCATGCACTGTCCTGGCACCATTTGAGGAGGCCACGAGGATGGTGAGCAGTGACAGTGCATGCATCAGTGACACTGTACCTCTTGTCCACCTGTTGGAGCACACGCTGCGTGGAATAATGGACAGGGCACTTGAGGCAGAACAGAGGCAGGAAGAGGAGGACTTCCTTGCCTCTCAAGGCCCCCTTTACCCAGACAGTGTTCCTTCTGTCCCACCCATCGCACAGGAAGAGGAGGAGGAGGAGGAGGAGGAGGAGGATTGTGTCAGCATGGAGGTGGAGGCTGGCACTCAGCATCATCAGCAGCAGTCTTTTAGGGATGATTTACAGTCCCAAGAAACCAGTGGACTTGTACGTGGCTGGGAGGAGGTGGCTGCGGATCATGTCGTCCTTAGTGACCCAGAGGACTCCGGAGCGAATGCCTCAGCAAACCTACGCTGCATGGCCTCCCTGATCCTGCAAAGTCTGCGGAAGGATCCTCGTATTCTTCGGATCAAGGAGAGGGACCATTACTGGCTGGCCACTCTCCTTGATCCACGGTACAAGGGTAAGGTTGCGGACCTTATGTTACCGTCGCAGAGGGAGCAGAGGATGAGACAACTCCGGGAGGCCTTGCAGAAAGGTCTGTGCAACGCGTTCCCAGAGACTGGGAGGTTGCAAACTCCTGGTCCTGGACAACGAGTTGCTGAGGCTTCGGCCAGTCAAAGAAGGAGCGGTGGGGAAGGTGGCCGTCTGACCGATGCGTTCAGACAATTCTTTAGTCCGCAGCCCCAAAGTATGATTGGTTCCAGCAACCATCGCCAGCGTCTGATAAACATGGTGCAGGAATATCTAGGGGCAAGGTCAGACTTGGACACCTTCCCCACCGAAAATCCTCTGGCTTACTGGGTCTTGAGGATGGATCACTGGCCAGAGCTTGCACAGTATGCAATTGAGCTACTGGCCTGTCCTGCATCCAGCGTTCTTTCGGAACGCACATTCAGTGCTGCTGGAGGATTTGTCACGGATCACAGGGTGCGCCTGTCCACCGACTCGGTTGATCGACTGACTTTCATCAAGATGAACCAGTCTTGGATCACCACCAGCTACCACACACCTGATGCTGATATAACAGACTAATTGATTTTAAAATGTCACATCCCTTCAAGACTGATGCTGATGCTGAGTGCCTGTGCTGTTATGTTGACTGGCTATCCTCCTCCTCCGAGTCCTCAATGATACGATTGATGATGATAGCTTGGAAGATCATTTTTGTTTATGGGTGCCGCCACCAGTGCCTAACGCCCAATTTTTCAGCCCCTGTTTAACAGGGGCGTGTAATTACAATTTTTGAAGCAATACTTTGCAACAGGGCTCATTGCTGTGCTCCAAGTACAGTATCTGTGAGGAGTTGCAGTGTTGTGCCACCAGTGCCTAAGGCCCAATTTTTCAGCCCCTGTTTAACAGGGGCGTGTCATTACAATTTTTGAAGCAATACTTTGCAACAGGGCTCATTGCTGTGCTCCAAGTACAGTATCTGTGAGGGGTTGCAGTGTTGTGCCACCAGTGCCTAAGGCCCAATTTTTCAGCCCCTGTTCAACAGGGGCATGTAATTACAATTCTTGATCTAATAATTCACAGCAGGGCCCATTGCTGCACCCACCAAGAGTAACTGTCAGGGCTTACAGTGTTGTGGCACCAGCACCACCATCAAAGGCCCAATTTTTACTACCACTGTTCAACAATTATATGTAATTAAAATTCCTGATATAATAGTTGACAGCAGGGCGTTCCAGCACCAACCAAGAGTAACTGTGAGTGCTTACAGTGTTGTGCCAACACCAACAACTAAGGGGCCTATTTCTGCAGAGTATATACGGCAGGTCCCTACTTTCAAACATCCAACTTACAAACGACTCCTACTTGCAAACGCAAGAAGACAACAGGAAGTGAGAGGAAATCTACCACTAGGAAGGAAAATTCTCTCCTGTAAGAATAAATATGGGAGAAAGGTGTCTCCTCTGTACTGATGCTTTATCAGCAATCCTTGTTTCAAGAAAAACACCACATTTCAAAAACAGTTGTCATTGGGACGGAAAGTGAGGTGAAATGTTCTGAACAGGGGCACAGACAGCAAAACAAATGTTACAGGGGTGATAACCCTTACCTATGTTTTCCAAAAAGTTTAAAAATAGATTTTTGGGCTGGAGCTACACTTCAACAATGTACCTGTTCAAAATTACAAACAGATTCTACATAAGAACAAACCTACAGTCCCTGTCTTGTATGCACCGCCTGTATACGGCTGTTCAGAGTATATAGGGCCTTTTTTATTTTATGTGCGGGGTTCCCCTTAATATCCATACAAGACCCAAAGGGGCTGGTAATGGGCTGGGGTAGGGGGGGGGGGTCATGGGGTAGCTATGCCATTTTTCTTAAAGAATTTCATCCATATTACCGGGACCAGACATTACATTAAAGCCGCAAGCAGTTTTAAATGGCTTTTTTTTCCTTTAGAAGTGTCATTTTGTGCAGGGACAGTTCTAAACACGGGAAACACGTGGCACTTCACAGGCATACTTTAGACACCCCCCAGGTACGATATTTAAAGGAATATTTGACTTTTTTTTTTTCACTTTATGCATCATTAAAATGACTGCTCCCGAAAAACGACCGTTTTTAAAACTTCTTTTTGCATTGATACATGTCCCCTGGTGCAGAACCCGGGTTCCCAAACCCTTTTTAGGACAATAACATGCATAATAGTTGTTATAATTAGCACTTTAGAATTCGAACGTTCGCATCCATTGTATTTAATAGGGTTCTAATGTTCGTTCGAACTTCCGGTCCGTTCGCGGGTTCTGGTGCGAACCGAACCCGGGGGTGTTCGGCTCATCACTACCCTCAAGGTAGAAAGACAACTGAAGACACCACCACCGATGATATGGGGAGGCTTACCGGATGTTGTTGACTTATGTCCCGTACACATGATCCGAATATCGTACGACTTTTTTCGCTTAATAGTCGCAAGTAGAAATTAAATAGGTTATTAAAGTCATGAAAATTCTCGGACAGAATATAAAATCGGAAGTGATGTCATGTGTTGTAATGTAGTTGTATTGTATTTTCGGACGACAACTGTACTGACTAAACGAAAATCGTACGATCTGGTATCGCATGAGGAAAATTTTTGCGCATGTCCGATAAAATAATATCGGATGAACTGTCATGATCGGCTCTCGGAAGCTCTGAACTAACTATCCGATTATCGTACGATTCTTTCTCGGACGACATTTTTCGTACGATATTCGGATCGTGTGTACGGGGCATATACCACTCAAGTCAGACAGGGCTTGTTGGTCAGTAGACCCAATGGCAACAGCTGGTCCTGGATTCAAACTGGTTAATCGGCATCGACGGGCCCAGACATCAATGGAAAACAGGAGGTGTATAGAACAGTTTTGTGTAGAGAACGGAGGCTTGGTATCCAAGTATCATGCGTAATGTGATAAAGGGAGTTGGCCGGGCACACCCATAGCATACACACGGCAGGACTTTTCTGCAAACTTTCCCAACATCACATGGTTTTTCTGCTCTTTACCGCCACCCTTTGGTCAACTTCTGCTATTGTTGGTTGATTTTAACATTGGTTCTGGGCATGCGTATTTGTACTTCGGACAAAAGTCTGATGGATTTCTGTACACACGGTCGGACTTTGCACCATCTGACTTTTGTTGCCGAAAAGTTTGTCCGTTTGCAGAGCGAACTTTTTGTCCGATGAAAACCGAAAAAGTTTGTCCGATGGAGCGTACACACGGTAGGATTTTTTGGAAAACTCATTTTGAAGTTTGTTGGCAAAAAGTCTGACCGTGTGTACAGGCCTTAAGTCAACAACATCCGGTAAGTCTCCCCATATCATCAGTGGTGGTGTCTTCAGTTGTCTTTCTACCTTGAGGGTCACACCTGTGGTTGGACACTTCATATCCAGTTTGCAGGATTACATCCTTTCACTTGTTTGGACTAGACATGTGCAATTTGTTTAGTTACGAAGTCGTTATATTCGTTAATTCGTAAACATACGAATGAACAAACGGTTTACTAAAATTACCAACAAAAACTAATTATCGAAAAGAACGAATATGGAAAACAACGAAAATACGAAATTATTCAATTAGAAACAGCGAAAATACAAAAGAGTGAAAAAACGATTACATAGAAACAACGAAAATACCGAACAAAGATTCAAAATACTGAAAATCAAAATGAACGAAAACTCGAAATTACGAATATTCGGAAAACGGAAATCAAAACAATGAAAATACCGAACAAAGATTCAAAATAACAAATATCAAAATGAACGAAAAAAAACAAAAAACTAAATTACGAATATTCGGAAAACGGAAATCAAAACAACAAATTCGTTAGTTCTGAAATATTTCTGGACGGTGGCCAATAAGCTTGTCCCTTCCCCTGAAGAGGTTGTCCCTTCCCCCAATGAGCTTGTTTCTTATTCCCTTGTGTGTTTTTCTGTGTTAGACTGCAGTGCATTCCATCCACAGTCCAGATAGGGTGTGGTTGGGTAGGTGGCACTGTTTTGGTGGATTTGTGAGTTAAAGTGGAGCTCCACCCTAAATAGCAACTTTTGCTATTTGGAACCCTCCCCCCCTCCGGTGTCACAATTGACACCTTTCAGGGGGGAGGGGGGTGAAGATACCTGTCTAAGACAGGTATTTTCACCCACATCCGGGAGTCCTGTCTCCGGGAATCTGCGGGAGTTACGTCACTTCCCGCAGACTTCCCTTGGTGTTCTGGGAGACACTCGGCTCCCAGAACACAGGAGCACCAATCAGAACGGCGCAGCGCGACTCGCGCATGCGCCGTAGGGAACCGGGCATGAAGCCGCAGGGCTTCACTTCCTGGTTCCCTCAGCGAGGATGGCGGAGGGAGCAGCAGAGCGACGAGCGGTCGCTCGTCCTCTGCTGCGGACGTCGCTGGACTCCAGGACAGGTAAGTGTCCAAATATTAAAAGCCAGCAGCTGCTGTAGCTGTAGCTGCTGGCTTTTATTTTATTTTTTCCGGCGGAGCAACCCCTTTAAGTTGTGACTTGTGAGAGAAATTCTTTGTTTCTTAAGCCCCATACACACGGTCGGACTTTTGGCCAACAAACTTCATTTTCAGCAAGTTGGACCAACAATCCGACCGTATGTACGCTCCATCGGACACCCTTTTTTTTGCTTTTTTCTTGTTTTCATCGGACAAAAGTTGGGTCTGCAAATGGACAAACTTTTGCCCAACAAAAGTCCGATGGAGCAAAGTCCGATAATGTGTACAGAAAACCATCGGACTTTGTTAAAATCAACCAACAAGAGCAGAAGTTGACCAAAGGGTGGCGGTGAAGAGCAGAAAAGAGCAGAAAAACCACGTGATGTTGCAAAAAGTTTTGGGAAAGTTCGCAGAAAAGTCCTGTGGTGTGTATGCTATGGGTGTTCCCGACCAACTCCGTTCGGACAAAAAACCACGGAAAAGTCCGATGGAAGTCCGACCGTGTGTACGGGGCTTAAAGCATACTCTGTCTAGATTCTAATTTCTATATTATGAATTATGCCCCGATTACGAATCTACAAAAACAATGTTACGAAAGTACGAATAAATGAGCCAGTCAATCTCACGAAAGTACGAATTACAAAATGACAACAAGTAGTTGTTTGAATAAACGGAAAATGTATTCTGACGAAAGTACGAATGTAATTAAATCTACAAAAGTACAGTTTTCCAATCGGAAATACGAATCATTGCAAATCAACGAAAATATAGTTCTTGCGAAAATACGAACGCGGCCGAATATAAAATAACGAAAAATACGGATTTCGAATCAACAAAAATTAGACTAACGGAAAAACTAATCAACGGAAAAATAACCCTTACGGAAATACGAAAGAGTCCGAATACGATAACCCACGTCTTACGAAATTACGAATCAACGGAAACTAACAGAAACAAAACCAAATTAAACAAATTTTTATGTTGTGCACATGTCTAGTTAGGACTTTATTTGCCACTTGTTATTGTTGTTTTCACAATTTGCAGATCCTGTTTGTAACTGCACAGGACACAAGAAGCTTTTTGAAAATACCAGTAAATAGTCAACAGAATTTGGATCCTCGAATAATAATAATTAGAGTGGAAGGCTGTAGTAAAAAACTATACAGGCTGACCTTCTGAAAATGCTAGTTGCCTGGCTTTAAAACTTTCTGAGCCATTGACCTGGAGCTAGGTTGCAGTTATCCGGTAGTAAACCGTATAAAAAAAATAAAATAAAATAGGACCCTGGGCAGTTTAGGTCCTAATGTGATTTTTATGCATCACATACTAGCAAATTATGACAGACTTACCTGAAAATTAAGCCCTCCAGCTGTCATGCACGCTGTAGCGGCTGAAGGCCCTTCCATCTTCACCTGGCCTTCTTTCTGGATTTTGTGGGCTTCGGCGATATGAATGGCTGAGCCGGCAATGATGTTGCTGTTTACGGCATGGCTCTGAAGGAATGGCACGGGTACGCCGTTTCTTCAGAGCGCATGCGCCAGTGACGTCACCAGCTGCATGTACAGAAAATATCCCCTAAACTGTACAGATTTAGGAAATATTTACTGTACCTACAGGTAAGTCTTAGTATAGGCTTACCTATAGGTAAACATCATACATGGAAGTTTAATCCCACTTTAATGGTCCTGTAATCTATTTTTCAAGGAATTGTTTCTTAGCCCTGGTTCACACTGATGTGATGTGGGAAACGCACAAGCTTTGCTGCGTTTCCCCGCATTTCATCGCACTCCAAAGCAATCGCACTTACCTGTCCAACTGTTTGTCCTCACCCAGAGTGGTTCTTTGCTGGTTTTTGGGTTCCTGGCGCTGGCATGTTTACTAAGGGAAGCCAACTGACTCCTTGCAGCTTCACAGCCAGCTTCCCACTGCGCATGTACAAGCTGCGCTGCATTTTGTGAATGTTCACAGGTCACAGGTCCCAGAAGGCTGCGAATAAGAAGGGGTGAACTAGGCGAAAAGCTAGGTAATCTGAGTGAAAGTGGGAGCTGGTACTTGTGAAACCCAGGTACCTGATCCCCTAAAAAATTGTGTAAAAAGTGGAACTTCGCATTTAGGGTAACGTTCCACTTTAAGGTGGTCATAGACGGTTTAAACTTCAGCTGGTTAAGCAGAGACTGGCCAAATTTTGATCCATGTGTCACCACTGCAGTTTAAAGGAAGTCACCTCAGATAGGAAGGACAACTTGCCACAAATTTGTGGTAGTGTTGAATTGTAAGTCTGTTAACTTGCTGCACATTTTCACTGGCATGGTGTACACTTGCAGAGCGCTTGAAGCACTTTTCCAATTTGTAGCAAATTTGCATGGCTATAGAGCAAAGTTGCAGTGGTGAGTCTACAGCAAGAGCTCTGCAGGTCTACAGCATGAAAATTCAGCCACAGTGACCCCTGTGACTATTGCACAACATAACTGAACCAGAACTTCCCACAGACTTGCAGACTGTTTGCAAAGAAAGTTGATCTGTAGTCATGCAATGCTGACTTGCTGCAATTGTGCAACAAACTTGTGAAGCCTGGAAAGTCTAGCAATAGCTCAGCAAGTCATTTTCAAACTTGTGGCACAATTCCTTTCTATCTGGGGCTCTACCAATAGACTTCTGTTCAACCACCCTGTCGGATAAAAGACAATTAATGAGGGGGGGGGGGGCAAAGTCTCCCCACTGTCGAAATACAATAACGCAGTGGGGTGGATTCTCCCATCCACCTTGATTGTGTGGATGGAGAAATCAGTGCAGTATTATTTCTGTTTAGCCTGCTGGCTGAACAAAAAAAAAAACCTGAACCATGTATGGCCACTGGCCAGCTTTACAGTGTTTTTCTGCCTCCTCATAATGTCACCCATGAGCTCCCAAACCTCTTCTTCTCCTGCTCACCACCATTTGTTGGATTGATCAGTACATGTTAGTTGTGGTCATGTGCACTGCTCCACGCACACTACAAATCCCATCGTTCATCATTCTCAGGAGCGAGCAAGAGAGGGTGACTAGTACATTCCAACATATGGAGGAAGCATGGAGAAGGAACATAGCAACCCTCCAAAAAGGAAGTCAGGTCACAGCACCAAAATAAAGAGAGATTTGGAGGAGGCTGAGAACAATGGAAGGTTCTTTTTTAAGAATACAAAGTCGAATATAATTTGTTTATATGAGAGTTTAGTGTCATTTAAAGAGATTAACACTTGTACCTGTTCTGCCATTTGGTGACAATCTCCCCACCTGAAACTCCCTGCAGGAGAGGGACATTAGCACTGATACTACACTGTAGATAAGCAGCACATCTCCAAACATGATAAAGGGTGTTTGTGTTTGGCCTCCCCCACTCCCAGATAAAATGATTTGTCTAAGGAGGCCTCTCTGCCAGTTCAGCTTCCCACCAGAGGCCATTGTCCTTGGAGAAAGGTCAGAGGTCACCTACCCTAAAAACAAAGAGGAAGCGCCTGGCTTTGCGGGAGTTGGCAATTAACTAAAATAAAAATCTGGAACATGAGATGGGGAATTGAGGAGCGAAGATGGTCTCACTTTTGTTGCCAGTGTTTTCACACAGCCTCTTTAATTTGTAGCACTGGAAGCATTCTTTACATCTGACATTTATTCTCCTTATATTTTTCCTTCCCTGGTTCTTCCCCCTTCATTACATGCTAATGAAATGTATTAAATAAAACCTTTCTCATTTTATTACATACCATATTTTAGACCCAGTGACTTTATCACTGGGTCTCTGTGCTTCTCTATACCAGTGGTTCTCAACCTTATTGAGACCATGGTCTGAGAAATTCTTCCAAAACCTTACATGTCCCAAAAGTAACTTAAAAGTCTATGCTCATACAATAAAAGTATGAAAATGCAAAATATGCATTGAAATGCTGGGGGGCCCTGGATGGAGTTGTGGGTTAATGTTGGGGTGATTAAATTTCTGGGGGGATTAGGGGACTCTGCAGAAGACTAGTGGTCCTATAGGGGAGCGCTACTCTATCTCTTCCCTCAGAGAACATGGGGGCAGCAGGGGGCTCCCACTGCTGTGTAGATAGGTTCACACAGCCCGGCTCAGTGCTGGGTGGCACTGTGGAAAGTTAGGGCATTATGAGACGATTGAGGCTCTCCAGCAGGTTTGGGGTCACTGTGGGGGCTGAGTGCTCTTAGGAGGCCTTGAGGCACTGCAGGGACTAGGTCGCACTGTGGAAAGTTGGGGCATTATGGGAGATTTGGCCTTATTGACCCCGCATCTCTTCATAAAGAGGACCTGTCACAATGATTCCTATTACAAGGGATGTTTACATTCCTTGTAATAGGAATAAAAGTGATCAAAAAAAAAAAAAAGTCAAAATAAAAAAAATTCAGTAAAATAAAAAACTGAAAAAAAAATAGAACTGCTTTATGTACATACAGTATATAATTACAAACTATATAATAAAACAAGCTTCTTAAAACATTAACATGTACTGATAAGATTATGTACATTATCACTTACACGCGTCTATCTGTATGTTATGGATTCCCTTTATAACACCTAAAGGTGACACCAGCTGACGTGTGCGTGCTTAGATTTCTGTGCTGTTCCAGGTGTGGTCTGTGACAGGACGTTCAAAATACAAAGAAACTGCAATCACCTCCCAGCCCGGATTCCACACTCAGCACTTTACCTTTTATCTTTCATCATGTCCACCCAGCTTCCTGTTTCCTTGACGTTGGTAGAAAATCTTCACCTGTAGGCCAGATTGACGATCAATGTTTACACAGATATGCAAAGCAAAAAAAGTTGACCCAAGACGTTGCTGCTAGATTGGTGCCTGACCAATACGTGGTCTGGGAGCCAGGAAAAAATGTGTGTAAATACACATGTAGCGGGTATTTAAATTTGGGGGGGGGAGCATCTGGGTCATTTAACCCAGATGTGCTAATTGTTAGGGAGTCTGAGAATCCCTTTTGTGGTTCTTGGAGGACTCTGGTGGTGCAAGGTTCCCTGCGGCCTGCAGGTGGCGTTGTCGCCCTGGGTCGGAGTTGAACCTGCACCGCAAGACTGTTCCTTTTTGTCCTTTCCTGGCGCCGGTACAGCGGGGCGGGGAACCCGCTGTGACGCAAAGGGAGAGGAGATAAAAGGCGCGGATGCCCTGACCTCGGGGTTCAGAGTTGGAGGACGTGGCCACACCCAGGCACCTTCGGCCTGGGTGCTGGAGTTCCGGGCCCAGGTGCCCTTGACCTGGCCAGAGCGAGCGATGGAGTCCATCCCAGGCACCTTAAGCCTTGGTGAGGTACTATGGCCGAGGCCTGGAGCCCAGTAACTTCGACTGGGTTCCGCGAGGGTGGAGGAGTCCGAGGGGCCCTAAGGTGTTGGGACCCGTATCTGAGGCGAGGAGGCCGGGGAGTTTAACCCTTCCGAATAGCCTGATACAGCATTAATCCGGTGACGGCGGGGCCTCTGGTAACTCCCTTGGAGGGATGTCTCCCCCCTGACAGGGGCTGCAACGTAGCGAAGGTAACTCCAGTTCCTGTTCCCTGGAAGAGACTCTGCAACTAAAAAGTCCATTTAACAGCCACTGTGCTTAGCAACCGTTGGAAAAATCTCAACGGTTTAGTTTTCTTTGAGGATTGTGCCTTGACCTACTCCCCACCAATACTGAACTGTTCTATGGGTCTCAAACTGTCTGCTTGCAAAGGACTATTTGTTTGCCGTTATGGAATAAATAAGTGTTGGACCTTTTCAGTGTGTGGTACTCCAATTACTGGGAGCAAAGGGGGTTATCAGCAGAACAGACTTGGCTCTGAACGTATACACAGCCCGAAGGTAATCTGGTGCTGGCCTTCACCTCTACATGCTGTAATCTAGAGGACAACGGTCGTGGCGCACCTCGCTCTCCCCTTCAAGGTACCCCTAGACCGAAGCCAAAGTAACCACTAAAGAAGAGAGAGAGGGTGAGGTCGCTACACACAATATTGCCAAAAGTATTGGGACACCTGCCTTTACACACACATAAATTTTAATGGCATCCCAGTCTTAGTCCGTAGGGTTCAATATTGAGTTGGCCCACCCTTTGCAGCTAAAGCAGCTTTAACTCTTCTAGGAAGGCTGTCCACAAGGTTTAGGAGTGTGTCTACGGGAATGTTTGACCATTCTTCCAGAAGTGCATTTGTGAGGTCAGGTCCAGCACTGATGTTGGACGAGAAGGCCTGCATTTAATAATCTCAGCATGGAGGGATGTGGTGAGCGCTTTGCCACCAGTGACAGGATCACCTGTGTGACATGGGCCATACCCTGAAATCATAACCCCCATAGACAGGATCACCTGGGTGGCATGGTTAATACCATGAAAGCATAACCACTAGACAGGATCACCTGAGTGACATGGTACATATAATGAAATCATAACCACTAGACATGATCACCTGGGTGACATGGTCCATATAATGAAATCTTAAGCACTAGACATGATCACCTGAGTGACATGGTACATATAATGAAATCATAACCACTAGACATGATCACCTGGGTGACATGGTCCAAATAATGAAATCTTAAGCACTAGACATGATCACCTGAGTGACATGGTACATATAATGAAATCATAACCCCTATAGACAGGATCACCTGGGTGACATGGCCCATACCATGAAAACATAACCCCTATAGACAGGATCACCTGGGTGACATGGCCCATACCATGAAAACATAACCCCTATAGACAGGATCACCTGGGTGACATGGCCCATACCATGAAAACATAACCCCTATAGACAGGATCACCTGGGTGACATGGCCCATACCATGAAAACATAACCCCTATAGACAGGATCACCTGGGTGACATGGCCCATACCATGAAAACATAACCCCTATAGACAGGATCACCTGGGTGACATGGCCCATACCATGAAAACATAACCCCTATAGACAGGATCACCTGGGTGGCATGGGCCATACCATGAAAACATAACCCCTATAGACAGGATCACCTGGGTGGCATGGCAAACATGAAACCATGAAAACAAAAGCACTAGTGACATGATCACATGGGTGACATGACCCATAACATGAAAACATTCAGTCTGTACAAATTGATTCTTCTGTTCATGTCACATTGATTGCTTTGTGAAACATTTATTTGTCTGGATCGGGTGATGATTTCATGTCTACATGGTTCCCACAGAGACCAGCAGAGGGTTCCACATGATATAGCTATCTGACAAGTGAGAAATCTTGAGGACCTCACTGACAAAAAGATATTGATTAGATTGAGAGGCTGGAGACACAAAGGGTGCAAGGTCTGAGGGAGAAAACGTATCAGAAGAGACCCCAGCCTCAAGGAAAGAAAAGAAAGAGGGACATGATTAAAACATTTAAACACATTAAAGTGGTTGTATTGTCCGCTTGGTCATTTTTACCTACAGGTAAACTAAGAATAAGGCTTTCCTGTAGGTAAAATGAATATCTTCTAAACCTGTATGTCCAGGGTATCTTGCCAGAACGGAGGGTCCCTGCGCGCATGCGTGGGAGTGACGCCATCGCTGCTCCGGCCACTCAGCACCGGAGCCGCAAACCCGGAAGAAACGCTAACGGAACATAGCAGTGACCGTGCGGCCCTGTGGGAGCTTCGTTCTAAGGTAAGTATTTCCTATTGAGTTAGTATGCAATGCTTACTAGCTCATTATGCCTTTGCCTTACAGGTTTTTGTTTTGTGTTTTGTTTTTTTGGGCATACAACCGCTTTAAAGGGGAACTAAAGTTAAAAAACTGCAAGCATGCAGTCATTACTTTTCCCAAAGAGTGGTAGATACTTGGAACACACTTCCAGTAGAGGTAGTGAGCCAATCAACAATAAGTGAATTTAAACATGTTTGGGATAAACAGTCTACCCTAGTCTTTTTCTGTTGTCAGGCTTCTATGGACCATACCACCCGATCATCCTATAGCATGGGTGCTCAATGTGTGGCCCTCCAGCAGTTGCGGAACTACAACTGTCTCTGCCTTTGGGAGTCATGCTTGTAACTGTCAGCCTTGCTATGCCTCATGGGACTTGTAGTTCTGCAACAGCTGGAGGGCCACAGGTTGAACACCCATGTCCTATAGTGTATGTGGACGACCAGAGCTCGTTTCCACCAGCTGCATTGATAACGCAGGCTCAGCACAAGGACACAGTAAAAGCAACTGCTGCCTATGTGCCTCATTCACCCTAATTAGTGCCTTGATACCTTGGTATGCAACTGAGTAAAAATGTAGGCATGCTGCATTTATTTTTTTTAAGCACAAACACACATTGCATTGTACCTCAGTGTATTGTGACATTCTGTTGTGTACAGTATTAAATGAAGTGTTAGGTACACAAAGTAAAAAGAAAGAAATCACTGTGATGCATTAAAAAAATTTAACGCACACCATCGTGAGCACATAATGTGCATCCTAATGCACATCCACTGGTGTGAACAAGCCCTAAGTCACACCGCCGAGCGCCATCTTCTATCTTTGGACATAGTATGGGTTCTGAAGCAGAGCTAACCCTGCAGCACCACACATGTACCGTGCCATGTCCTGGAACCACCACCCCATCAAGGAGTCAGGCCTGCAGCTGGGGAGATCAATTGTGCCGGGTGGCAGCCACCCTAAAAGGTCCCCTTTAATTACAAATACCTAAAACTGTTTTCATATGACCATCATTGGGTGATTCCATAACATATCACTTAATAGACGGATGTTTTGGTTTATCTGACTCACAGCCTAAGGCAGACATTCAGAATTCCTATGTAAAATAATCATTCACTTGTAAATCTTGGGAGGGGTAAGAAACGTTTTTTCGTAAAGAAGGCACCTAGTGACGTATTCATGTGCAATTGCTGTCTTTGTCACTATTCTCCAGGTGCTATATGACACAAATCATTCAGGCAGGGAGTGCAAATGTAGGTACACCCAATTCCTGAGAGAGTATGAATGTGTGACTCTCTATTTTCTTCAACGGAAGAAAGCTTATAGCTGTACATGCCATATTAGTAAGCTTGATTGAGCTACTAAAATCATTACCAATTCATCAATGGGGCCTCTTTCACAGGGGGCAGCTGGGGAGGTGGTAAACAGGCGGCTGAGCTGAGGTTTTACCCCTGACTGCCCACCTAATGACTACCATACAGATAGAGGGGGCTATTCACCTGCATCCCCATGATGCTTTGTAATGCAGCAAATTAAGTTGACAGGCATGCCCATTTAAGTCAATGCATCGCATTAGCACACCTCCCAACTTTTTGAGATGGGAATGAGGGACACCTATTAGCAAAAGTATGCAGGCATAGGACACCCCCCCTGCCACACCCCCTTAAAGGAGAATTATACAAAAAAATGATTAGTTAAATCCATAAGTGCTTTTTTTTTACCACTACTATTCCTTTATATTGGCTTTTGAAATTTTACAAATGTAGCCATTTAGAAATTGGATGAAAGGTTTAGCGCTAAGAAACCCTTTTTGAGAGATAAATAGTGCATTTTATATTCAACTATACAGATCAGACCAAAATGAGGGACAAATGAGAAGGGACAGAGGAACTTTGTTCCAAATCAGGGACAGTCCCTCGAAATCAGGGATAGTTGGGAGCTCTGGCATTAGTCCTGCTAAAATTGCTGTTCTGCAAAAAAAAAAAGTGTGAACCTAGTCTGAGAGTACTGATCGATCACTAAACATATGGGGGGGGGGGGGATTTACTAAAACTGGAGAGTGCAAAATCTGGAGCAGTTCTGCATAGAAACCAATGATATTCTAACTTCGGATTGTTCTGTTCAGGTTGGGTTCACGTTGCTATAACGTGAAAGTCACACGACTTTGCCAGGCGACTTTGACGCGACTTTGACACAACTTTGGCGCAACTTTAGGGAATGCCTGTGTAATCTTCCTTTAATGCCTGATCCAAATCACATCAATTAACCACTTGGTGCAGAGCGCACGCAAATAGGCGGCCTCCCGTTGGCCGAGCGGCCACATATTTGCAAAAGTGCTGTTCTCAGAGCATGTGCCTTGCGTGCTCCCGGCACAGTGACCAACGGCTCAAGAAAAGTTCCTGATCATGTGACAGCTGTGGCCATAAGCCCCGCAGCATAGCAAAGTCCTTAAAGGGCCGGCAGCAGCTGACGCAAAGGGGTTAAGACGAGGATCCAACTTGGATTCAACTTCCCTTCAATTCTATGGGCTGAAATCGGACAGAAGTCGGACCAAAGTAGTGCAGGAACCTTTTCCTAAGTCGAGCCAACACAAGTCAGACCAGTTAAGACGGCTCTCATAGGGAAACATTGATTTTTACATGTCATGCGGCATATGCTCTCAAAGTCAGAGCGCATGTCGCACCAGTTTGAAGCCTCAGATTTGACAATAAAACCTGGAAGCTAATTGGTTTCTATGCAGAGCTGCACCAGATTTTGCACTCTCTCCGGTTTCAGTAAATAACCCCCATGCACAAGTATTCTGAATGGTTACACAGTGCTCCAGTTGGGTGCGGCTAATCTCTACTGCATGTTGTCAGTGTAGCTCACACTATAGGGAGCCATTTGGTCTATCTATTTACTGAAATTGGTTGCAGGAAAGAAATTTGCGCAATTCCCCTATCAACACAGACAATGTTGACAGTGGAATCCCTCCCACTGAGCCATCCCTCGCACTGAAACTCCCCCCCCCCCCCGAATGGGAGAACACAGTGATTATTGCTAGTGATAATTTTATGTAAAATCCATTAGGCGGGTTGTAACCAACCTGATCGATTGATCAACTTGGGTACATTCAGCCTGCCCATACACGGCTCAAATCTTGTCGGGTCCTGCTTAACCCGTCAAGATTCGAACCATCTATGGCCAGCCTTAGGTTGCCCATGGCCATACACTAGAATTGAATTCAAACATTTTCATTTTAAGAACCTTCATTCAATTCTCTGATCGTTAGTGGGGTCAAATTGACATTTATATTCGACTGCAGTGACAAGGTAATTTGAAGGAACAGTAATTACATTGTTTTTCTTGAATAAACAAATTTCTAACAAGGAATGTGGTTTTCGTTCAGGAAAGTCCATTCGCTCCAAAATGGAATGTTAAAAGCTTTTAAAATGTTTTTTAGGCCCCTTTCACACGGACGCCTCCATGAAGTGGAATCTGCTTGCTCAGCGAGGACTCCCTCCGCTGATCCCTGCTCAGTAGGGATGAGCTCCGGCGTGTTTGCATTGAACACGTGCAGAGCCCGCCAGGAAGTCGGCACCTGCGCTGCGCTAATCACAGCCAGGGGGACATTTCCCGATCTCTGCAGCCGAGCATCGGGAAATGTCTCCCTGCCTGTCATTAGCGCAGAGCGGTGCCGACTTCCTGGCGGGCTCTGCACGTGTTCAATGCGAACACGCCGGAGCTCATCCCTACTGCTCAGCAGGCAGATAACAGGTCCGTGTCCGCTCTGCTATGGAGCAATCAAATGGAAACAGACCACCTGTCCGTTTCCATCCAAATCGACCCACCAGACGGATGGGGAATAGAACCGCCATTCGTCTGTTTTTGGCGGTCAGGATCAGATAGGATGGCGACGGGTGTCAGCTCCATAGAAGAGACTGGAGGGTCTGATCAGTCCACATGAAAAACTGACAAGTGGACCTGATCGGATCGCCCGTGTGAAAGGGGCCTGAAGCATTTTCAAACAACGTTCATCAAGTCATCAAACGTACTGATGAGAATGTTTGTACGAATACTCATTCAAAAATCGACTAGTGTATGGCCAGCTTTAGCCCTGGTTCACACTGGTGCGTTTTGACATGCGATTTTACATGTCAAATCGCATGTCAAATCGGCGGCATTTGCCTGCAATGGCACCGCCCTAATCGGTGCGACCCCGCATCTGCGGCGCTGCACCGATTTTCAAAAAGTAGTTTCTGTACTACTTTTTGGAATTTCGGGCTGCGATTTACATTGACATCTGTGCAGAAACCTGCACAGATGTCCCTGTAATCGCGGCCGAAATCAGGACTGACAAGCGGGAGTGAAATCGTGCGAGTTCAGCTGAACTCGCACGGCTTTATTCCCGCAGCCCAGTGTGAACCTGGGCTCAGACTCGGTTTCCATCTGTGCGCTGCATTTTAGGTGAGTTTTACCTGCGCTTTAGATGCATTATTATTGAACTCTATATAACATGCGTTTTGATGGATTTGCATGAAGGATGCAACAAGCAGGACTTTTTTTCAAGGCACTGAACATGAAAGGCACAGGTGTGAACATGGCCTTTTATCTGCAGTCACACACGTAACAATCATGTATTGAAGAAAAGAACGTTTGTTATTATGGATGGTGAGGACCTGGTTAATGGCGTACAAGGTTTGCCGCAGCAGAAATAGCACACAGCTGCACAAAGTACAAAACACAAAGTGTTCCTGGAATAGATTATCATCAGTTTTTACTGCCTGTAGAAACAACGGCCATGCCATCCTGGCGTGACACCAGTGACATCCAATATAACTTGATCACATTTCTATCTCTTCTGCCAGCTTTATTTTGCCAACACAGAATAGGGGATTTCTCAGCCCTGGAGCAGCTTTGCATTGCAATCAGATTCTAGCTTCACCTTCTTAGTTACGCTTTGAAACGGAAAGCTAGAATCTGATTGGTTGCACAGCTGCTCCAGATTCTGTCTGCTTCTGTCCTAAGCCTCGTACACACGATCCGGTTGTTGGCAGGGGATTGGCTGTTGACAGATTGTTGTCCTAAATCCTGACCGTTAGTACGCTTCTTCTGACAATTGTTGTCCAACTTTCGGCCAACAAATGTTGGATGACAGGCTAGTAAATTTTTGGCGGACAACGGTCTGTTGTCAGATTTTCTGATGGTCAGTACACAAGTCCGTCACACAAAAGTCGAAAGTACAAACGCGCATGCTCGAAATCAATGCTCACCAAACACAAAATTAGCAGAAGGGGCCCAAAGGGTGGCGCTCAAGTGCTGAAATTCCTCGTAGTACGTCACTATGTTCGTGTTTTTTGGCTGACAATTGTGTACCGTTCAGCCTCGTACACACGATCAGACAAAACCGTGGAATTTTGTCCGAAGGGAGTTGGCCGTGAACTTGTTCTGCATACAGACAGCAAAACGTTGTCAGCCAACAAATACAAAACTATGTGTTTTTTCAGCTCTTTATCGCCACCCTTTGGGCAACTTCTGCTAATGTTGTGCTATAGTTAGCATTGCTTCTGAGCATGCGTGTTTGTACTTTGGATTTTTTTCTGACTGACTTGTGTACACACGATCGGATAATCCGACGGCACACATTTGTTGTCGGAAAATCCGACAATTGTCCGATGGAGCGTACAAACGGTTGGTTTTTCTGACAAAACTCTTCCATCACACATTTGTTGTCGGAAAATCCGATCGTGTGTATAGGCCTTTAGTATGCAAGACAACATCCAGGCAGACGCTCGGTTGGCCAACAATCGGATCATGCAATCAGTTTTAGGCAGATCATTGACAAGTCGAAAACCAAACGTTCTGTGGATCGAAACATGAAAATGGCGCATACAATTGTGCCATCATTTGTTTCATTTTTTGAAACAAAATCCAGCGCGTTGGATCAGGCACTTTCGATTGCGACACGAAAATCGCATGTCGCAGCTGGCACACTAGAGATGCGTAAAACGAACAATCAAGAATTTTCGTTCAGTTTTCGACACGTCTATGGTCTGCCTTAGGCTAGGATCACATTTGTGAGATGAACATGCGTTATTGTGCGTTCCTTTTGTGCATTATCATGTGTTGCCGCCTGCCGCATCTAAATTGCACCAAAGAAGTGCACTACTTTTTTTATTTTTTATTAAATCATGCCGCACCAAAATACATGGTACCTTGTTACCATTCATCTTCTCATGCAATGTCTTGGACACTTCATCAAGGTACATTGGGATACCATTAACAAATAAAGGCACCAAATCCATTGGCAAAAGAGCGAGGGTGAGCAGGCAGGGGTGGCTCAAGATGTGTTTTTTTTTTTAGGCTCCATTCACGCTTGTGTGACTTTTCATGCAACTTTGGACATTAAAGTCGCATGATAAGTCATTTCCCATGTTTTCCAATGATAACCATTCACATACACTATATTACAAAAGTATTGGGATGCCTGCCTTTACACGCAGATAAACTTTAATAGCGTCCCAGGCCTAGTCCGTAGGGTTCAGCATCAACTCTTCTGGGAAGGCCATCCACAAGGTTTAGGGGTGTGTCTATGGAAATGTTTGACCATTCTTCCAGAAGCGCATTTGTGAGGTCAGACGCTGATGTTGGATGAGTAGGACTTTGGAGTCCTACTAATGTGAATGGAGCCTAAAGCCCCGTACACACAGGCGGACTTTTGGCCAACAAACTTCATTTTGAGCAAGTTGGACCAACAATCCGACCGTGTGTACGCTCCATCGGACAAACTTTGTTGTTTTTTTTTGGTTCTCATCGGACAAAAGTTGGGTCTGCAAACGGACAAACTTTTGACCAACAAAAGTCCGATGGAGCAAAGTCCGATGGAGCAAAGTCCGACCGTGTGTACAGAAAACCATAGGACTTTTGTCCGATGGACAAAACAACTAATGTTAAAATCAACCAACAATAGCAGAAGTTGACCAAAGGGTGGCGGTAAAGAGCAGAAAAGAGCAGAAAAAACACGTGATGTTGGAAAAAGTTTTGGGAAAGTTTGCAGAAAAGTCCTGTGGTGTGTATGCTATGCGTGTGCCCGGCCAACTCCGTTCGGACAAAAATCCACGGAAAAGTCCGATGGAAGTCCGACCGTGTGTACGAGGCTTTAGGCTTCATGTACGCGGGACGTTGTTCACCCTCTCCTGAGCGATTTAATTTGACAGCTAGAAACCAGTGTCTAAAAACGGCCGTTTAGCCGTGTTTACATGCTGCGTTTAGCCGCATTTGCGTCTAGAACATTTGAAAAAAAAACTTTATTTTTTTTTTGTTAAAATGAAAAACGTCTGTAAATGAAACGCTGCTAAACGTGAGTTTCCGAGTTTGTCGCTTCAACTGCCTCTAAACACAGCTTCTGAACACATTTTTTTGGGTTCAAGAAAAAGCCTCTAAACACAACTGCCTAGAAATGACTATAAAACGACCCTGTGTACATGTACTGATAAGATAACAGAGGAAAGTTCAGGAGCAGTTGAAAAAAATGCCCAACTGCTCCTAAATGTCTGTTTACCAGCAGCAGTGTAAATGAGGCCTTAGCGTGAAGCTCCACTTAAAAAATGTGCAGCTGAGCCGTGTTTTTTAGAGCCCCTGATTGCTGCAAAGACAACAACCATTTTATTCTCCAGGGCCTCTTAAAGACTTAAAAAAAAAGAAAATGTTTTGGGGGTTCTAAGACAATTTTTTTTACATGTATGTGAGAAATGTCAGAATTGCCCTGGGAGGGTCAAGTGGGTACTAATATAAATGTGATATAAATAATAGAGGGACATGGAAAGTGAAGGGCAGTATTTTGGGTCTTGAAGAAATAGAGGAAATCACAGCGTGGATGGAGATGGGATGTGGATGTTGTTGTAGAGGGGGAGTGGGCGGGTCAGTGAGCGGGCTGGGCACGCCCTTCCCTTATTACTCTCCAGTTACATCAGACGTGTGGGCGTGTCGTGTAGGTGTCATCTATTATAAGAGTGTGCGGATCCCCGGGGGAGCCTCAGTGAATCGGTGACATCTGATTCCCGGAGGACGAGGGGCTTTCTGCATCCCTGCTAATAAGGTAAGACTGATCTCTTCTCTTCTATGCATGGTGTGATATGCCACGCTGGCATCCTGTGCCCATCTACTACAAGCTGCTGAATTCTTCCTGTCATTAACCCTTCCTCTGCCTGCTGACCATGTGCCAGGGTGCCGCAATGTCCATTGATTGGGAATTGTGCGCAAAGCAGCTCTGCGATCCCCAGCCAGGAGCTCTCCTCCTCCTCCTCCATAGAGCATTGTGTGGATGGGTCTGATGGCTCATACGTTTTCTGCATACACACACAAAAGGAGGATATATATATATATATATATATATATATATATAATTTCTCTATCCTCCTTGGTTTTGCACATAATCTGGCTGCAAATCAATGGATTATCTTGTGCTGTGATCTTATTTATTTGGCTCTTTATCTTCAGGACTTGCTGACTTGCCAGGCAGTGCAAAGCCTGATGTAGGCGCCAGCTGGAATTTCTTATTAAAATAAGCTTTTCTGGGATACTGATGGAGGGGATCTCTATGAAAAGGTTTAGTGTGTTTGGGATTTCCCATTGTCTTTATGTACAACTCTCCCTCCAATCTGCTGTTGTAAAATTTTGACCCTCTATAAAACTTTCTGCAGTAGTCCTAGATTTTTGTAGATTATTCGTAATTCCTTTTTTTTTTTTTTTTTCTTGTAATTTTGCAGAAATTCTGCTTTTGTGATACTGTGTGGGTTTTTTTTTCCTCCTCAAATATTTATTGAACAGAATAAAAACATACTTGGGTATTTTGTGGTTGCATAAAAAAAATCACTTGTCCTCCCCAACATATAAAACTGTTATGTCTAATTTAATTTTTGTTTTAGAAACTTTTTTTTATTGTAATCCTATTGAAAAGATTCAAAGAAATGCATAATTAAACATTTTATGCATGTCAGAGAAATCAAACAATGGAAAGAGAGAACAATAATATTTAAAAAAACAAATATAATAGGAAGTGAAAGCAGAAAGCTTAAACTTTGTTTAGACGTTGTTACTCAAACTCTGACCAGAAACATTGTAACAACTGGTTGTGTTTAGTTATTTGTTGGGCTATTTTATTAACTCCTATTTAGTTTAATTTTTTTTTTTTTTTTTTTTTTTTATAACTAAATTGTGGAATCGATGAGGGTTTCAGCCGCCTGAATTGGTGACATATATAGCTTTTTGTGATGCTGGGTTTTGTACTGCAGAACTTGCATTTTATGTAGTTGGGCTTCTTAGTTGGAAAGGCTGAAAACAATGGGAGTTGTTTATCAGATCAGGTTAGTTTGTCTCTGGGCTTCAAATGGTTAATTTCCCCTCCCCCTTGTCTCTGTACTAGTAGGGGACTGCTCTGTCCTGCTGTAAAGTTGAATAACCAGTTGGTTCCAGTTTTTTGGCTGTTGTTTTTGCCCAGGATGGAAAGTTTGATTCTTCTCCAGACGATTAGCTCTGCACAGACTTGTGATGGGCGGTCTGCTGATTTTGTGGTCTCTTTAGAAGATAATTGGCGATTTTTTTTTTTTTTTTTTTTTTTTTTTTTGTCCCATCATCCGGAAGTTGTTTAGCACATTTTCAAGCATTTCTCCATCCCTGGGGCAGTTTATGAACTTTGTCTTACTTTACTTCTGCAGGAACTTTTGATATACTTGCTCTGTTTTACCCATTGCTGATTGGGCAGATTATATCAAGGATTGGTTAGACTTTAATAGTAAGGGTGGCCATACATCGGATTCCCTGTTAACCGTGGTTACAGGAAAAATTTTGCTCTGTGTATGGCCTGCTTTAGGCTGATCATACACGGCACAAACTTCTTTTTTTTTTTTTTTCCCTGTGACCACGGGTTGCAGGAAAGAAATTTACACAATTCCCCCATGAACACACAGTGCTGATGGAGCAATCCGCATTTGTTTTCTGGCGTGATGGGTGGGGGAAGCCAGCCATACACTGTTCAAATCACCGGCCAAAATTTGAATTGTTAATGGACAAGCTGAGCGATCAACTTTGTTACAACCAGCCTGCCGGATTCTCTTGCAGTTATCACTAGCGGCTGCTATAGTCCTTCGCTTTCATTAAACCTGCTTGTTGAGCAAAAGGAAATGTGTTTGATTCCATCCACACCCTAGAAAACCAATAGATCCACTCATGTACCACTAACCTGCCTATGGATTGAAAATTTGGCCTGATCCTGCTGATCCATGTATGGCCAACTTAATGGATGGCAATCATGGAATTGCTTGAGAATATTGAGTACAAGTCCTCATGCTCATCCCCCTCCCCCCTCCTCCTCCTCCTCCTCTTCCTTCCCTACATGAGTGGCAACTGTGCTCTGCATTCAGGGACAGTGCAGCATTGTTATCCCATCAAAGGAAGTTCCTTTAGGTAGGATTGACTGGCAGGATCAACGGGTATTTGTGGTGCTTTGCAGGGGGACTAAGCACTGTTGGATGCACTTCTAATTAGGTGCTGCAGCACATACTATTTCTTTAATGGGAGGCCCTAATTTGAAAATGGTGGGTTGTTGTGCTCCAGGTTTGTTGGCAGCATGGCGGGGTACTGCAGATCTGCCAACACAAGAATGTTGCTGGCTTGCAGTTTTGTAAGATTTTCAGGAAACTTCTGTTTCCTCCACAAACTCCCCCCTAGATTGTAAGCTCTAATGAGCAAGGACCCTCTGGTTTCTCCTGTATTGTATTGGAACTGTACTGTCATGTTATAAAGCACTGCGCAAACTGTTGGTGCTATATAAATCCTGTATAATATTTTTTTTCCCTTCTGTTTCTTCTAGATCAGCAATCACCACCATGTCTGTGTCACACAGTTCCAGGCTCAACAAGGGGGTGAGGGATCAGTATATGAAGCTGCCCCAAGGGGGGATGGTCCAGGTAACCTACGTCTGGGTCGATGGCACTGGAGAAGGGGTCCGCTGCAAAACGAAGACCCTGGACTATGAACCCAAGTCTATTGAAGGTAAGATGGCAGCCCTTCCCCCACTTTTACAACTTGCTGGTCTTCCCACTTCTGGACATCTGGCTGCACTCTGAGGTCTAAATTCCAAAGGTGCTTTTGTGCATGTCAAAGCATGCTAAGGCTATTTCAATCACGATTTACCTTGTCCACGCAGCTAAAATATACCATACAGCTAGCTAGATATTGCAGTGCGTTAAAGCCAAAAATAATATCCGTGATTGTAAGGGTTGGTTCACTTTTTAAGGCTCAGTTCAAAGGGGTTTATTCAATTTATGATTTCTCCTCCCACAATTTTTTAAAAGGCCGCACTAAATTTCCAAGAAATTGTGCAATGTGACAAGAGACCTCGGGCATGCAATGATTTAGTGCAGCATCTGCTCTGTGCTCTGGCATGCCATAAATAACTCTATGGCAGAGCTGAGCCTGCGGGCACACTATCATTGCTGCCCACATTGAGCAAGGATGCAGTTGGAAGTCACACGTCCAGCACAGTTGGGCCCTATTCATGTCTATGCTGTTGTAAGGTATTTTTGCTAATGCTCATTGTACATGCATTTGTTTTCTTTCCTTTTATTCTTGAAGCAAATGCTAGGAAAGATGATGGAATGTGTAGACTGTAGCATTTCAAGATGTGTACCCCAGCATGCAACGGCATCAAGGTTCTTGGCTTTGGGGTAGGCATGAAGGCTTGAAGCGTTTCTAGCAGTCATTGCTGTAGGTGTCTGTCATGACTATTGCCATCTATTCCTACCTGAAGTATTGAGCTGTCCTTGGTAAGAGGCAGAGGAGGTGGAGACGCCTTACAACAATGACTCATTTCAGGAGTGGGGGGGATAAAGGCAGTCAGATAAGCTAAGTCCAAACGAAAATTTGCACACGGGTAAAACTTGTTCCCTTTTTCTAGAGGAAAGTGCAGCATGCAGATAATCCATCCAAAATTATCATTGGGTTACTGATGGGTTACAACAGTCTATAGGCTTTATTTTGGACTTCAATGTTCCAGTTCACAAAAGTTCTGTAACGGCTATAGAACAGAAGGACCAAGTCTATAAGGCTTCAAGCACACTGTATTCTATTGACCCTTTTCTCCTACAGAAGTTTAGCCGCAGTAAAAAGACCAGTTTTTGCACGTGCATTCATGCACGTTAATGCATCTGGCATTTAATGCATTCTATTGGCCAGAATTATAGTCCTTACAATGCATGTTAAAGTGCTTTGAGCGTTTATGTTCAAAAGCTCCTCTCCTGAACACAAATGCGTTTTTTTTTTTTTTTTTTTGGTTTTTTTCATTCTAAAGCCCCGTACACACGGTCGGACTTTTTGCCAACAAACTTCATTTTGAGCAAGTTTGCCCAAAAATCCGATCATGTGTACGCTCCATCGGACAAACTTTTTTGGTTTTCATCGGACAAAAGTTCGGTCTGCAAATGGACAAACTTTTGGCCAACAAAAGTCTGATGGAGCAAAGTCCGACCGTGTGTACAGAAAACCATCGGACTTTTGTCCAATGGACAAAACAAAATTTTTTAAAATCAACCAACAATAGCAGAAGTTGAGCAAAGGGTGGCAGTAAAGAGCAAAAAAAAAAACACTCTGTTGGAAAAAATTTTTGGAAAGTTTGCAGACAAGTCCTGTGGTGTGCCCGGCCAAGTCCTATGGGTGTGCCCGGCCAACTCCGTTCGGACAAAGATCCACGGAAAAGTCAGATGGAAGTCTGACCATGTGTACGAGGCTTTACTCTAAATGCCCCTGGCTCTACTCCTCCTATGTGTGCATGGCCACAGATTAACAGAGGGGCATTTAGAGGTAATAAAACTAATTCAAAACTCCTGTAAAAGCAGCGATTTATGTGTGCATGAAGCTTAAAGTGCAGTATGCAGAGATAGAATTTGATTTCTTCCATATTTTCCAAGAAACTGTTTGTTTTGTCTCCCTAAGGGGGGGGGGGGGGGGGAGAGAGACCTTTTATCAGCACTCTTGATAAAATGACTAACCAGGAAAATGTATTCATGTGCCTCAGAGGTGATCAGCTGAAATCTGAATATTTGTCCTCTGCCATGTGATCTCTAACCTGGTATTCCTGCTAACTCTTCTTCCTCTTCTACCATTAGAGGTCCCAGAATGGAACTTTGATGGCTCAAGCACATATCAAGCCGAGGGCTCCAACAGCGACATGTACCTTGTCCCTGTCCAGATGTTTAGAGATCCTTTTTGCCTGGACCCCAACAAGCTGGTCATGTGTGAGGTTCTAAAATACAACCGAAAATCAGCAGGTACAGTACCACCATTGCAGAATTAGAGTATCTGTGAACATTGGACATTTAACCTGACCACTGGTTGCTCTATAATTACATCTAGTATTGCTTAGTTGGCAGTTTCTGCATTTCTATGTGGTGATGAGCAGCATTTGTAGTCAGGGGACACTTGTTATGGCATAGAAGTGTCTGCTCATCTTAAGGTTTCCCTGAAAGAGTTCCAATTTTTTATTTGCTGTAGTGCAGAGTATATAAAATACTAAGTACTGTACATGCTGCTGTTTTTGCAAGGATTGCAGTACTATTTGGAGCTCATGGATGATATTAAATCTCCTTCTCCACTTTTTTTTTTTTTTTGTTTTTTTTTCCTGACATCACTAGAACATCGCTGGGCAATTGCACTGTTTAGACTGGGTAGTAGAAATGGTGAATGATTGCCTTCTATGTTTTGGAAAGGTGCTTGGTAGGTTCCCACACAGCAAAAAGCACCTTGTACTGTTATAAAATTACAAATTTATGTTGGCTTTGAGTGGTCTACTTGACATTCCAGAAATCCTTGCAACATGATATGACTTGTATAGTTGCTCATCAAAATTTAAAGATTTTTATAGGCTTGGCAACAAGTGTTAAAGCTGGGGGTTTAGATTCCCCCAAAAGTGGCAGGGGATGTAGGCTTTTTCCAGAGGTAGGGGCTGATGAAATAGTTTCCAGCAGACTTTTGAAGCTGCATACTCCGGAAGCCTAAAGTGGTAACATACATGTATTGTATTGGGTTTTATGAATCAAAGGAAAAAACTTTGCTGTGCAGCTAGCTTGTTGGAAAGGTGTGCCCTTCCACATCATCACATTGTAGAGATGCAGACCTCACCCTTGTTAAGTGTACACAACTTTAGCGTTTACATTGGCAGCTCCACTGATGGAACTTTATTGACCAAGTTTTTCTCCTTCCAGAAACCAACCTGCGTCACGCGTGTCGGCGGATCATGGACATGGTGGCTGATCAGCACCCATGGTTTGGCATGGAACAAGAGTACACGCTTCTTGGTATTAATGGACATCCATATGGCTGGCCTGACAATGGTTTCCCAGGACCACAAGGTTAGATTTTTACGATGGTTTTGTTAAACTGTAAATCAGAAATTTATACTTTCTCTGCCCCCCCCCCCCTCCTTGGCAAGGCTGGATGGTGCCATGTTGTGTAGTCAGATTGTTCAAACACATCTGTGAATGAGACCATGACAGAGGAAGGAACATATAGCTCAATGGCTCACCATAACGGTGACCTCTGCTTTTGCAGTAAACTTCACTTTCTCCAGCTCCATACCTACAGTTGGACCTGAGGCTTGAGGAATAATCTACAGGAGCCCGTGCATTGCACCTGTAAATAAAAAATACAAAAGGTGAATGAATATGCCTGTTGCACTACAAAAAAATTCAGGTTGGATTGTTCTAGCAGCAATTATGTTCTGTAGCTATAAGATCTTGTGCTCAGGATTAAGTTGGGTGAGAAATTATTAATATAATGAAAAGCTGGGGGGGGGGGGGGGGGTTAGATTCTTGGTACCAAAGGTCCTGGGCGGATCATGGGACTCCTGAGTGTTGAGAGTTAACAGTGCCATCTGGCTCTCCTGTGCAGCTCCTCATGTGACTACTTCAGGGTGTTTAATCACTCTCCTGTCCTCGTTAGCGGCTGATGGGGCTATTAGCTGTGTAAATGTTGGGTGTCATTTATGTTGTGAAGTCCACGTTGTACATGTGACAATCTGATGTTAAGGATTGTAGACAATTAAGGTCTCAATTCAAGTAACTGCAATCCTGGCTTTCAGTTGTAGGTAGGTTCTATTAAATTGCTCCAGAATTATAACCTTTGGAGACCCTTGCAATCTGTTCTAATGCCCCTACGAAGTCTAACTGAGGTAGATATGGATTAATCCAGTTAAAAAGGCAAACCTACAAATTCTGGGTCGAGTCCAGGTGCTCAACCAGGACCAGTGTTGACTACTAAGCCACAGTTTCATAAATTGATAGCTGCTGCATTGTGGTCATAAGGCACCAATGTTTACAGGGCTTTAGAAGAGCTTCCTATAGCAGGAAATGGTTATCTGAAGTTATTCTCAATGTTTGCAAATATCTTGGCCATCAGAATTACAATTATCCAGAGCATTTCATCAAAGCATAAATTTGGATTAAATGAGAATTGTGCTAGTTTAAGCTGTTGCTGGATGACTGTAGTTTTGTACATTGAGACATTACCAGAGGCTGAAATGGCCACAGATCTCGAAGTTTAAAAAGTGTTTTGTCGATTAAATAAAAACTCGCCTGATTATTTTTGCTTTATAACTGATGGTCTTTGGTGTCCCCACCAGGTCCCTATTACTGTGGAGTCGGTGCAGACAAAGTCTATGGACGGGATATTGTGGAATGCCACTACAAAGCCTGCTTGTATGCTGGCATCAAAATCTGTGGCACAAATGCAGAAGTTATGCCATCACAGGTAAGATTAAATGACCCATTCTAAAATCCTGCCTCAATCTGTGAGGGCCCATTTCCACTATTATGCATGTGTCCAGCTAATTTTTTTCCTGCAATTGCTTTACATGGGCAGATTCATAGAAGCCAATGGTCGCACATAACATCCGTTTTGATGCATTGGCAACAAGTCTTTTGTCTTGGTAAATGGATGTTAACCTAATCTACTCCAAATCCTATTTAAAAGCACATTGGGGAAACATATCTACATGTATCAAAATGAAAAATCGGGTCTATTCACACAGATCTAAATGGACCCTAAAACAATTGAAAGTCTGCCCAAGATGGATAGGACTACATTTCCATGTGATGTGCAAACAGTTTAGTTATATTCTATATTTTTTTATCTTTTCTATAGTGGGAGTTCCAAGTTGGACCCTGTGAAGGGATTGATATGGGAGACCACCTTTGGATGGCTCGCTTCATCCTACACCGAGTATGTGAGGACTTTGGTGTTGTGGCAACGCTGGACCCAAAACCCATGACCGGCAACTGGAACGGGGCTGGGTGTCACACAAACTACAGCACGGAAAACATGCGGAAGGAAGGAGGACTGAAGTGAGTCTCCCAGGCAACTTTTTTGGGGCTGGAAAAATCCAGCAATGCTTCTAAAAGCCTACACAATCATGTATAAAAAATAGTGGGTCCCAGGAGAAAATGGTTTAAACCAGTGGTCTCTAACCTGTATCCCACATGCTGCCCTTTGCCTACCTTATCTGGCCCTTGGGGCATTATTTCTCCCAATGACAAGGGGCAATTGCTCCCACTGATGCCAACAATAAGGCACTATGCTTCCCACTGACACCAAAGATGGGGCACCATTTCTTTCACTGCCACAATTTTCTACTCCCACTGGTCAGTCTGGCCCCCCTAAAGTCTGAGGGGCAGTAAACTGGCCCTTTTTTTTTTTTTTTTCTTTTTTTCAAAAGTTTGCAGCCCCCTGGTTTAAACTATTGCTAAAATATATTCCTAAGATCTAATTGGGGATTGTATGCAGTAAACCTGTAGGCTATTTCTGAAAATTGTGTTATTTGGCTTCATTACATTGAGTTGGTGACCCTTAAAGTGGTTGTAAACCCTGTTGCACCACTTTTACCTACAGGCAAGCCTATAACAAGGCTTCTCTGTAGGTACCTTGAATATCTCCTAAACATGCACAGTTTAGGAGAGATTCAGTATATGCGCTGCTGCCAACTTCATCAGCGCATGCACACTGAAGAAACCGGCCGATGGAGTCCTGCCATGACCGGCGGCTCCCTTGTACATGTGTGGGGAGTGTCATCACTGCTCTGGCCAATCACAGCGCCAGAGCCGCGAACCCAGAGTAACTCCGGTGGAAGATGTCGGCGCTATACTCGCAGGGCCGACACCGATCGGCATCGTTCTAAGGTAAGCATTTCAAAGTTTCTTCATTTTCTACATTCTTGCTCTGGGTCTGTGATTCTTGTAGCCAAGCAACTAGTATTTTCAGTAGAAAGCCAGCAATGGCAGCCTAGAGGTTACACTCTTGAGGAAAATAAATAAATATATAATGTATACATGCACAGTATATCACAAAAGTGGGTACACCCCTCACATTTTTGTAAATATGGCAACAAGTGAGTACACCCCTAAGTGAAAATGTCCAAATTTGGCCCAAAGTGTCAATTTGTGTGGCCACCATTTATTTTCCAGCACTGCCTTAACCCTCTTGGGCATGGAGTTCACCAGAGCTTCACAGGTTGCCCCTGGAGTCTTCTTCCACTCCATGATGACATCACGAAGCTGGTGGATGTTGGAGACCTTGCACTCCTCCACCTTCTGTTTGAGGATGTCCCACAGATGCTCAATAGGGTTTAGGTCTGGAGACATGCTTGGGCAGTCCATCACCTTTACCCTCAGCTTCTTTAGCAAGGCAGTGGTCATCTTGGAGGTGTTTGGGATCATTTATCATGTTGGAATACTGCCCTGTGGCCCAGTCTCTGAAGGGAGGGGGGGGGATCATGCTCTGCTTTAGTATGTCACAGTACATGTTGGCATTCATGGTTCCCTCAATGAACTGTAGCTCCCCAGTGCCGGCAACACTCATAAAGCCCCAGACCATGACACTCCCACCACCATGCTTGATTGTAGGCAAGACACACTTGTCTTTGTACTCCTCACCTGGTTGCCGCCACACACGCTTGACACCATATGAACCAAATAACTTTATCTTGGTCTCATCAGACCACAGGATATGGTTCCAGTAATCCATGTCCTTAGTCTGCTTGTCTTCAGCAAACTGGGCTTTCTTGTGCATCATCTTTAGAAGAGGCTTGCTTCTAAGACAGCCATGCAGACCAATTTGATGCGGTGTGCGGCATATGGTCTGAGCACTGACAGGCTGCCCCCCCCCCACCCCCCGACAACCTTTGAATATGATGCTGAGCACGTGCACCCAATTTCTTTGGTCAACCATTGTGAGGGCTGTTCTGAGTGGAACCTGACCTGTTAAAACGATGTATGGTCTTGTCCACCTTGCTGTAGCTCAGTTTCAGGGTCTTGGCAATCTTCTTATTGCCTCGGCCATCTTTAAGTAGAGCAACAATTCTTTTCTTTCAGATCCTCAGTTCTTTGCTGTGAGGTGCCATGTGGATGTGTTGGGTTATTTTGAGGGGACAGCAAATTTACACCGTTATACAAGCTGCACACTCACTACTTTACATTGTAACAAAGTGTAATTTCTTCAGTGTTGTCACATGAAAAGATATAATAAAATATTTACACACACACTTACTTTGTTCTAAATGACAAAGCCCTTAGTGTTTGGCAGTGACCAATTCTATCCATGTTTAATGGTGTTCTATTGAGATTATACAATGACCTGTTAACACACCAGTTTGATTCAACATTTCCTTATTGTCCCACCAGACACATTGAAGATGCCATTGAGAAACTAGGAAAACGTCACAACTACCACATCTGTGTCTATGACCCACGCGGCGGTAAGGACAATTCTCGACGCCTGACAGGGCAGCATGAAACCTCCAGCATTCATGAATTTTCAGCTGGTGTGGCCAACCGTGGTGCAAGTATTCGTATCCCACGCCAGGTCGGACAGGAAGGCTTCGGCTACTTTGAAGATCGCCGCCCAGCAGCCAACTGTGACCCCTACGCTGTTACTGAGGCCTTGGTCAGGACGACCCTTCTGAACGAAACAGGCAGTGACACTAAAGACTACTCACAGAATTAAGTCTGGGGGCTGGACCCACCAAGTAGATTCCATCCATTTTTTGCATCTTCCATCTTGGTCTTTAATGGGTTGGTCAGCTCAGCTTCAGGCTCACAGCCAAGTTGTCTCTTGCAGAAAAAAAAGAATACTTTTCCAGGGTGTCTGTAATTCCCACTCTTGTCTTTCCCTAAAGAGTGTCTCTCTGACATGGCCAGCTTCATCTAAAAACAAAAACCTCAATCTGATACATCTAGTCTGTAACTGTGTCCAGAGACAAATTGGCTGAGATTGAAAGCAAGGCTGGCTGGTAAACCTGCTCCATTGTGGTAATTTGTTCTTTACTAATCTTTATGTACAGTTTCTTCCACTTTGGAAGGTAGAGGGCATTGATCATTTATAGACTGGAAGCCAGTGGGATGGCTTATTTGCAGAATTCCTAATAAGGGAGTGGCTAACAACTGCAATCCTTAAACGGGTTTTTAATGTGTGAACTACAAGGACCATCAACCTGCTGGGCAGCGGGGGGGATTGTGTTTTTTTGTATTTAAAGATCCCATGATACCTCATCCTACTTGTGGGATGTTTTTTAAAGCTCCAGTACAGAGTCATGTTTGGGTCTGAACTAAAGTTCCTCCAGAAGAGGGTTTTATTGTGAACGGTGTATTAACATGTGACTGTTGGGTTTTTATCACTTGAATAAAGCCGGGGAAAAAATCAACCACCTGTGTTTTGTTAATGAGTGGACAGAAATATAGGCCAAGCAACTTAAGATGTGCCAACTCTTTGCTCTGAATGTTATCCATTTTTCTAGTGCTGGTAGATTTTCTGTAGTTAGTCGATAAGGCTGAAAGACAATAGTCCATCCAGTTCAACCTGTGTAGGTGCATGTATCTGTGTTTATAATCTCCCATATCCTGTATGTTGTGTCCCTTTTTTTTAAATGTATACCTAAGGCCCCTTTCACACTGGGGTGGGAGGTGTGCTGGTGGTATAGCGCTGCTATTTTTAGCAGCACTATACTGTCGAAATTGCGGCGGTATTCGGCCGCTAGCGGTGCAGTTTTAACCCCCCGTTAGTGGCCGAAAAAGGCTTAATACCGCCAGCAATGCGCCTCTGCAGAGGCGCATTGCTGGTGGTATAGCCGTGGTTTCCTATTGCTTTCAATGGGAAGGAGTGGTGGAGGAGCGGTAAGGTAAACACACCGCTCCAAAGATGCTGCTAGAAACAGCAGCCGCTGTTTAGGTTCGGTTTGCAGGTGCTATTTTTAGCGCTATAGTGCCTGCAACCCGCCCCAGTGTGAAGGGGTCTAAGTCTTTGAAAAATATCCATACTCCCTGCATTTACCACCAATTGTGGGAGAGAGGGCAATAAGGATGTGGATCTAATGCAGGGATATGCAATTAGCGGACCTCCAGCTGTTGCCAAACTACAAGTCCCATCATGCCTCTGGGTGTCATGCTTGCTGCTGTCAGAGTCTCGTTATGCCTCATGGGACTTGTAGTTTGGCAACAGCTGGAGGTCCGCTAATTGCATATCACTGTTCTAATGGAAGAACAGTTTAAGGTTAAACCGCTTCTGTCTCATTGTGTGGCCCCATGTCCTTTTACACTCTCTAGGACTGAATAGTTTATTTCCTATGCTGGGATCCCCATTGAGATTTGTAGATCGCTATCGTGTCCCCTCTCCAGCATCTTTTTCTCCAGCATGAATACATTTAGTGTTTGCAGCCATTCCTCAATTGAGGTTCTCCAGTCCCCTTATTCGTTTGGTTGCCCTTCTTTGGGCTCTCTCCAGCTACAGCACATCCCTTTTTTTTGGAGAACTGGTGAATAGAACTGAACGGAAAACTCCAGATGAGGTCTAACTAGAGCTTTATAAAGTGGCAGAATTAGTTTTGTCCCTGGAGTAGATCGCCTTTTATGCATGCTAATCTGCCTGCTTTGGTAGCTGCAGCTTGCCACTGCACGCTGTTGCTCAATCTGTCATCTATTAGCACCCCTAGATCCTTCTCCATCCTTGATTCTCCCAGCTGTTCTCCACCTAGTCAGTATTTATTGTTTTTGACCCCCAAGTGCATAACTTTACATTTCTCCACATTAAACCTCATTTGTCTGCCCACTCTATTAAGTTCGGGTCGTTCTGCAAAATTGTCCTCATGCAAATTTATTGCTCTGCTTATCTTTGTGTCAGCCGCAAGGACTGAGACAGAACTAGTTATCCCATACACGATATATTATAATTTATGAATAAATTGAGTCGTGCCCAAGACCCTTTTGGGTACATCACTCCAGGCCGGTGCTATGGTTATTGACAGTCCAAAGTTGGATGTCCTCAGTCTGTCTGTATCTCCTTCACCCGCTGCTCCAGATCCTGGACAAGTTTGGCCAGTTGAGTGGGGTCCTGATAGAAGAGAACATGGAACTGTCTTTCCTACTCTAGGTTAGTCGGAATGGAATGTTTCTTGTGTGCTAGATCCTGTAGGCAGTCCAGACATGGCTGATTAAACTGTGAAACCGTTATTTTTTTGGGGGTTTCTGTCATTTAGTTTCTAGCTGTGAAATCCATCTTTGTGTGGCTGCATTTGGATTCCATTCTGCATACTGTGCAATACATTATTATTATAATTGCCAATACATGTAGCTCCTCTTTACTCCAGTATTTGGGACCTTTTCATTTATAGAAACAAAAGCAGCAATCAATGTAAACTCTCTATCATTTTTAGTGTAAGATCATGTTCCACAATTAACCAATTCAATAAATCGTGAAGTTCTCAGGAAAAATCCAAACACCGTGGTAAAAAATAAATGTGCAGTGGCAAGTAATCCTTCTTATCCCTGCTCCCCCCCCCCCCCCCCCATCAATCGTGTTGGAGAAATTCAAACTCGCCAAATGTCTAGATAAAATGAGCCTTGTAACCATCAGATTCCTTTGGTATTCATATTTATCTGAAGAAGGTGATTCTCAGCTCAAATATCTCCTTAAATTAATATACAAAAGAAGCGGAGTATCCCAACAAATAAGTAGCAAATACGCACTTACATTTTAGGTGCTATAAGTCGCTACCAACATGTACAGCAAGCCAAGTTAAGCGCAGTTTCTCTAAATTGCGGTGTGCATTCCAAAAGCACCAGAGGTCGGAACCCACAAAAACCAGAAGTGACATTGATGCATGCTCGCTGAGAAGCGTTTTAGGTCTGAATAATTTTTTATTTACTATTTAAATGCATCCAGTACTTTTTGTGCTAGTATGCGGTGCATACCATCACATTATGACAAACTGCTCGGTGCCTATGGATTTTTTTTTTTTTTTTTTCCCCCAGTTTACTACTTTAACCACTTCGGCCACGGATGGATTTACCCACTTCCTGACAGGCCCTTTTTTGCAATTCGGCACTGCATCACTTAAACTGACAATTGCGCGGTTGTGCCACGCTGTACCCAAATAAAATAATTTTTTTTATTTTCTTCCCCCCCCCCACAAATGGAGCTTTCTTTTGGTGGTATTTAATCACCTCTGTGGCTTTTATTTCTTGTGCTATAAACAAAAGCGACAATTTTGAAAACCTTTCCACAAAAATTTAAAAATTTCGTCATCAGTTTAGGCCAATATGTAATCTGACATATTGGTTAAAAAAAAAAAATCGCAATAACTTTTGCGCAAACCAATACACGCTTATCGCCTCTACAAAATGGGGGACAGATTAATGGCTTTTTTTTTTTACTAGTAATGGCAACTATCTGGATTTTTTTGTGGAATTGCGGCGAAAAGATCAGACACCTAACTGACATTTTTTTCACTTTTTTTTTTTTTTGGGAACCAGTGACATTATTACAGTAATCAGTGCTACAATAATGCACTGTTGTACTAATGACACTGGCAGGGAAGGGGTTAGCATCAGGGGCGATTAAGGGGTTAAATGTGTTCTAACTGTAGGGGCGACTGTGGAAACCCACAGATCCGTCTTCCTTCAGAGAAAGGCAGGATCTGTGTGATCTCTCCTGTCAGTACGAAGATCTGCCTTGTTTACACAGGCAGATCCCTGTTCTGTCACTGCGGGGAATGCTCATTGAATGTCTCATCTGCTGGTCAATGGGAGCACGTGCCCACAAAATTGAGTTTATGAGCCGACGTACAGCTATGGTGATTCGCGGGAACGAACCAACCTCCCGCAGTATGACGGCGGCTGGTCGGCAAGCGGTTAAACACAGGAGAAGGTATATAGGGTGTATAAATAACTTATGCTTCCTGAATCCCTTTTCCCTATGTTTAGCTGTATTTTGCCATGCCTACACATACACTATTTTGCCAAAAGTAATGGGATGCCTGCCTTTACATTCACATGAACTTTAACCACCCTGGCGGTAATACCAAGTGTCACTCGGGGTGAATTCTCATTACCAGAAGCAGTAACCCCCAAGCCACACTAGGGATTGCATCACAGGATCCAGGAAAGTGACTTACCTTGTCCCCAGGATCCTGCAAAGTCTCCCCACTGTGTGTGGGCCGTGTCCTCCGTCCAATCTTTCACAGTGCCGGGCTCTGTTCCCTGCGAGTGTCGTTGATGCACGGGGGCGGAGACCGGTGCCAAATTCAAAAAGTGAACATATACAGTACATTGTAATCTTACAGATTACAGTACTGTATCAAATAATTACACATCCCCTTTGTCCCTAGTGGTCTGTCCAGTGCCCTCTGTATGCAGCTTTATATTATAAAAACTGTTCTTTCTGCCTGGAAACTGGAGATTGTCCATAGCAACCAAAAAGTGTCCCTTTTACGTCAAAAGTGGTTTTAGACCAGCTAGAAAACAGCGATAATAAATTGGAATCGCTTGCAGAATTGAGCGATAGCGATTTGTAGGGAAATTCGTCATCAAACACTGAAAGTGACCACGTCAATTCTGCAACTGAGCAAATTTCAGTGTTTTTGATTTGATTGCATCATTGAATACATTTTATTATTTTATTTATATTATAATTTTATGTTTTCGTGTTTTCAAACTTTATCATACCCGGGATGTTTACTAGACTCTGGTTTGGACAGATTTAAGTGAGTTATTCCTAAGAATTACAGGCCCACAATATAAAATGCCAAATTTCCATGCAAAACAATTGTACCGCTTTGAGCATCAAAAATCTGACATAATCATACCGCCAGGGAGGTTATTGGCACCCCAGTCTTGGTCCGTAGGATTTAATATTGAGTTGGTCCACCCTTTGCAGCTTCAACTCTTCTGGGAAGGCTGTCCATAAGGTTTAGGAGTGTCTATGGGAATGTTTGACCATTCTTCCAGAAGTGCATTTGTGAGGTGAGGCACTGATGTTGGATGAGAAGGCCTGGCTCAGTCTCCACTCTAATTCATCCCAAAGATGTTCTATCAGGTTGAGGTCAGTACTCTGTGCAGGCCAGTCAAGTTCCTCCACCCCAAACTTGCTCATCCATGTCTTTATGGACCTTGCTTTGTGCACTGGTCCAAATCATTTGGTGGAGGAGGGATTATGGTGTGGGGTTGTTTTTCAGGGGTTGGGCTTGGCCCCTTAGTTCCAGTGAAGGGAACTTTTAAGGTGTCAGCATACCAAGAGATTTTGGACAATTTCATGCTCCCAACTTTGTGGGAACAATTTGGGGGTGGCCTCTTCCTGTTCCAACGATGTGATTTGTGCACTGGTGTGCAGTCATGTTGGAACAAGAAGGGGCCATCCCCAAACTGGTCCCACAAAGTTGGGAGCATGAAATTGTCCAGAATGTCTTGGTATGCTGACACCTTAATGCCTCATACACACGTTCCGTTTTCCCGACGTACAAAAGTCCGCCGAGAACCTGCTCGGCATCTTTTTCTCCCTACACATGGCCGGGTTTCCCCAACAGGAAAACTGCCCAGAGCTTTGGTTGGGAAACCCGGCCGTGTGTATGCTCCACTGCAGTTTTCCCCATAGGAAACCGCCAAAAATCTGGCGTTAAAAGACCGGTGGGAATCGTGGCGGGAAAAAAAGAGAACCAGATCTATTTTTTTTTTTTTTTTCCTCCGTCACGATTTTTGGCAGTTTTCCTGTCGGGAAAACTGCTATGGAGCATACACACGTGGTTTTCCCGGCCAAAAAATCGGCAGTTTTCTCGTCGGGAAAACCGGTCGTGTGTACGAGGCATAAGAGTTCCCTTCACTGGAACTAAGGGGCCAAGCCCAACCCCTGAAAAACAACCCCACACCATAATCCCCCTCCATCAAATGATTTGGGCCAGTGCACAAAGCAAGGTCCATAAAGACATGAATAAGTGAGTTTGGGGTGGAGAAACCTGACTGGCCTGCACAGAGTTCTTAACCTCAACCTGATAGAACGAACACCTTTGGGATGAATTAGAGCTGAGATGGCAAGCCAGGCCTTCTCGTCCAACATCAGTGCCTCACGAACACGTTTCTGAAAGAATGATCAAACATTCCCATAGACACACTCCTAAACCTTGTGGACAGCCTTCCCAGAAGAGTTAAAGCTGTTCTAGCTGTAAAAGGGTGGGCCAACTCTATATTGAATCCTACGGACTAAAGCCCTGTACACACGATCGCGATTTCCGACAAGAAAACCAAGTTTTTGTTTTTTTTTTCAGCCGGAAAACGGCTCAAACTTGTCTTGCATACACACAGTCGCACAAATCTTGGCTGAAATTCCGACCGTCAAGAACGCGGTGACGTACGACGAACCGAGATCAGTGAAGTTCAATAGGCAGTTCTGGTCTTCTGCTTGATTCTGAGCATGCGTGTTTTTTTTGCGTTGTAATTGCATACAGACAATCGCGATTCCCGATAGGATTTTTTCCCGTCACGAAAATAGAGAACCTGCTCTTAATCTTTTCTTGGCGGAAATTCTCACAAAAAAAGTGTGATGGAGCATACACACGGTCAGAATTTGCGACAAAAAGCTCACATCGCACTTTTCTCTTTGGAAATTGTGATTGTGTGTACGAGGCATAAGACTAGGATGCCAATGAAGTTCATGTGTGTGTAAAGGCAGGCGTCCCAATACTTTTGGCAATATAGTGTATATTTATCTGTGTAACATCAGGATAAACAGTCCCAGGACACAGAAATTTTATTTTGGATGGTTTGGCTCGTCGGCAACAAATGCTGCCATTTTCAGGTGCTCAAAAGGTACACCATCCAACCCTAGTGCCAGCAGCCTGTCAAGATCTAGGACAGGACAGGCTGAAATCCCCAGTGGTTAGATGCTGTACCAAGCATTTGGAGCCGTATGCGTTTAGGAATGCACGCCTGGAACACGGAATTCTTGCATTCAGGGCACGCATCAATGCACACATATGGCCCCAGATGCAAGTACTGCTCAGCATATTTTGTGTATTTTCACAGATGTTGACAGGCTGCTGGCAACAGGACTGGACACTGTGCCTGCGCTTCCCAGGGTGCCAAAAAAGATGAGGTTTGATGCTGATAGGCCTAACCGCTACATGAGGCCTTTGTAAATACAGCTAGACTGAATACACTTGGACGTTGTTGAACATCTGGGTATGCATTCAGCCATAGCAAAGCATTTATATGCTTCCATGTGCATTTTTAAATTGGCTCAAACCGCACCTGCCTAAGGGCTTGTTCACATGAGCATCCCTGTGTTGGTAAACATGGGCCTGCACAGGCACGGATTAAATCACCCCGTATGAATGAGGCCTGCTTAGCTTACTAAAGTTATGGAGAGAAATGTTCCTATCGTGTTATGTGTAAACTGCACCACTAGAGGGCAATGGAGAACCATTTATATACCATGTACCTGTGAGCCGCTAGTACAAGGGTCACTTGAAATACACTGGGGGGGGGGCACTATAATATTTAATTTGGATACATTAGTTATGGTTTTACTGCAGTCTGCCCCCAAACTGGATCACTTTAATTAAAGGAATTCCAGGCCAAAAAAGAAAACTAGATGTGCTTCTAGTGGTTATCAGCAAATACTGCAACTCTGCTAGCCAACTTAATACTAATAAATATGGGTGAAACGCGTTTGAGTGGTGGGGTCTCTCAGGAGGGAAAAAAACGTGATCTGTTTCTATCACAAACTCAAAAATAAAAGTTTTTTTTTTTTGTTTTACCAATGCCTGCTCCTGGGTAGTTTCCTTGGGAGGTGGGGGGGGGGGTATTTAAACCGAGCAGGTAGCCCATTGGGTTTAGCTAAGGAAGATGGAGGTCCCTCGAAATGCGTCCTGTGACCCTGGACTTCAGGTGGACATTACCATCCATTGGCACTGGGAATGAGGAAGCTGAGGCACTTCATGCTAGACGGGCTGTCAAAGCATTCTCCTAATTAGTAGTCGTTGGTACAGAGATCTGGCCCTGTGCCTGCAGCAGCTCATCATCCATCCGTCCATCTAGCTGCACCCTTTTAGGACTGTGCCCTCACTACAGGCTCATCTTTTCCTGGAAACTCAATCATGTGTTTTTTGTTTTTTACATGTTTGTGAGCATTCACTTATTATCTTTTTGTAATTAAACTTTCCTGATAGACTCCATGACAGACTACGTGTGGGTTAACCCCGCCTCCTCTCCACAGCTATAGGACCCCTTACCCATAAATTTGAGCTCACCTCCACAGACAGGTGTTACTTTTTTGTCCTCCTCACATGGACCTTCATCATGCAATTCTGTGCGATGTCCAGGATGTGTGGAATACTTGGTACTGTTTTCTGCGGTGCACCCAGGGCCCAGCTTTGAACGGGTGAGTGGTTTCAGGGCTGGAAATACCCCTATGGTGGAAGGGATGTGGCCCAGAATACCGGATCAGATGTCGCAGGAATCCCCGGCTGGCAAGGTCTGAAGATTTTGTTCACCTTTTTCTCTCATGGCAGACAAGTTTGTGTATGTTATTTCTTTCTCGTCTGTCTCCTTCCTTGTATGTTTTTGGCTATGTTTAAGTATGTGGAACGCTTCTGCGTTCCAGGACGCCATTGCTCTTCCTGGTTCCCGGTTCATCGCGCATCTGCGCATGCGCCGAGCCGCAGTGAAACCGAGGCTTGGTTTTGCGCATGCGCGGTACGCGGAGGGGTCAGGGGCTGCGCAGTAGGTCCGGTCCCTCCGGCGCATGCGCGCAGCGGGACGGGCCGTGACGTCATTCTGACGGGTTATTTAAACCGCTGAAGAGCCCTATACAGGTGGGATAACCTGTGGGCATATAGCGGCAGCCTCCCGGAGCCTCAATACTACCAGGACGGGGTAAGCACTTCTTTTGCAATGAAATGCTTGTAATGCTTAGTGTCTCTTAAAGGGACAGTTTAAAAAAAAAAAAAAAAACTTTTTTTTGTGCTGTTCCTGCATTGATTTGCTTATCCTTAGTCTAGGTAGTGTAGTTACGGATCTTTTGTGTCTCCCTCGTTATGGACTCATCTTCACCGGCGTGTGGCCAGCCCTCCCGCACAAGGTATGTGCGGAGTGGGTAGGGGGTTGGTGTCTTTATTGCTGGTGGTTGCTAACGGTTACAACCTGCCCACCTTCCTCCCCCTCCATCTGTCTGTATTATCTCTTACAGCCCGGATATTTCAGTTCATCGGTCACAAGACAGGGACCTTGCCAGGCCGCATCATCATTCATCCTCCAGGTCCAGACGCGACACTACGTCTAGGACCCATCATCATAGGGGACGTTAACATACCCCCTCTAGATATAGGAGACGTTCCCATTCCTCCTCTAGTCACTGCCACCACTACCGCGATAGTCGCTCTGACCACAGAGCCTGTTGGGGATGTAAGACCAGAATCCCGGAGGGCAAATCGCTATGTGACCCATGTTATGCCCGAGCGGTTGGTGAGAAAGAGACCGAAAAACTAAATCTTGAGTCTCTTGTTAAACGTGTGGTACAGCAATCTATGAAAGAAATAGTTGCCCCCCACACGAGGAGCCAGCCCACCACCTTGTCTGGCTCCTTGGCTGACGAGGCCCAGGAGGATCCAGGCCAATTCCAGCCCCATGATTCCTCCCATAATTCCTCACAAGACGAGATGGAGGGAGATGATTCTACTGTGGGATTCGACTACGCCTTAGTCTCTCCACTGATCAAGGCAGTGAAGGAAACCTTAAAGTTGGAAGATACCACTGCCCCCCCAGAGAAACAAAGAAAACTGTTTAAGCAACTGGGGAAAGAACGCTCCAATTTCCCACTTCCCTCTGAGCTGAAAGGAGTGTTTGAGGAAGAATGGAGCAAGGGAGATAAGAAGGTTTCTATGCTAAGCAAAACCTCTAGACTATATCCCTTTAAATTTGAGGACGTTAAGCATTTGGAAAATTCTCCCCTCGTAGATGCAGCAGTAATGTGCCTAGCGAAGCATGTCACCCTCCCGCTAGATGATACTGTATCTTTTAAAGATGGTCTGGAGCGGAAAATTGACCAAGACCTTAAGAGAATATATAACTTGAATGGTATGGCTTGCAAACCAGCCTTAGCCCTTGCAGTCATCTCCAAAGCAATGGAGGCCTGGGTGGAAAATGTTGACTCCGTCCTGAAAGGTGTCTCGGAGGAATTGGCACAAAGTTCAGCAGTGCAAGAACATAAACTGGCTGTCGCCTTTTTGGGAGAAGCATCAATTGATCTCATCCGCTTGATGGCTAGATCCATGCTATCTTCAGTCACGGCCAAATGAGCACTATGGTTGCGCCCCTGGCTTGCTGATCCAGCCTCCAAACAGGCATGGTGTAAAATTCCTTTTGAAGGAACTTCCTTGTTTGGAAACAAACTAGATAACGCCATTTCAAAGGCTACAGGCGGGAAGTCGGGGTTCCTCCCTCAGGACAGACGTCCGTTTAACCAAAGAAGACCTCAGCGGAGACGCAGTACAGAGCGTTCGAGAAAGGCACGCTCCTATAGGCCCGGATGGGATTTTAGGAGAAGCTGGAACTGGAATAGAGGCCAAACTTCCTTTCAAAAGTCTGGCAAGAAACAGACGCCCGGTGGGCGTGAGCCAACCAAGTCCTTTTGAGATTGGGCCCGCCCAGGCGGGTCGGGTAGGGGCTCGCTTACGCCTCTTCCGGCACGTCTGGGTGGCCTCGATCTCAGATTATTGGACCATCAAAACGGTCTCAACAGGCCACACATGGTCCTTCACCAAGATCCCTCCATGCAGACCAATGCAAACGTCACTTCCTCAATCAGAAGAAAAACAACAAGTTCTTCTTTCATATGTGAATGTCCTGAAAGATCAAGGAGCAGTGGTGCCGATGTCAAAGGACGAGGAATTCCAGGGGGTATACTCCCCCCTCTTTCTAGTACAGAAGAAAAATGGCTCTTGGCGCTCAGTTATAGACCTCACCTTTCTAAACAGATATATAAAGCACGAGAAGTTCAAGATGGAGTCACTCTCAACTATCCAAAAAATTGTTCAACCAGGCGACTGGTTGATCTCAATAGATCTAAAGGACGCGTACTTTCATGTTCCCGTGGCCGAAGATTTTCACAAATATCTTCGGTTCCAGGTCGAACAAGAGCACTTATAATTTATTTGTCTTCCATTCGGGCTAACGACCTCTCCAAGAGTCTTTTCCAAGGTGCTGTTGGCAATTGTGTCCCTTATCAGAATACGGGGTGTGCGTCTATATCATTATCTGGACGATTTGCTAGTACTGTCTCAAGACAAGCAGCAGCTGCTGATCCACAAAGATCAAGTGATCTCTACACTGATAGAGTTCGGATGGCTCTTAAACCAGAAGAAAAGTCAGCTAGAGCCGACCCAACACCTAACCTATCTAGGAGCTCAATTCGACGCCATAGAGAGTACCATCTCTCTGCCGAAAGAAAAAATCCCGGTCATTCGGGAAAGAATATCCTTAGCCCTAGACTACTCTCATCTAAGGGCGTCACAGTGCCTGAAGATAATCGGCACGATGGTGGCCACATCCTCAATGGTCAAATAGGCAATGTGGAAGCTTCGTCCTTTTCAATCAGGATTCCTCCAGCAGTGGAGGTCGGACGATCTCAATCAGTTGATCCAGATAACTCAGTCAATGAGGAAAAGTCTCCTCTGGTGGCTTCAAACCAAGAACTTGTTAACTTGCCACTCCCTTGCTCCCATCCAGTGGGTGACTGTTACATCCGATGCCAACAATGCAGGCTGGGGGGCCCATTGTGGGGCAGAACTGGCTCAGGTCAAATGGGATGCCCGTCTCCACATTCCAGGGTCAAACATTCTGGAACTGCATGCGGCATGGTGCGCCCTTCAAGCCTTTGCCCACCTTCTGAAAGGGAAGTTGGTCCTTCTCAAAATGGACAATACCACCGCTGTGGCATACGTGAAGAGGCAAGGGGGCACCCGGAGCTCCGCCCTTCTCCAAGAGGTCGAGCCCATCATGACCTGGGCTCAGAGGAATCTGCTCAACTTGACAGCAGTCTTCATTCCAGGGGATAAGAACATTCAAGCGGACTTTTTGTCACGCAGCAACCTAGACAACAACGAATGGTCACTGCACCCACAAACGTTCAAGTGGATCGATCCAGAGGTGGGAAACGATCCAGAGGTGGATCTGTTTGCATCCCCCTGCAATTACAAAGTAGACAGATACTACATTCGAGGTCGGTGCAGTCAAGCTTTCGGAGTAGATGCATTAAGCCAATGGAAATTCAACAAGGCATACGCCTTCCCTCCACCTCCGATCATGCTAAAATTCCTGCAGCGGCTCCAGTTGGAGAAAGTCGAAGTAATAAAAATTGCACCATACTGGCCGAGCAGGCCATGGTTTCCTCTCTTGAATCTAATGAGCTTCAGGGACCCGTTGCCTCTTCCTCTCAGGCCGGACCTTCTTTCTCAGGGGGCGACCCTGCACCCCTGTCCAGCCATACTGAGACTGATGGTCTGGTTCTTGAGAGGGAGAGGCTAGAGTCTCTTGGGTGTGCTTCAGGGGTAATCTCTACCCTTATGAGCTCCAGAAAGCCTAATACAAACAAAACCTACAACAGAATCTGGACCAGGTTTGTCAGCTTCATAACTTCGGCTGGAAAATCTTTTAGAAATCCTGGAGTTCAAGACGTTTTGAGTTTTCTCCAATCAGGCTTGGATCTTCCTTTGTCAATCAGATCAGTTCCCTCAGGGTACAAGTTTCAGCCTTATCGGCATTTTCAGGAACATAATGGGCAACTCATCCCCTCATTTAACAGTTCTTCTGGGGGCTTCGAGAATCAGGCCTCAGAGGAAACCCAGGTTCCCCAAATGGGATCTTCCGCTCGTCCTTGATGCTCTTTCAGCACTCAACAACAAGGATCTTTCTATTAAGGACTTATCAATCAAACTGGCTTTTCTAGTGGCTATTACTTCAGCCAAAAGGGTTTCAGAAATAAGCTTCCTGGGTTGTCAAGAACCCTTTTTGACTTTCTTCCCGGACCGAGTGGTCCTTATTCCCATGCTTGGGTCAAAACCAAAAGTCACGTCAGTTTTTCACGAGAATCAGGAGACAGTCCTTCCTACTTTCAATTCTCCGGAATCAGCAGACGCTCATTCCTTGGATGTGGGCGAGACTCTGAAAGAATACTTGCGAGTCACTTCATCTTTTAGAAGCTCGAACTACCTGTTCTTTGTTACACACTGGTAGCAACAAAGGAAAGAGGGCTTCCTCCAGAACGATAGCGGCCTGGATCGTTCAATCAATTCAACAGGCCTACAGGGCAAAGGGCTTGGCTCCTCCAGAGGTGGTGACGGCTCATTCCACCAGAGGCATGGCAGCCTCATGGGCAGCAGCTCGACACGTGGCTCCTGAAGTGATATGCAAGGCAGCTTCGTGGTCTTCTATTAATACATTTATGACTCATTGTATTGAGCCTGCTTCCCTTTCCTCTGTTAATTTTGGTCAAAAAATCCTGTCAGTTGACGGGAAAGATTAAATATTTTTTTGTTCAGCATACCCTCCCGTGTGGATTGGCTAGTTATTTCCCACACATAGTCTGCCATTGAGTCTGTCAGGAAAATGGAAAATTTATTACCAAATACTTACCGTAATTTTCCTTTCCTGATAGACTCCATGGCAGACGGAGTTCCCACCCATGAATAAAAATATGAGAGTTGAAATTTGAGTCGGCTAGTTACGGAACACCTGTCTGTGGAGGTGAGCTCAAATTTATGGGTAAGGGGTCCTATAGCTGTGGAGAGGAGGCAGGGTTAACCCACATGTAGTCTGCCATGGAGTCTATCAGGAAAGGAAAATTACGGTAAGTATTTGGTAATACATTTTCCGTTTTCCTGACCGACTCCATGGCAAAATATGTACGGTTAACCCTGCCTCCACTCCTCCCCTATAGGACCCCACTTCCATAAAGCTTTACTCTGAGCCAGAGGCGGTGTTCCTTTTTTGTTCTCCTCTTAAGGACCGGTTTGGTTATTCGACTACCTGAAGTTTTTCATCTCCGCGATCAAGACCGGCCAATGGCGACCGCTTGGAAGACAGGTCGCGATACTCTAATAAGCCTTGGCTATTAGCGAGGTATGGAGTGGGCTAACAGAAGAGGCGCTGGAAGAGCTGAAGACTGGCCATTGGCAGGCAAGTGGCGAAATGGCCAGATAGCCCAGCTATTAGCAGGTGGCCCTATCTGCCCCAAGTACGGCGTGGTCAGCCTACCTGGTCCGGTTTGATCGTGGAAGCAGGATTGAATTGCAGATCTGGGTTCATGCCGTGTGCAGTGATGTATACTTTTATATTACATATTCCATGGCAGCAGTTTGTGTGTTTTTTTTCTGTTTGTCTGTTTTCTTCCCTGGCTTTAATGTCTTCCAGTCTATGGCAGCTGGAGTGCATTGGCGCTCCAAGCCGCTGCTTTCTCTTCAGGCCGGGCATCCCTGGGTTACTCTTGCCCAGGGGCTCAACGCATGCACGCCGTGGGCGGCGGTGGCATAATTTCAGTGGAGAAATTCAATCAGTTGTCAGTACTGTTAATATTGGGATTTCTCTGTGGGCAGCTTGCAGCAGTTTATCTAAGGGCACTTTCACACTGGGGTGGCGGGTCCGTTGGCGGTAAAGCGCCGCTAGTTTTAGCAGCGCTTTACCGACGTTCTAGCGGCCAAAGAAGGGGCTAATAGTGCCTATGTTGCGGCGCTTCCAAAGCGCTTTTCAGGTGCTTCGGAAGAGCTGCCCATTCATTTCAATGGGCAGAGGCAGCGTAAGAGTGCTGTGCTGTACTCCTACACCGCCCCAAAGATGCTGCTTGCAGGACTTTTTTTCCCGACCCACAAGCGCACCACCCCTGTGTGAAACAACTCAGGCTTTCACACTGGGGAGGCATGAGAGACGCTTTTCAGGTGCTATTTTTAGCGCTAAAACGCCTGAAAAGCATCTCAGTTTGAAAGGGGTCTCAATGCTGTGTGCAATCATCACAGCTCTGCATTAACACCCCGACGTGCTGCCTGTGCGATTCTGCTATGATTTGATCACCTGTGCAAGTTGTCTGTCTGTGCAGTTTCACACTGGATGTATCACTGCCCCCCCTTGTGGCCAGCCCTTGTGTAGCAGGTATGAGAGGGGGGGTTAACCCTTTCCTTTCCTTGCTGACCTGGGTACTTTTTTTTTTTTTCTAAACCATTTCCTTTCTATCCTATTTTGCTTTTTTTGAGTCCTTCTAGGTCATGCTGACAATTAGGGATGAGCTTCGAGTTCGAGTCGAACCCATGTTCGACTCAAACATCGTCTGTTCGGCCGTTCGCCGAATTTCAAACATTATGGGCCGTTCGCGCCAAATTCGAGTGGCGCGTGTTGTGGAATTTTAGGCTGCTGTTTGCAGAGCACACAGCCTATAATTCCTGTGCTATCTAAGCACACATCAGATTTAATCTTTTTGAAGTAATGCTATGGTTAAATTAAGTTTGCTAAAGTCCACTCACCGTTCATCCCCATTCATTCAAGGAAACCACCAACACAGGTCTTCTTATCAGGCCATTCCAGCAAAGACTGCCTCGCCATAGCCTCATCATAGGCTTTTATTAAACTCACAACAGGAAGTCACCAACAGGAAGTGATGTCACAGCATGTGATCCTCACTCAAGAAGTCACCAACAGGAAGTGATGTCACAGACAAGGACATCCCTTCAAACAGATACAATGTACATTTAAATTGACTAGCGTTGACATACACCAATGACGGGAACTATAAAATAATTATGCCTCAAATGGACCACAATTATTTTATAGTTATGCTACTGTTCCTGTGGACACAGATATGTGCGCTCAAAGTCATTCAACACCCCCCGCCAGGGGCCGGCCAGTTCCCCCAACGGGGCGCAAAACAACATCTCTAAATGGAGCAAACATCGCTGTCTCCATAGGAAGATTGTCCCGTCATTTGTCTTCCACCAACGTCTGTATGTGCAAATACGCTCAGATGAGCGCATTACAGCTAAACTGACACTGGGGGGACATCTGACAACATACATTAATACATTTCCATAAAAATCTCCACAACACGCGTCACGGCCCATAATTCACTGCGGCATCGCAGTGCATTGCTGGCTGATGATTGGCCAAGCATGCACTATGACCCGCATGCTTTGGCCAATCACAGCGTGGAAAAAACGGAGAGCCATAATTGGCCAAAGCCAGGGTGGCTTTGGTCAATTATGTCTCAGGGGGTTTAGTACACGCCCCACACTATATAAGGCCGCCTGCGTGGCGGCCTTGTGTAGTGTGCTGCAGCGGTGGTTAAAGACAGACAGACACAGAGAGAGAGAGAGACAGTGTCATTTAATTTGAGTTAGATAGAGCAGGCAGGCGAGTCAGTTAGCTGCAGTTACAGTGTGTAGAGGATATATATGCATCTTAGGTGTTGTATATATATTTATACACTGTATTCAGTTTAGCTAGATCCGTCCCTGTTATTCTCTTCATAATATACTGACAGGCAGGCAGGTGATTGTGCTAGCTGCAGTATTTTCACTTAGTGTACTGTGTCCTTTGCACAGTGTGTACCTAAAGCTTACCTGAATACAATTGCTGGTGTTTTCATACTAATACAGGCAGGGAGCTGCAGTATTTTGATTTAGTGTCCTTTGCACAGTGTGTACCTAAAGCTTACCTGAATACAATTGCTGGTGTTTTCATACTAATACAGGCAGGGAGCTGCAGTATTTTGATTTAGTGTCCTTTGCACAGTGTGCACCTAAAGCTACCCGAAGGAAATTCTCTCCTGTTAGAGTTAATATGGGAAAAATGTGTCTCCTCTCCACTTATGCTTTATCACCAATCCTTGTTTCACTAAAAAACCCAAATTTTCAAAAAACATTTGTCATTGGGACAGAAAGTGAGGTGAAATCTTCTGAAGAGGTGCACAGACAGCAAAACAAATGTTACAGGGGTGATAACCCTTCCCTATGTTTTCCAAAAAGCTTAAAAATAGATTTTTTTGGCTGGAGCTACACTTTAAAAATGTACCAGTTCAAAATTACAGATTCTACTTAACAACAAACCTACAGTCCCTGTCTTGTTTGCACCGCCTGTTATTACTGCGAGTTTGGTGAGCTTTCTGAAAGTGCACCAAACCTGCAGAATATAATAGAAGTCTATTCCAAAGTGTAGGAAAGCCAAAGGTACACTGCGTTGCACCCCACGGTGGGGGTAAAACGCAATGCATCAGAGTGAAAGCAGCCTTGGGCCCCTTTCACACGGTCAGTCCGACAGTCCAACCAATTGGACCCTCCATTCACCTCAGTGGCAGACATAAACCGACTTGTGTCCTACCTCCAATCTGATACGCTCAAAAAAAAAAAGAGTATAGTGGGCTGTGTCCGCTCTGCATATGCAATGCAGACACGGACATGCCATCCCCCCTCTCCTTTCATTGTGGCCCGCGACCAGTTACCAAGTCACTTAAGTGGCCCTCACTCTTCAAAAGGTTGGGCACCCCTGGGTTAAGGCAATGATGGGTGCATCTACAAGAATAGAAGCTGTAGAATCTCCTGCAAAGCAAAAGGAAGTTCTGTAAGCACCTTTTTTGCTAGAAAATTACTTAGAACCCCCAAACATTTATATATATTTATATATATATATATTTTTAGCAGAGAATCTAGAGAATAAAATGGCGATTGTTGCAATATTTTATGTCACACGGTATTTGTGCAGCAGTGTTTTAAACACAACTTTTTAGGGAATAAGACACTTTCATGAATTTGAAAAAATTGAAACAGTAAAGTTAGCCCAATTTTTTTGGATAATGTGAAAGATGATGTTACGCCGGGTAATAAATAGATACCAAATATGTCAGGCTTTATAATTGCACGCACTCGTGGAATGTGGACAAACTATGGTACCTAAAAATCTCCATAGGCAACGCTTTAAGTTTTTTTTTTTTTACGGTTACCAGGTTAGAGTTACAGAGGAGGTCTAGTGCTAGAATTATTGCTCTCACACGGACGATCGCGGCGATACCTCACATGTGTGATTTGAACACCGTTTACATATGCGGGCTCGACTTCCGTATGCGTTTTCTTTGCTGCGCGAGCTCGCAGGGACGGGGGCACTTTAAAAAAAAAAAATCGTATTTATTTTATTTATTTTTATATTATTAAATTGTGTTTTTTTAAAAAAAAAAAATTTGATCACTTTTATTGCTGTCACAAGGAATGTAAACATCCCTTGTGACAGTAATAGGTGGTGACAGGTACTCTTTATGGAGGGATCGGGGGTCTAAAAAGACCTCCAATCCCTCCTTTGCACCGAAAACAGCGATTCTGAATACTGTATATATTTTTTAAATCGGGTGCCATTGGCAGCTGAGTAAACCGGAAGTGACGTTATGACGTCGCTTCCGTGTTTACATTCAGGAGACTGGATCGAAGCCGTTTACGGCTTCGTTCCAATCTGTGGCTAGACGCCAGAAGTGCCGGATCGCGGATCAGGTCTCCCGGCGGGATGGGAGGCCCGGTCAGAGTGGCGGGAGGGGGGATGTCCCCTCCTGCTCCTCCGGGATAACAACCGAGCGGCTTTTAGCCGCATCGGTTGTTATCCCTGGAAAGCCGATCGCCCGCTCTAAAAAACAGTACCGGGATGAGGCCTGCAGCTGCGGGCATCATCCCGGTATAACCCCCTGATAGCCGAGGCCACATATATGCGTACGCTCGGCGGGAAGGGATTAAATTTGCAGCGACTCTGGAAAGGTTCATGCACTACTTTGGTGCGACTTTTGATGCAGCTTTGATCCAGAGCCTGTAAAGTTGGTTCGGGGCTGCACTCAGAAACATATCAAGGTCCCGCTCCAAAGTCGCACTCTAAATCGTGTGTTTAACCACTTCAATTCCGGGCAATTTTACCCCCTTCCTGCCCAGGCCAATTTTCAGCATTCAGCGCTGTCACAATGCAAATGACAATTACGTGGTCATGCAATACACTACCCTGACTAAATTTTTATCATTTTGTTCAGCTTTCTTTTGGTGGTAATCACCACTGGGTTTTTTATTTTTTGCTAAATAAACCAAAAAATATAAAAAAAAAAAAAAAAATGTTCTTTGTTTCTGTTATAAAATTTAGCAAATCAGTTTTTATTATTTAGTCTATGCTACAGAGTCCACAAATTATGGTATACATCTGAAAATTGATCAATCTTTTTTTTTACTTTCTTTTACGTTTTTTTTTTTAACACTTACCAAAGACTGGGAATTCAGGGAAGCACTACTGAGAGAATCAGCAGCATTAAAAATTGTAAACTGCAAGGGATGGGGTTGAAATTTTGTCAAATATTTTACTGGGAAATGTTTATTTTATTGTGCTTAATGTGTTGAAAGCTTAACGTTAAATTGCTGAGGGTTTAATACTACTTTAAACACACGGTCAGGGAAGACACCTTTTGTGTATCATGACATGAATGGAAAAACGTGATAGTCTGACATTCCAACAGCAAGATGGTTCACATGAGTTGAAATCATATTCTCGCTGTAGACCTTTGTCCGTGAAAAAAACATAGCTAGGTACATGCTTCTATACCAGTGGTCTCCAAACTGCGGCCCGGAGGCCAGATGTGTTTTTTTGCTTGCTTTTATCCGGCCCTCGGAGCACTATTTCATCCACTAATACCAACAATGGGGCATAATTCCCCCCACTGACAGCAATGAAGGGGCATAATTCCACCCAGTGAAATAATCGACGGGGTACAATTCCTCCCACTGCCACCAATAATGGGGCACAATTCATCAAATGACACCAATAATGGGACACAATTCCTCCCACTGCCACCAATAATGGGGCACAATTCATCAAATGACACCAATAATGGGACACAATTCCTCCCACTGACACCAAAGATGGGGCATTGTTTTTTCCCCACTTACGTCAGGACCTTTTCTACTCCAAAGGTCCACAGTCTGGCCCTCCTGAAGCCCGAAGCACAGTAAACCGGCCCTTTGTTTAGAAAGTTTGAAGACCCATGTTTTATACCATTGTAATATCCTCAGTGTGAGGTCGCTTGCACACGGAAACGTCTAGGGGCTGTGCGTTCCTCTCACCACTTTAATGCACCCAAGAGGCACAGGTGCATCAAAGGTGCCTGCAACCTGTTAACGTTTATGGTAGGCTGCGGTTGAGTGCTGTACTGACTGGTACTCACATTTAGGGCCCCATGCATTCAAGGACCAATGTCTAGTCTGTGTTCCAGGCCTTCGTGCCTGAAAGTATAGGGCCCTAAACGTGAGTACCACTCGGTACAGCATACCAGCCCATCCATCCACAGCCTACCATAGACTTTCACAGGCTGCAGGCACCTATGATGCACCCATAGCTCCCAATTACCCCTGATTTCAAGGGACTGTCCCAGATTTGGAACCAAGTCCCTCTTTCCTCCTCACTTTTCCCTCATTTTGGTCTGATCTATCTATATAGTTGTATATAGTGTAAAAGTGGGGAGGATATACTGCGCTGAGATAAATAGTGAACCAAAAAACAAAAACAGCCGCCAACACTGCTGTAGACAAAGCAATAAGGAAATGTGGGTTTAAGTGTAGCGCTAATTTTGTTGGTCTATGTACACTGTTATACTATACATAAAGGTGACTGGGAACGTGATACAGTGTGCACTAGATCAAAACCAGTGCAAAACCCAAACTATATCAAGAATGAATGAATCATATAATTATACATAAACCAAAATCATTACACAGATAATATGATAAATATTAACTAGGACAACTTAAATATTTATAAATAAGTCCAAAAAAGGAACGTTCATAACTTGGAAGTGAAGTGAAGATCAATCCAGAAAGAAAAGAAGTGTTCATTTGTGATAAAACTTGCAGTTCAAATATGGAATGCTGTGAAAACCGCCACCAAGTTGAAGGAGGCTTACCGAAAATCTCAGACTAGGAAAGGCATACGCCGACCAAGTCGAGAAAGGCTTTGGGGGTTAACAAACCCAATGTAGATAATCTGGAGTCTGAGGGGCTTTGTTATTCCACTTCAGTCAAACAGGACATCCAGTATGTTGATCTCGTATTCATAGGTGTATACAAAAGGCTTGGTATCCATATTTTGTACGTATGAAAGTGAAAAACAAACTCACATAGCGTGATACCGTATGGAGATGTTTTTATTGTAAAAAAGGGGTAACAATAAAACACTCACATTTAAGATGGTTAAAAAGGCATAGATTCAGGAGCGATACGTGTAGACACGTGTATATACAATACACTTTTTATCTTTCAAAAAGTGTTCCCCTGTGCTAAACCTTTCACCCAAAAGTGTGTATTATTCTCTTTGGAGGGGGCGTGACAGGGGGTGTGTCCTAGACCTAATACTTTTGCTAATAAGTGTCCCTCATTTCCATCTCAAAAAGTCGGGAGGTATGGGCATCTGTGCCTCCTGGGTGCACTAAAATGCTAGGAGGAATGCACAGCAAGGGGCCTTAAATTGTATGCATACCTGAAACTTTTTTAGTTTTGGATGGAGTAGGGAAAGCATAAAAGCCATACCAGAGTACTTTTTGCTGTCTGCGTACCACTAGAGACATTCACTTCCTGTCCCAGAGATACAATAGGAAACTAGGGGAAATCTCCCAAAGTTAGAGGAATTCCTCTCTTATGCCTGGTACACACAATTAGATTATCGGATGAATAATCGTCCATATTTTTTATTTGTATGCTAGTCTCGTATGGAAAACACATATCTCTGATCCCTATCCTCTGTATATTACATACCTCTGATCCCTGCACTCTGTATGTTACATACCTCTGATCCCTGCACTCTGTATGTTACATACCTCTGATCCCTGCACTCTGTATGTTACATACCTCTGATCCCTGCACTCTGTATGTTACATACCTCTGATCCCTGCACTCTGTATGTTACATACCTCTGATCCCTGCACTCTGTATGTTACATACCTCTGATCCCTGCACTCTATATGTTACATATCTCTGATCCCTATCCACTGTAAATTACATACCTCTGATCCCGGCACTCTGTACATTACATACCTCTAAACAGTGCACTCTGTACGTTACATACCTCTGATCCCGGCACACTGTACATTACATACCTCTGATCCCTGCACTCTGTATGTTACATACCTCTGATCCCTACACTCTGTATGTTACATATCTCTGATCCCTGCACTCTGTATATTACATACCTCTGATCCGTGCACTCTGTACGTTACATACCTCTGATCCCGGCACACTGTACATTACATACCTCTGATCCCTGCACTCTGTATGTTACATATCTCTGATCCCTGCACTCTGTATATCTGTATATTACATACCTCTGATCCCGTCACTCTGTACGTTACATACCTCTGATCCGTGCACTCTGTACATTACATACCTCTGATCTCTGCACTCTGTATGTTACATACCTCTGACCCCTGCACTCTTTATATTACATACCTCTGATCCCTATGCTCTGTATATTACATCCCCCTCCGATCCCTGCACTCTGTATATTACATACCTCCGATCCCTGCACTCTGTATGTAGGCTAATATTTTAAGCCTTCCCACTGTTAATGCAAACATACCACACCCACAATTCACCACGGCACGTACCACCTATGCATAACCAACTGGAGTATGGGGCCCCATGATTTCTAATAGCGGCCCTGCTAATGTGTATTGAGTGAATTGGAAATGTTTAGATTCTTGTAAATGGTATGCACAGAGATTTACCCTGTCAGAGAAGAATCATACAATACATATCTGACAATTGCCTGGATTCCTGAATTGCTTGATTGTCTACAAGCCGGAAAGACCTACATGGAAATATTAAGGGAAATCGAAAATGTATGCTCTGGCTGTTCTTCGAAATTAAGTATTACTAACATCATTCTCAAAGACCTTGCCACTCGACAGGAAGCGAGGAGCTGATACTGTATGTCGCCTTCTCATTGCCTGTTTTAAAGCGGAGCTCCACCCTAAAATCACACTTTGCTTCAATCTCTTCCTTTTAATCAGTTTAAAAATGTTATGTGTGAAAACATTTTTTTACCTGCCTGAAATAGCCTGTTGCTAGGCAGAATTTCTAATCTGCCTTCTTCCTGAACCGCGGTTCTTCTCCTTTCCTAACTAAGCCACACAGACTCCTGGGAAATGAGTGTCATCATTTCCCAGGAGACTGTGCGCTCTTCTGGATTGTGTTATCTTTGTTGTCATAACAACGGGGCTGGACGTTCCTCCGCCGCCACCCGTTGTCATGACAACGGCACAAACAACCAGCGATCCGAGCGGCGCTGTACTACGCACGCGCGAGATGGAGAGGTGCATGCTGGTTACCCAGCATGCACCTCTCCACGAAAACAGGAAAAAAAATGTACTGGGCTTCAGATGCCCACACATAGGATGGCAACGGCCACAGAATGAGCTACAGCTAAGAAGGCAAGTGTTAGATTGCTTTAGCGATCGTTTGGGGATCTATAACTATATTTAATGTCATGTGTAGTGTAATTAAATTGAACTGGCCAAAAAAATAAAAAATTATGACCGGAACTCCGCTTTAACCCTGTAAATGCAATGCCACCACAACCACATGCATTGCACCCCCCGACTGCAAGTGTAAACAAGCTCTAAGTTATAGTTTAGATATAGGTGGAGCCTGGTTGGGTGCTTATTATAGGTCTTGAATGTTCTACTCGTAACGTGAGATCCCCCAGCCCTAATTCTCCCAATTCTCTTTTCCTGTCCACCTGGAAGCTTTGGGTCTCCCCACCCACCTTTGTGTGCTCCAGGTTCTTCTATTTCTACATAAAATTAAATAAATACAAATCCAGCAGGAATGGTGGAAACCCCTCATAATGGCTACAGCAGGTGTGCAGATCTGGGGACTCAGCTCAGAGATCTCACCAATAGAGTCTCCGGGAGATAGACTAGACTGGTTGTTCACCAATAGTGAATTATCAGTTAAAGAGTGTTACTAAAGGCTATTGTTTTTTAAAGAAAAATAACAAATAAGGTATTCTTAGCTGCCCTGGGGTCCCCCTGCTGACACTGTCCACTCCTCCTTTTCTGTTTCTGCCCCCCCTTTAAAGCACTTGCTATGGTGGCAGACGTTGCACGCCTGGTCCCAAGTTAGGCTGTGTGCATCCACAGATACACATAGTGTGGTTTGGCCCTCCCTCCACTCCCTCCTCACGGGATTTGATTGACAGCCAATGGCTCTCACTTCTGCTTCTGAGCCAGTGAGTAGAGAGAGAGCAGTGCTGCTGCTCTTGGACACAGCGGTGGATCAAGATTAGACTCAGGTAAGTATTTAGGGGGGGCTGAGGGGAAAGTGATCTTGGAAGGTTTTTCACCCTAATGTAGAGAATGCATTTAAGGGGTATTAAACCCAAAAATAAACATGTATTATATAGTAGCATACCAATGCTTAGCTGTGATGGCTGCATTCATTTTCTTTTTTTAGGCTTGCTTTTTTCTAGTTTAATCTGGTGATCTGGCCAGTAAGTCTGTTGTTTTTCAAAAGATTTTGCAGATTGCATCAGTTACAGGGATGAGACAAACCATTCACCACTGGCACAAATGTTTAGAACGACCTTTTTTTTTTTTCCTCAATCAAAGGTTTTATTAAAGCTTATTACAAAACATATAATAAGACAAATGTAATAAAGGATCAGTTACTGATATACTTTACTCCAATTCCAGGGGAGATCTATTATTACAGACTGCTGTATGCAGAAACTGTTCTCTTTCGCCAAATATGATCATAGTTATTTTGACGTAGACGGTTTAAGATTTGACATTTCTTATTTATTTCTGTAAAACCTTTATCCCAAAATGAAAAAAAAAAGTATATACTGTAGCTGTATAGTTAGTAGTTAGTAAGTTAAGCTGGAGTTTGACTTTAATTTGTTAGTGTATCTAAATCTGCTAGTACATAGAGCTGCACGATTAATCGTTAAGAATCAAAATTGCGATCTTTTTCCCTTTCCGATCTTCAAAACAGCATGTCACAATTCAAGTGCAGAGAGTTCTCACAGCTGGTCTGCGGGTGCAGGAGAACACCTGTGGCACACACGGTCCATGCAGTAGGTATGCTGTGACACGTGTGAATGTTGTTCTGTGATGTGGAAGAGATTGGAAAGGTGACTATGAGGACATGAAGTCACGTAGCGTAAGGCTCGGAGCACACAGACCTGTCAGCCTGGATTGTTCAGCTTAGAAATGATCACAAGGGACGGTGTCTGGGGTGATGTCACCGCATTACATTGAATACCTGAAACTGGATCCAGCACTTGTAGATTACAACATATCTTCATAACACTTCTACTAATTAGAATTGTGCTGAGGTCCTGACACTGTCTGAACTGTCCAAGATTGAAAAATATAAACGACAATGCACAAGCTGAACCTGTGATGTTCTATCTACATTATTTGTTACGTCTAATAGGTGGGGCATGCGGGGACTTTCACCTTTCCTGGTCACAGGAGATCGGCCTATGTGCAGAACTCTGAAAATGTATTATCTTGGCCATTGCTAATGTTGGCCATACAGTACATGCAGTGCAGGGACAAAGACATCTAACACCCAGGGTAAAGATGCCAAACAGCGCTCACCTCCCCCAAAATGTATGAGCATTATGTGTCATTAAAACCCCCCCCCCAAAAAACGTGAGCACTAATCTTCACACTTACCCCCTAAACATAAATTCCCTTTGCAATCCAAAATTCTACCCAAACAAAAATTCCCCCTCTTCCAGTTCAAACCCCCCCCCCTCCTTCCAGCTCAAATCCTCTTTCTCCCCAAATCCCCCCCGCTATCACAAATCCCATACCCCTTAAATTTCCCCTCTGAGCATAAATCCCCCTCCCCCCAAAATTCCCCTCTCCCAGTAGTACAAATCTCCTTCCCAAATCCTCTCTCCCAACACAAATTTTGCTTTGGAGCACAAATCCCCTTAATCTTCCCTACTAGTACAAATCCCCTCCCCCCCCCAAAAAGTTGCCCTTTCTAACAGAAATCCACCCTCTTAGTACAAATCCCCTCCAACTCACCCCTTCTAGCACAACCCACCAAATCCTAACCACACCCAGGGCAGTCACCTCTCCTGTCCACCCTTTGTCCCGGCCCTGCATGATTGTACCAATAGAATTGTTCTAGAAAAACACTTATCTCACTATTTAAAGTGATACTTTTTTGTCTTAAAATGGAAAAGAAGCTTTACTTACCTGCTTTGTGCAACAATATTGTACAAAGTGGTCCCTGGTTTCTGGGGACAGTCCCCGGACTGAGGACACTGTCCACGGACCAAGTCTGTCCCCGCATGAGGGCTAATGCTCAGCTCTCTCCAAAACGTTTTATTTGGATAAAGAGTAATAGCCTCCGTCACGCTTTTATTGCGGTCTGTGTCCCCATTGGAGAAATTTCTCCTCACTTCCAGTCAGGATAGGAAATGATGGAATATCTCTCAAAGTGGACACAGACAAAAAACAGAACAGAGTGAGGAAGGGTTAAAACTACTTAAAATGTTTTTTACTGCTGTCTTGTATGTGACAATCACATGCATAATTCCTTGTCCTGTCACAGGGACAGGAAGTAAGGGAAATGTCCCCCCATGGAGTCTCAGATGGAACAGAAGTTTTTTACTCTACCCCACCCTATCCAAAAAGTACATTTTGGCTGGAGTTAAAGCGGAAGTAAACCCATCGATTTAATAGTTTCAAAAAACGGTTACATTCCCGGCATGCCGGAAATGCTAACTGTCACATTGGTTGTGCTCTCAACCAAACTGTCAAACCAGCCAATGGCTGGTGTCATAACTGATCACATGTGCAACACCATGGCAGTTGAACATTATACAGAGGCCAAGATGGCAGCTTCCTTGGCTGAAAACGAAAGGAGGGTTTACTTCCACTTTAAGCTTACAGCTCCACAGCTGCCAATAGAATCTAAACTAAAACTAAAATGTAACAGAGAAGAAAAGTTTGGGGAAAGTTAGGCAAGCTAGATATAGACAGGAGATTGCTATTGGAAAACTTGATTATGTACTTTACAAAACACGCACATCTCAAACAGGGCAGTGGGCGCTGAGCAGAAGTAGTGGCGGCTGGTGCTCAATTTTCTTGGAGGGGTGGCCCATGGCCTCCCCAGCCAGCCAACCAAACAAGTTGGAAGTTACAACAGCCTACCATATTCAGTACTGCTTAGCTGTTTTCATTTTTTTTTATAAATACCATTTGAAAAAAATACATATAAATATATGGGTGATGATTCTGTGTACAAAACGTTTACTGGCAAGATATGCAAACAAATTTATATTTATAAGTGAATTATTTTGATAATTAAATAACATAAAAAATATATTTCATGCTTTATATATTCCTAAATATGTAAAATACATAATACTAATAATAATAACAATAATAATGATGTTTAATGTAGTATACATTCCTAAATAAGAAATGTTTAATTGGGTACATATTTCTAAATAAATAAAATAATATGCTACGTGGTATATATTCCTAAATAAATAAATAAATAATAATGTTTTATGTATATTCCTAAATAAATAAAAGAAATGTTCAATGCAGTAGGTACAAACCCAAAGTAGGGTGGGACATGCTTCCACCTTGACTGTTGACGGAGACTGTTAAAGGCTTAACTTAACAACAATGTGTAGTTTTATTTGAGTATACCCACACGCGCAGAGTTCAGAAAGACTGACAGCTTGGCGTCTGTACAAAAGCTTGTACTAGTTAAAAGGCCCCCCTCCCAAAAGTCATACGGTATTTTATTTATAGGTAGATCTGGAAGGCTAAGCCACCTGAGTTCTTGTCCTTGTGTTACTGTCTATATAATATAAAATACATTAAAGGCTCAGACCATAGCTCAAAACACCCATAATATTTATGCTGCATGTTCCTTGCGCTCTCCTATGCCAGTCTGACACATAGCTCTGGGGACCATCTTATTAGAAGCAACCAGCCATACAAGTTACTTTATGTGCAAAACGTGTTCTGCAAACCCAACAATGCATCTACTGATCAGAGACCAACTGACAAAACATCCAATGTACCACACCAATGAGCCATCATAGTAATTGATATCACAGTAATAAGGTGAAAGTGCCGACACACCAGATACAAAAAATTTCCTGCACAAAGGACAGACAAACAATATATTTCCCAAAGCAAACTTGTCAGTCTTTTTATACATTAAAACTAAAAGTCCTACCTCTCTAAAGTAGGGCTGTTACTGATTAAAATTTTCGTGTCCGATTAATCATTTTTTTTTTAAAATCGATTAATCGACTAATTTCGATTAATTATAACGCACATACAGATCCAACTACTTTTAGCTGATCTCCTTGCATGCCGATTCCCAGTGCAGCTACCAACCACTGGAAAAATGGATAGCAGGATACAAAAAACACACAAAGGCAGCGCTCGATGGGAATAGCATTAAAACTTTTATAGTCTTCAAGTAGGTAACAAAATAAATATTGCACAGGAGACAAAATCAATGTAGCTACATAAACTGTAAAAATGGTGCAAGTAATACCAAACGGTAGCAAAAGCAGTCATAAAAACATGTAGCTAAGTATGATACTGGTATAAAAATGTGTACAACGATACCACTGCTGAATCCAGATGAGGAGGGGTTAACATCAGTCCGTCGGCATGTAGATGTCCCGTGAAGGGAACGATCACAACTCCCAGTGGATGGCTGTAGAATCCCAGGTTGATAGAGGTAAGTGATAGAAGGAAGTGTAACAGCCCTTGCTTGTGGCAGATAGTAAGGTCCCGCCGACATGCAGATATGAAGGCACAGCAAAGGAGCCCTTCAGATGGACACGGCAAGCCCCGCCGGTGTCTGTGGCGTCACCGGATCTCCGACGGAACTCCCTGAAGACCCAGGATTTTGATTGATCAAATGAATTTTGATCAATCAAAAAACGTAATCGATTAATCGAGGAATTAATAGTTAATTTCCACAGCCCTACTCTAAAGGTAATGTCACTTTGTTATAGGACAAAAGTGAGGGGGCGCTAATATACAGTGATAGTAACACAATTAAACAACAGTCACAGAAATTGTAAACTGATAGACTACGTAAGTATCAAATTGCAATATGCTTATTTTTTCTGTGAATTTTTTTTATTAATAATGAAAAAAGTCCCTTTTAAAGTCCATAAATTCTTCAGTGATAAGTTACGAATGTGCCATTTGGCGGTGAATCCACAGATACACACCCGATGTGCTTAGTTAGGATTTCCTACTCACCAGACTAATATGACCTCTTTAATTAAAAAGAAGGTCTAACAGAGCTTTGTGGGTATATTCTTTAAACTTGCTTGAATAACATTGGAGATAATAAATAAAATTCAAAATTCAAAGTACTAACAATAATTAACAAAGCCGTCCACAACTCTTCCCCCAGCTACATCACTAACCTAGTCTCAAAATACCAACCAAGCCGCTCTCTGCGGTCCTCCAAATGCCCTGTACACATGATCGGAATTTCGGTCGGAAAAGCCTTGGATGGTTTTTCCGACGGAATTCTGCTCAAGCTTGCCTTGCGTACACACGGTCACACAAAAGTTCTCTGAACTTTCGACCGTCAAGAACGCAGTGACGTACAACACTACGACGAGCCGAGAAAGTTAAGTTCAATGCTTCCGAGCATGCGTCGAATTGTTTCCGAGCATGCGTAGGAATTTTGCATGTCGGAATTGCTACAGACGATTGGAATTTCCGATAAGAACTTTTTCTGTCGGAAAAATCTTTTGCTGGCGGAAATTCCGCCAGTAAAAGTCCGATAGAGCATACACACAGTTGGAATTTCTGACCAAAAGCTCACATCGGACTTTTGCTGTCGGAATTTCAGATCATTTGTACGCGGCATAAGGCCTCCTGCTCTTTAACTCCCTTGTCACCCCCTCCCATGCTCGCCTACAGGATTTCTCCAGAGCTTCTCCCATCCTTTGGAACTCCCTACTCCAATATCTCCGACTGTCCCCTAATCTATCCATCTTTAGACGATCCCTGAAAACCCTTCTCTTTAAAGAAGCTTATGCTGCTTCTAATCTAACTAATACACTGTTTTACTTTCGGCTTTGTTTTACTTTCTCCATCAGCTCATCCACCACAGCTATTACCTTTTGTATCAATTGACTCTCTCTCTCCTAGATTGTAAACTCTAGCGAGCAGGGCCCTCTGATTCCTCTTGTACCAAATTGTGATGTAACTGTAATGTCTGCCTTTAATTTGTTAAGCGCTGTGCAAACTGTCGGCGCTATATAAATCCTGTATAATAATAATAATAATTGGAGATAAAACAGGATACAAATGCCCTGTACACACAACCGGTTTTCCCGTCGGAATAAACTCGGATGGTTTTTCCGATGGAATTCCGCTCAAGCTTGTCTTGCATACACACGGTCACACTAAATTCCGACCGTCAAGAACGCGGTGACGTAAAACACTACGACGAGCTGAGAAAATTAAGTTCTATGCTTCCGAGCATGCGTCAAATTGTTTTCGAGCATGCGTGTTTTTTTTTCCATCGGAAAAGCATACAGACGATCTGAATTTCCGATAGGAATTTTTTCCAACGGAAAAATTGAGAACATGTTCTCTATCTAATTCCGTCTAAATTTCCAAAGGAAAAAGTACAATGGGGCATACACACAGTCGGAATATCCGACGAAAAGCTCACATCGGACTTTTTCCATCGGAAATTCCGACCGTGTGTACAAGGCATTAGAATTGCATCCTCCTCAGGGGGGCGTGGACTGCGCATGTGTGTTGAGAGACACGAGTTCCTGACTCCTTACCAGCTCCATGTGAGACAGAAAGAGCGGATAGCGGTGGAACAGCGAGATCCCAGCGGGTGATACAGCGGGAAGAGCGCGCTGTTACAGTGACACAAACAGCGGTAGAGCAGCGGTATGTGCTCGTGGAGACAGCGGGAAACCAGAACCGCCCGCAAAGCAGCTCAGTCAGCGAGAGCGGGGGAACAACAGCCGGAGATCCATCGCTACTTTACCACCATACAAGGGGTAGGACCGGAGCCCGGAAGCAAGAGTGGTGAGACAGACGCGCTGCTGCAGCCTGGTGGGAATCCATTCATGCAGGTAAACCAGACCCAGATGACTGTGAGAGCAAAAGTGGAAGCTCTTCAGACTGCTCCACAGAGCCACTTCCCACAAGGGCAGACATAGGAGCCCATATTGCTAAAGTGGAGGAAGCGCACTGTAAAGAACTGTAAACGATCCGAGGAGATTTACAGGTGTTATCGGATCGTGTAACAGATGGCGAGAATGTATCGCAATGCCTGGAACAGCGGGTGAATGTGCTGGAAAGAGTTAGCCATTCCCAAGTGGAAACCATAGTGGCCTTACAGCTACAGTTGGAGGACCTCAAAGACCGCAGTCGACGTAACAATTTACGCATACGAGGTGTCCCAGAGGCGACGGATCAGGAAGATCTACAAGATATGGTAAAGTGTATTTTCCAAAACACATTTAAAGACGCTATGCCTTTAAACTGTGAGCTTGATAGAGTCCATAGGGCACTGGGCCCTAAGTCTAAAGATATTAATCCCCCCGGGATGTGGTATGTCAGTTGCATTACTTTGCGCATAGGAAGGCAATTCTGCGGAAAGCCTGGGAGGCAGGAACAATAGAATTCAATGAGGCACAGTTGAAGATCTTACCCGACTTATCAAGCACCACTCTGCAGCATAGAGCCCTGCTTCGCCAAGTATTAGAACGGGTGAGGGACTGGGGGGGAACATACCGGTGGAGATTCCCAATTTCAGTGTGGATAAAAAAAGTCACTCTTTCATTTTGGTTACGTTCCAGAGAAATTTGGGTGGAACTCCGCTTTAAATCCTCGTCTCCTGCTGGTGCTGGTTTCTTTTTTGTGAAGAAGAAGAGTGGTGAACTAAGACCTTGTATTGACTATAGGGGTCTCAATAGTCTCACCATTAAGAATGTCTATCCGATTCCGTTGATTACGGAATTATTTGACCGTCTCAAGGGAGCAACGATTTTCACAAAGCTTGATTTGAGAGGGGCATACAATCTCGTGGGGGTTAAGGAGAACAGCGAGTGGAAAACTGCCTTTAATACCAGAACAGGTCATTATAAATATCTCGTAATGCCTTTTGGCCTCTGTAATGCTCTGGCAGTTTTCCAGGAGTTTATTAACGATGTCCTCTGAGATTTGTTGCAGTTATGTGTGGTGGTCTATCTCGATGATATCCTCATATTTTCCAAGTCCCTGGAGAGCCACCACACAGATGTCTGTCGAGTGCTTCAGAAACTAAGAGAGAACAATCTCTATTGTAAGCTAGAGAAGTGTGAATTTCATCGGGAACAGGTCAAATTCCTGGGTTATGTAATTGCCACAGCTGGTTTTTCGATGGACCCAGAGAAACTTTCTTCTGTCCTACAGTGGCCTCGACCCGTGGGTTTACGTCCTCTGCAGCGATTCTTGGCTTTTCCAACTATCATCGGCAGTTTATTCGTAACTTCTCGTCTCTGGTCAAGGCCCTGACTGATATGACCAGAAAGGACGGTAACCCAGAGAGTTGGTCTCCAGAGTCCATTAAGGCTTTTGAGAGTCTTAAGGCTGCCTTTGTTTCTGCTCCTGTATTGGCACATCCTGATCCTACATTGCCTTTTATCCTTGAAGTTGATGCTTCTGAGACTGCGCTATGCATCCGTGTGGCTACTTTTCCAAGAAATTGTCACCTGCGGAGTGCTATTACGAGATGGGTGACAGAGAGCTGTTGGCGATCATTTTAGCCCTGAAAGAGTGGAGACATCTCCTCAAAGGTACCACTGTGCCGATTCTCATTCTTACTGACCATAAGAATCTCACATTCTTGTCTCAGGCTACGCGACTCTCTCCCAGAAGGGCACGATGGGCTCTTTTCTTGTCGAGTTTTAATTACATTGTCTCATTCTTACCCGGTACTAAGAATGTAAGGGCTGACGCCTTGTCACGACAATTTTCCTCCACTTCCAAGATGGAGACGGTTCCGGTTCCTGTGATTCCTCTTGATCATATTTTGGCTATGGTTCGCACCAGTCTCACTTCTCCTTTGGGAGACAAAATTCTTGCTGCTCAGGTCGATGCCCCTCCTGAGAAACCTTAGTGACCGCTGCTTTGTTCCAGAGAGTCTCCGTACTGCCGTACTCCAGACTTACCATTCTCCCAAGGCTGCTGGCCACCCTGGGAAGAATCAACTTTTTTGGGCCATTTCCCAACAATTCTAGTGGCCTAGTCTACGTGCTGATGTAACCGCCTTCGTAGCTGCCTGTTCCGTGTGTGCTCAGAGTAAGACTCCATGACACCTTCCAGTGGGTCTCCTACAACCCATACCCAATGGAGAGAGGCCCTGGACCCACCTGGACCCACCTGTCTATGGATTTCATTGTGGAGATACCCAACTCCCAGGGCAACACAGTTATCCTTATGGTGGTAGACTGGTTCTCGAAAATGTCTCACTGTATTGCACTTAAGAAGTTGCCTACGTCTAAGGAACTGGCTTCCATTTTTGCTCGGGAGATCTTTCGCTTACATGGTCTACCCAAGGTCATTGTCTCTGACAGGGGAAGTCAGTTTGTCTCTGGCGAGCCTTTTGTGCACAGTTGGGAATTCAGCTTGCCTTCTCTTCTGCTTATCACCCGTAGTCTAATGGGGCTGCAGAACGAGCCAATCAGTCCTTGGAGCAATTCCTGCATTGCTATATTTCTGACCATCACAACAACTGGTCAGACCTCTTACCTTGGGCGGAGTTTGCTCACAATAGCACTCTGAATTCTGCTTCCCGTTTGTTCCTGTTTATGGCGAACTATGGTTTCCAAGCTTCCATGTTGCCTGACTCATTTGTTCCTCAGAGTATTCCTGCGTTAGAGGAACATCTCCGTGGTCTTCGTTCCACTTGGGTACAAGTCCAGGAGGCTTTGCGACAGGCTAACGAGAGGTACAGACTCCATGCTGACCGCAGACGCCTGCCTGCGCCTTCCTACCAGGTCGGGGACAGTGTCTGGCTGTCATCTCGCAACCTCCGACTTTGTGTTCCTTCTCTGAAGTTCACACCTCGGTTTATTGGGCCTTTCATTATCTTCGCAGGGTAAACCCAGTGGCTTACGCGTTGGACCTTCTTTCCAGTATGCGTATCTCTAATGTGTTTCATGTCTCCTTATTGAAACCTTTGGTCTGCAACCGTTTTACCACCTCGGTGCCACGTCCTCACCCTATACAGTGTGAGGGGGTTAGCTCGGCAGCGGGTGTGTGTGACCCCCGAGATGGGCTCCCCACACAAAAACAGGCCCAGCAAACGGAGGTTGTGGTTTTCAAAATCAAAAAGGTGCGGTTTATTTTCTATTTACAGTGACAAAACACAGCAAAGCAAAAGAAACATAAACAAAATAAATCCTGGTCAACTTGACCTCTGACTAAACATACAGGTTTCCTAACTAACAACTGGGATCAGCCTAGTGCTGTCCTAGTCCCTAAGTCCCTGGTTTTAAATGTCCAAGCAAATAGCCACACAGGCTTTGTCTCACCGCACAGGGGTTCACTCTCCCTAGACAGTCCACACAGGTCTGGTTCCAGGCATGAGCTAACATCTAATGAAGCTGGGAGTTCTTATAGAGGCCTAAATGAGCTGACAAGGTTCAGCTGGTCTCCTCATCTCTGTCTGCACGACGCCCCACACTCTCCCTAGAGGTATGAGTCATCAATGAGCCCACTAGCCTTATACAACTCTCCACCTAGTTGTATAAGTCGGCGTAAAGCCTGAATCTGGGCGAAATATATCTACCCCCCTGGATGCAACCAGGTGACTTTACCTTCCTGCTGTCACATACCCCCCCCCCCTCTTGTTTTAACCTCGGGGTTGGAACACCAGCAATCAGGCATTCATGTACTCGAGACAAAGCATCCACATTCCCCATTTGAACGCCAGGGCGATGCTTTACTGTGAAGTTGAATTCCTGGAGGGCCAGGAACCACCTATTCACTCTTCTATTTGTTTCCTTGTTTTGAGCCATCCACTTTAACGGAGCGTGATCCGTAACCATGTCAAAGTGCCTACCTAGCAGGTAGTACCGAAGGGAATCTAGAGCCCACTTCACCGCTAAACACTCCTTTTCAACGGTGGCGTAATTTACCTCATGGGACTTCAACTTCCTGCTGAGGTAAATGACTGGGTGCTCTTCCCCGTTCCAGACCTGGGACAATACTGCTCCTAACCCCACATCTGACGCATCACTTTGTACGACAAAGTCTTTAGAGAAGTCGGGTGAGTACAACACTGGCTGGCTACATAAGGCTTGTTTCAAGAATTGGAATGCTGCCTCAGCCTCGGGGGTCCATTTAATCATGACCGACCCTTTCCCCTTCGTCAGGTTGGTTAGGGGCACAGCCTTAGAAGCAAAGTGGGGAATGAATCGCCGATAATACCCAGCGATTCCCAGAAAGGCTCGTACCTGCTTCTTGCTGTTGGGACGTGGCCAACTCTGGATGGCCTCGACTTTGTTGAGTTGGGGTTTTATTACTCCCCTCCCAATGGTGTACCCAAGATATTTGGCCTCCTCCTGCCCAATGGTACACTTCTTGGGGTTAGCCGTAAACCCCGCTTCCCGAACAGAGTCCAGGACTGCTTGCACTTTTGGCAGATGTGAGGCCCAATCTGTGCTATGGACAATTATGTCATCCAGGTAAGCCGCAGCATACTTCCGATGGGGCCTCAGCATCTGGTCCATTTTCCGCTGGAATGTGGCCGGCGCATTCTGTAACCCGAACGGCATTCTTTTATATTGGAACGCCCCGTCTGGGGTTACAAATGCGTTTTTCTCTTTGGCCGACTTGGCCAGGGGGATTTGCCAATACCCTTTTGTGAGGTCAAGAGTCGTCATGTATCGGGCTGTTCCCAGCCGGTCGATCAACTCATCTATACGTGGCATGGGGTAGGTGTCAAATTTTGTAACTTTGTTCAACTGACGAAAATCGTTACAAAATCGCCAGCTCCCATCCGGTTTAGGCACCAACACAATGGGACTAGACCAATCACTTTGGGACTCCTCTATCACCCCTAAGTTCAGCATTTTCTGTACTTCCTCCCGTATTGCCTCCCATCGGGCCTCTGGGATCCGATAGGGTTTTAACTTCACCCTTTCACCGGGCGGGGTAATGATGTCATGCTCTAACCCAGATGTTTGTCCCGGCAGCTCAGAGAATACCTCCTTGTTGCGAAGCACAAACTCCTTAACCTCCTGTTGTTGGGGTTGTGACAAGGTGGCTGCTATTCCAACCTCAGGAATCACGCAACCAGTTTGAGCTGGTGACCAAGTGTCTGCGACTAGGGACTCTCTATCCCTCCAGGCTTTCAACAGATTAACGTGATAGATCTGTTCGGGCTTTCGCCTTCCTGGTTGTCTGACCTTGTAATTCACTTCGCTCACTTTTTCCATTATCTCGTAGGGGCCTTGCCATTTGGCAAGGAATTTACTTTCAACCGTAGGGACAAGTACCAGTATCCTATCCCCCGGGGAAAAGGTACGGGTCTTGGCTCCACGGTTGTACACTCTCTGCTGTGCTAACTGCGCTTGGGCCAAATGTTCCTTCACAATGGGCATTACCTGTGCAATTCGGTCTTGCATCAGGGCGACATGCTCAATCACACTCCTGTGGGGAGAACTCTCACTTTCCCAAGTTTCCTTGGCAATATCCAACAGCCCTCTTGGGTGTCTCCCATACAGTAACTCAAAGGGGGAGAATCCCGTAGAGGATTGGGGCACCTCCCTAATAGCAAACATCAGATAAGGAAGTAGACAGTCCCAATCCTTTCCATCTCTATCCACCACTTTCTTCAACATTTGTTTTAGGGTTTTGTTGAACCTTTCAACCAGCCCATCGGTTTGGGGGTGATACACAGATGTACGTAATTGCGTCACTTTGAACAATTTACACAGCTCCTTCATAACCCGGGACATAAAGGGTGTACCTTGGTCCGTAAGCAGTTCTTTACAAATACCCACCCGGCTAAACACAAGAGATAGCTCTTTGGCTATGGTTTTGGCCGAGGTATTTCGGAGAGGGATCGCTTCTGGATAACGGGTGGCATAGTCCATTATAACTAATATGTACTGGTGCCCCCTAGCGGACTTGATTATAGGACCTACCAAATCCATGGCGATCCTCTCAAACGGGACCTCAATGATGGGTAGAGGGACCAGCGGGCTACGGAAATGTGGCATCGGGGCCGACCTCTGACACACAGGGCAGGAGGAACAATAATTTTCTATGTCCTTCATCACCCCCGGCCAATAGAATCTCTGTAATACCCTCTCTCGGGTTTTCTCTGTCCCCAGATGACCTCCAAGAATGTGCCCATGGGCCAACTCCAACACCAACTTCCTGTAAGGTTTGGGCACCACAAGCTGCTCAACGGTTTCTTCTGCCCTTTTTGCCACCTGATACAGTAGGTCCTTCTCTACGCTGAAGTATGGGTAAGTGCAGGTATTATCTGGGTTCACTAACTCGCCATCTATTTTCACTACGTTTTCCCGTGCCTTTATTAGGGCGGGGTCTTTCAACTGTTCTGTGGCAAAGTTTTCCCTGTGAACCTCAAGATCAGAAAACTCCACAGACGGTAGGTTTTCGTCTGAGGAGGTGGGCTCCTCTCCAGTTTCTTGAGTCTCCCCTGCCAATACTGATAAGGGAAATTCCGGAGAGTCCTCACCACTCTCAGGGGAGTTCTGGCTATCACATTCCTGGTACATAGGGGCACCAGTGAGGGGCTCAGGATCATCCCACAGTTCCCAGAACTTCGGAAAATCCCTTCCCACAATGGCGTCATGCGGTAACTGAGATACTAAGCCCACTGGATGAGAGAGGGTACCTTTGGGGGTCTCGAAACACACTGTAGTCACTGGATACTCTCGGGTGTCCCCATGCACACAAATAACAGCTACCTTGCTATTCCCAGAGACCTCTGTTTTAACTAACTCAGCCTTTATCAGGGTCACAAGGCTACCTGAATCCAACAATACCACAACATTTCTACCATTAACACACATTTTGCATAAATGTTTCTCAGTTCCTCGAATGGCAGTGCATGCGACTGTCGCACACAGCGACTGACGTCTGCCCATCAGAAAGTCACACTGCATGGGTTCCTCCACAACCGGGCAATTGGCTGCAATATGTCCCGCTTGCCGGCAGCGGTAGCAAACGATCCTTCTTGCGGCCTCTTGAGCCGCTGATTTCCCAGGCTGTTCTCGCCAAACTTGGGGTAGAGCTCCCACCCTCTCACTCTCTCCACCCTCACCCCTTGGAATCCTCTTATCCGCCCCTGGGGATGGTCTGGTCTTAGGGTGGAAAGTCCGAGTGTCTCTGGAAGAGGCCGTCAGGTTCTCTGTAGCCAAGTATTTCTCCACACGATCCACAAGACCATCGGCCGTCTCTGGGTCTCCATGGCTTACCCACTTTTGGATGGCAGTAGGAAGAGCTCTCAAAAACCGATCCATCACAACACGTTCCACAATCTTTGGTGCGGACAAAGTCTCTGGCTGTAGCCACTTTCTGCTCAGGTGAATGAGATCATACATTTGAGACCTGGGGGGTTTTCCAAGCTGGAAAGTCCAGTTATGCACACGCTGAGCCCGGACAGCCTGGGTGACACCCAGCCTTGCCAATATTTCAGCTTTTAGCATCACATAGTCTTTTGCTTGGTTAGGCTCTAGGTCATAGTAAGCTTTCTGCGATTCACCAGTTAACAGAGGAGCCACCAGTCCAGCCCACTGCTCCTCAGGCCACTTTTCTCTTTCAGCGGTCCTTTCAAATGTGGTCAAAAATACCTCTGGATCATCCTCTCCAGTCATTTTTGTCAATAAACGACTCACCCCAAAGGACGCGGTATTAGTGGGACGGCTTTCCTCACTGGTCTGCGGACGTTGCTGCATTACTGCTTCCATCTGTTGTTGTAGTCTCTGCTCTTGCTTCTGCAACAGGTCTATGAAGCGGGCCTCAGATTGCTGCTGGGCTTGTTGCTGAGCCTCCAGACTCTGTTGCAAAGTTGCGTTTGTCTGCTGCTGGGCTGCAAGGCTCTGTTGATGAGCTTGCTGCTGGGCTGCGAAGTTCTTTTGCAAACCTGCATTTGTCTGCTGTTGATTGGCATTTGCTAGAGCCAGCTGCTTCAGTATCTCCTCCATGCTGGCTTAAAAAAAAAAAATGCCACTGGTTCTCCACCAACTGTGAGGGGGTTAGCTCGGCAGCGGGTGTGTGTGACCCCCGAGATGGGCTCCCCACACAAAAACAGGCCCAGCAAACGGAGGTTGTGGTTTTCAAAATCAAAAAGGTGCGGTTTATTTTCTATTTACAGTGACAAAACACAGCAAAGCAAAAGAAACATAAACAAAATAAATCCTGGTCAACTTGACCTCTGACTAAACATACAGGTTTCCTAACTAACAACTGGGATCAGCCTAGTGCTGTCCTAGTCCCTAAGTCCCTGGTTTTAAATGTCCAAGCAAATAGCCACACAGGCTTTGTCTCACCGCACAGGGGTTCACTCTCCCTAGACAGTCCACACAGGTCTGGTTCCAGGCATGAGCTAACATCTAATGAAGCTGGGAGTTCTTATAGAGGCCTAAATGAGCTGACAAGGTTCAGCTGGTCTCCTCATCTCTGTCTGCACGACGCCCCACACTCTCCCTAGAGGTATGAGTCATCAATGAGCCCACTAGCCTTATACAACTCTCCACCTAGTTGTATAAGTCGGCGTAAAGCCTGAATCTGGGCGAAATATATCTACCCCCCTGGATGCAACCAGGTGACTTTACCTTCCTGCTGTCACAACAGGTTGAGAACTGTTACGGCACCCCAAGTATGAAAGGGGTTAACGCCGTTTAGGATATTCCCTCTCTGGACACACATCCACTGCCGATCCTCCACAGACAGGCGACCGCTTCCCAGAGGATTAATCCTTCCAAACATACGAGACAAACGCTCTGTGTTGAGGTTCCAAAACAGGGAATAATTCTTTATTGCAAACACATGGTCACACATTTCTCTTCAAAACACTTCCCTCCCATCCTTGGGGAACAGGGCGGGTTAAACTGTCCAATGACAATGGGGATACAGGTCAGGTGTGTTCAAACTTCTCCTTCAGTAAACAGTCTTAGCAGGAGGGGTTGCTGGAGTGATTCCTCCCCCCCCCCTTCCTCACAGCAAGACACTTCAACATCCCATAATAGGCAGCCAGACGGTCTACCAGCTCCAATCTACATCATCACAAACAACAATGATAAGGCCTTTGGAAGCTAGTCTGGGTTTTATCTACATTACACAGGCATCCAGGTGGATTAATATTACAGACCCATTTTAAAGCAATCCAAGACATATTCTCAATGTCCATTATTTTCTGTCTCATACTTTCTAAGAACTTCTGGGTTCCACGGGCCCACCCGTTACAAGAACCATGAGGAGTGTGAAGTACAGTCCATTGTTGACTCCCGTAGGTTCCGTGGGCGCATACAGTACCTGGAGCATTGGAAGGGCTACTGTCCGGAGGAACGCTCCTGGGTCCCATCCTCGGACGTACATGCCCCTGTCCTCCTCTGTGATTTCCATAGATGTTTTTCCCTCAAGCCCGGTGGTCCTCCGAGGGGGAGGGGTCGTTGAGGAGGGGGTACTGTCAGGGCTGGGCTCAGCCCTTCCTTCTCTGTGCTGGCAGCTCAGCTGTCAGCTAATTGCCAGCTCCCATCTCTCCACAGTGATCCACCTGTTGATGATCCTGCTCATCAGTTTTGCCTACTTAAGGACTTCCAGTTCATTTGCTCTTTGCCTTCGCCTGTGTTAACATCACAAGAGACTTTCGCCTGCGTTCCAGTTGAAGACCTGCTTCTGACGTTTCCTCTGGTTACAAATCCTGCTTGCTGTACTACTACCTTTATCGCTGGCTCTTGGACATTGGCTTGGCCGACTACCCGATCCGGTTACTGAACTCTGGCTATGTTTTGACTACGCTTACTCTGTTTACCTTTTTATTTTTATTAATAAACAAGTGTGATTTAACTGTACTTCTGTCTCGGTCTGATTCATGGTTTCTGACAGGAACAATTTTACAAATGGTTCAGACATTTTCACCCTGTGTTTCCCTCAAATGAATGGCCTGTATCTGCGCAAATGTGACATGTAAAACCTGCACAAGTGTGAACCTAGACTTGGGCAGAACTTTTAACAAAATCATATTTTTTATATTTCCAGAACTCACCATTGCTTACTTTACATTTGACCATTCTCTACCTCCCCTGACCAAATACACAGGCAGTCTCTGTAAAATTATTGCTCTGCAGAGCATCTGTTTACTGCCATTGGAAGGTTCTCACATATGGACATACAAACATGTGTTTCCATGTTCAGGACCAGAGGATTATGGAAAAAGAACTCCAAAAAGGCAGCCATGATGGTTTAGCCTCTTATGCCACGTACACACAGCCGGACTTTCTAACAGGAAAACCTCTGTCGCAATTTCCGACTGAAAAATAGAGAACCTGCTCTCTATCTAAGTCCATTGAAAATTCCGACAGAAAAAGTCTGATGGAGCAAACACATGGTCGGAATTTCCGATGAAAAGCTCCCATCTGACTTTTTCTGTCGGAAATTCTGACCGTGTGTACACGACATAATCCTCTTGTGGGATAGTCATGGCTGAAATTGCTTTCTTTCTACTTGTGTTGGTCACCTAAATTAAAAGTCTGTTTATAGTGACATAACAAGGGACCTATAGGTGAAAGAACCTGGAAATACTCATGTAGCACCCTTCTCTAGTTAGGCTGCTTGGTTAAATTTTGGTTTTGGCTTCACTGTAGTCAGTGGAACAATGATTGTTTTTGCCTGGTTAGGGTTTCCCAAGCTGGGTGTTTGATATTTCTTACCAGCTTCCGCAAGAAGTTTCCAGAACATCGGGGAGGGAGAGTCAAATGACCAGTATGAATATTTATCATGCCCCAGCCAAACCCTGGACAGAGGCATCCAGACGGTGGCTGGGGAGGTGTTAGGGTTTGGGAGGCATTACCAGAGTGTTCTTTTCTCTTCAGGGAGAGTTTCAGTTCTCCTGGGGCTGCTGCCCCTGGGAGATAGCTAGTGAGACCAATACTTACAGTCTGGGCCTCAGCAGGAGGTGGGCTGGGGGCCTGGAGAAGATTGCTAAGTGAGTTTGTACTGGAGGGCATCATATTGGAGTCCTGTTTTGGAGAAGGAGAGTTTAAGTTATCCTAGGGCTACTGCCCCTGGGACATAGCTAGTGAGACAAAGCTAGTGAGACAAATAATGTTATTTCCCACTGCTTCTGGAAGAATCTTCCAGAACATCAGGCAGGGAGAGTCAAATGACCAGTATGAATATTTATCATGCCCCAGCCAATACCTGGAAGGAGGCATCCAGAAGGTGGCTGGGGAGGTGATAATGTTTTGAGAGTGTTCTTTCCTCTCCAGGGAGAGTTTCAGTTCTCCTGGGGCTGCTGCCCCTGGGAGATAGCTAGTGAGACAAGTAATTGCAGTCTGGGCCTCAGCAATTATTTACTGGAGGGCATCATACTGGAGTCCTGGTCTAGAGAAGGATCTTTTATTTCCCTCACTGAGGAGCTACCTGTGAATGCTTGTCATGGACTCTTGGGCATGCAAGTGCTAAAAAGGAACAAAGTGCCATAAGATGCTCTATGGACTGGGACACTGCTTGTAGAATTCTAGATATACAGTACTGTACTAGCCATCCCCTTTTACCTCTAGGAAAAGGTGCTTAGAGAAGATTTGCAAGAAGCTGTCCTCCTTTTATTTTTTTGTTTGGAGTATCCTGATCTTTAAACTTCTCTCCTGTTCAAGTTATTCAGCAAAAAATTCTAAAAAGACATCCCCTAGACTGAGCCTGTATTATGCATGGAACTGTGTCTGTGGCAGGCAGCCTCTGTACTAGCAAGGGAGACCTGGATATATTCTCAGCGGCCCCTTCACGGGGGGGGGGGGGGGAAGGGCGCTACACTCACCATAAACTGTCTAGCACAGCACACCAGAACCGCCATTTTCCAGTAATAATTTTTGATCACAACAACAAAAAATACTTCTGGAAACTTGTTTAAAAGTTGCAAGGTGGTCACAAAGCTTAAACGTTTTCTAAAAAACAATGTTTTTTTTCTTTTTGTTATGTATCATCAAACATTAATGCGGCAAAACCTAAAACATCCTCAGTAAACTCCTTTGCCCTATTTTTAGTCCGAGTTACTATGGAAATGTCATGTTACTTAGATTACTGTGCTGTGATTGTTTTCTGTTATTCACACAGATCAACTGAAAACGAGAAAGGAGAAACAAGACACTTCACAAGTAACAGAAGCCGTGTTGTTTCATTGAATGGAATTTTGCATAGCTCACAGCGGTGCCACTATCAGTGGTTGGGGCCCCAGATCATCCCCTTTGTTAGGGCCCCAGAGTGTACCCTATATCAGGGACCACAGAAACAACTCTCCACCAAGAATGGATTGTGTGGCAAACTGATGTACAACGCAGCTCCAGAACTATACACATAAACATTTTAATCTCATCACTTTACTAACAATATTTGCTATATAAGTGTAGCGGACCCCCAAATTTGGGGTCGCTATGCCTGAAATTTAGAGGGTCGCCTGAGCAATAGTTTGGCTCAGGCTGTTGAATTCACTTAAATTGGACTCTGCTCTGCTGTGGTGTTGCCTGGGTGTATAGTTCCCCTTTGACCTGTAGGTGGCATTGTTGCCCAGGTCTCGGGTCGAACCACAGGTGGCATTGTGGTGTGATTGGGTGTCCTCTCTCGGCGGCTGTACAGTGGGCGTGGTCTACCTGCTGTGCAAGCCGGGAGAGGTTACTTAAGGGGCAGACGCCATTGGGGTCGGGGTCTTCTTCTTCGTCCACGGCACGTATGTGCTGGGTCCCGGGCACCTTTAGCCCGAGGCCTCATAGTTCCAGGTAGGCCCAGTACCTTTAACTGAGGCCTACAACCAAGCAACGGAATCTCAGGGTGCCCGCGGGAGGGTGACCCGCTCTGAAGGAGAGGCAACCAGGGGAGGACCTTTCTAAGGGGATCGGTGAAGGATGTAGTCGTCTCGGGAGAGGCCTGGTTACCTGTCAGAGGGAAGGATTCTGTGATACACCTTAAGCTCTTGTAACGTGCCCCATTGGCACCTATGGCCTCTAGTTACAAGTGCTGGAAAGTCCGGTACTTAGGACCTAAAAAGGTTCTGTGGCAGAGGATCTTCCTAATACGTCTCTAGGAGAAACAAAGCTAAAGTAATTGTTCGTGCTTCACTCCGGCTGCTAGGACCGTGAGAGGGAACTATCCGGGTGAGCAAAACCCACTCAGGCTTGAGTGGTGACGAGGGTAAATAAGTGCCACGTGCCTGAACCTGCCTCCCTATCCAACTCTATCTCTATCTTCAACTTTCCTACTAAGTCACTAGCAAAGAGAAAATAAACTTGTCTGTTGGAGTTTAACACTGTCTGGACATTGGCCTTCTTATTAGAGAAAATAGACTTTTCCCTACAGTCTAGGGACGAGAACCAGCGGAAGGAGGTAACTCGCTGCAGGACCCAAAACTGTTAACACCGCTCACCCTCTACAAAATGGAGGATGCTGGGCATGTGGCACGGTGTGTCCTATCCTGCAAGTGGAGGTAAGCAGGACAGGGATCTGTGTGCTACATAAGTAAAACATTATGTAGTCAGACAAGGGAGCCTGAATTATGTAATTTGCCCACAGACATTGACTTATCACCAGTGGGTCTGACCAAGCTCACCATACACTGTGCCTTCTCCCACCTTGACAGCCTTTGACTGAAAAACCGAAGGAGTAGAAAATTGATGGCTGATCAGTGGTTGCATCCAATCAGATGCAGTTGCTGTTCAGATATTCTGACAGCCGCTTGCAGTGGCTGTCAGAACACAATGGCCTGGTGGGAGGGGGGGATTTATCCATCTGCGTTATTAGCATTGATAGAGAAGCCTGTTAGCCTTTAGGCTGAACGAAAAAAACAAATCTATCAATGTATGGCTTAGAGCAGGAGCGCCCAATCTTTTGAGGCGCAAGGGACACTTTATCGACTTGGTAACCGGTCGCGGGCCACAATGAGCATCAGTGGCGTAGCGTGGGTTGTCAGCGCCCGGGGCAAGGCAAGTAATTTGCGCCCCCTAACCTGTGGACTTTCAGCACTCCCTGAGTCCCTTCCCTTCCTACAATAGTACTAACCAGCCTGATTCCCACACTGATTCCTACACTACACTACACTGACCACTACACTACACTGACCACTACACTACACTGCACTGACCACTGCACGGTCCACTGCACTGTCCACCTCACTGCACTGACAATTACACTGACTACTACACTACACTTATACTGACACCAGACGTTTTTGTTTTTTTATCTATACTGACTCTTACTCTGGCTGGCTGCTCCCTCTCTCCCCAGACCGTATCCACCCCCTCACCTGCAACTTGTATCTTCCATCAGTCCGGAGGAGAGGGGGAGCCTGAAAGAGGTGAAGGCAGCGGTGTTCACAATGCGGTGGAGGCGGAGGCGGGACTCCAGGAGCAAGCGCGATCACGGATAAGCCAGCCTGGCCGTGATCACGGATAGGCCAGCCTGGCCATGAACACGGATAGGCCAGCCCCGCTGCAGCCGCCGCACATAACCCCATTCTTCCCACTAATGCTCGGAGATGGCGGATCGGGAACCCGCGATCTGGGCTTGCCGACCGGCCATCTCAGAGAAAGACATGGCGGGCCACTTCGAAGGGCGCCCCTGGCTTAGAGCATACCTCCCAACTGTGCCTGATTTCGAGAGACTGTCCCTGATTTGGAACAAAGTCCCTCTGTCCCTCATTCCTGCTCATTTGTCCCTCATTTTGGTCTGATCTATATAGTGGTATATAAAATTTACTATTTATCTTTCAAAAGGTGTTTCCCTGTGCTAAACCTTTCATCCAATTTCTAAATTGCTGCATTTGTAAATTTCAAAAGACAATATAAAGGAATAGTAGTGGTAAAAAAAAAGGACTTGTGGGTTTAACTAATCATTTGGTTTGTATAATTCTCCTTTAAGGGGGTGTGACAGGGGGTGTGTCCTATGCCTGCATACTTTTGAAAATAGGTGCCCCTCATTCCCATCTCAAAAAGTTGGGAGGTATGTGAAAGTAATTGTAAACCTCAGACATGAAATATGAACAACGCATATCCCTCTATATGGTGTACTTGTCTCAATTTGGAGCACTAAGTGTCATTTCTGTCTGCTACCTCATTGCTCTGCTATCAGCATGATTCATATCTGACAAGTTTTCCTGAGAGAGAAAAATGATGACAGGGGAGGGACCTTCAGCTGATTGACAGCTTCAGCTCTGTTTCTGTGTGCTGTGTGAAGGGGGGTGTGTCTCACCCCTCCAATCAGCTCTTGGAGCTCTCCTCACTGAGCTCTGCAGAGTAAAATATCAGCTCTCCGCCCCCTTTTTTGTGAACTCACAGACAAGCTTATAAATCCAGAACTTTGAATTGATTGTAGAGAATAGACGACTACAGATAAACAGGTACTGATTATGTAGGAGGATGTGTTTCATCTCTGTGTATCACCTGAGGCCAGTCACTTCACTGGGTATATGTAGGGGCTTACAACCACTTAGGCCCCTTTCACACTGAGGAGTTTTTCAGGCGTTTTAGCGCTAAAAATAGTGCCTAAATACCGCCTGAAAAACTCCTGCCCTGCAGTCTCAATGTGAAAGCCAGAGTGCTTTCACACTGAGGCGATGCGCTGGCAGGACGAGAAAAAAAGTCCTGCTAGCCGCATCTTTGAGGCGGTGAAGGAGCGGTGTGTATATCGCTCCTTTCCTGCTGCTGCCCACTGAAATCAATGGGACAGCGCGGCTATACCGTTTTAACTCTTTTTCGGCTGCTAACGGGGGTTAAAACTGCACCGCTAGCGGCCGAATACCGCTGCAATTCCGACGGTACAGCGCCGCTAAAAATAGCGGTGCTATACGGCCACGGCACCTCCCGCCCCAGTGTGAAAGGGGCCTTATAGGGAGCCTAAACCAGATAGACCACGGGGGAGTATGGGATAGAATACAAAGCAATCAGTTATGACAATTCATCTGCCTTATCTTTCTCACTTCCTCTTATCATTACATTTACCTGGAAACTATTATTACAATGTGACTTTCAGATTTACATGTTTATTATTCCGTATTTTCCTGATTCTACCTCACTGGTATAAGCTGGTGTGCATACTTCCCAACTTTCTGAGGAAACAATATTAGCACCTATTAGCAAAAGTATGTAGGTATAGGACATGCCCCCCTTTTTTTTAGCACTACTATTACTTTATATTGGCTTTCGAAATGTACAAATGCAGCAATTTAGAGCTTGGATGAAAGGTTTAGCACTGGCAAACACTTTTTGATAGATAAGTAGTTCTTTTTTTATATACAATTATATAGATCAGACCAAAATGAGGGACAAATGAGGAGGAAGGAGGGAAAGTCCCTCAAAAGTTGGGTCAGTTGGGAGCTATACTGTTGTGTAGTACAATCACTGTGCAGTACTGAACATTAAGCAAAGTCTGCATGTAAATAATTAAAGATGAAAGATTCAATGTTAAGACAGACCTACAGGGTAAAACTAAACTAATTTCACTAGAACATTTATGGGTCCATTTGCAAAAGCCTACTGCTGGTTTAACAAAGAACACTGGCACAGTTTTAAAGCACAGCGGTGTGCTTTACAAATCTGCTTTCTAATTCTCTAGCTTCAGAACACTGAGGCTACCAAAGCCCCATTCATTTTAATGAATGGAGAAAAAAGTAGGAGAAGGAGAGCCCGTCACATGACCTGTCAGTCATGTGATCAAACTCTCCTCCAGAACACTGGAAGAACACCGCAGACTACACACCTTAGCCTCCATGTTATAAATGACTTGTAAACACTGCGGTGTCCTGCAGTAAGCAGTATCCACTCTCATTTATAAATAAATCCCTGTTGACTGTATAATAACAGCTACAGTAAAAAGTAAAAAAAAAAAAAACTCTTTGCTCTAGTGGCTGCTCCTAGGAGTAATGCCAAGCCATTTGTCACTATGTCTTTGCCAAAGGGAAAGATCCGCATTAAGGCAGAGCCAGCGTAAAGCTAAGTTCTTAAATGTCATTAGTCTCAAGCTCCTCCTATAGACATAAAAAGCATCACTATTATTCACAAGGATGCCAGAAGGGTAGTAGCTTCTGTAGAAAATAAAAATTAGATTTTCGTTCACTGAGGGACACTTTTCAGGAATTCTAAAACAGTTTGGTTTTATGCCACTGCCTACAGGTGGTTTGGACACTGGCAAAAATAAAAAACAGTTGAAGACCTCTAACCATCATGCCTCTTTTTTTTTCTAGCAGCTAATGCTCTAAGACAGTGGTTCTCAACCTTCTAGTGCCGTGACCCCTTGATAAAATTTCCCAAGTTGTGGGGACCCCTAACAGTAAAATTATTTTCAGAGCGTTGGTTGTCAGCACCCAAAGCAAGACAAGTAATTTGCGCCCCTAACCCAGGGAAATTTAGCGTCCTTTCCACTCGTACAGTTTTAAAACCCCTTATGGTACATTTTAGGATGTACCATACTTTCTCTTTGTTCTCCTTTCTTTCCCTTTTATCTCTCTCTATCCTAATTTCTTGTTTTTTTCTCCCATTCCTCTCTCTAGCCATCTTTCTCTCCCTTATTCTTTGTTCCTCCCCCTCTTTTCCTCTCCCTTCCATGTATTCTCTATTTTTATTCCTTTTCTTACTCCTTGGTGGGGGGAATGGGATGAGTGGCAGTGCTGGCAGGGAGTTGGGATCATTGGCAGTGCTGGGGGGAGTTCTGATCAGCCAACTTAGGTGCTCTTGATCAAGGTCATCTGCTGATCTGAGAACTGTAGTGGGGACTTTAAATGGCAACTATAATCACAGATAGTGTTACTCACTGTGTCTCTGACTTTGTGGTGTCTTGTAGCAGTGACACCTATGCCGAAATCAGGAGACAGGGTCTCCTCCAGCCCCTCCCACATCACATTCCTCACCAGTCAGCTGACCTCTAGTATCTGCCCCCCAGCCATGCAGTGAACTGAATGGGCGGCTGCGAAGAGGCTGAGTTGGCGGCTGTGGGCTCCAGGAACAGCCCAGCTAGGTGGCCACAGGCTCCAGGGACAGCCCTGCTGGGCGGCCGCAAAAAGGCTGGGAGAGCAGTGTGGGCTTCAGCAACAGCCCAGGATTTGGTGACCCCTGGCAAATCATCATTCGACCCCCAAGGGGGTCCCCACCCCCAAGTTGAGAACCACTGCTCTATGAGGTTTGGAGCCTTTCCTTCAGCTCTTCTAAGAAAAAGACTAACCATTTTTTGCTAGCCTTTTTATTCCTAAAAAAAAAATCTTCAATCAAGATACTGTATGCCATAGATTTTTGTTTTGTTTGGTGACTTCAATCAAGACTTCAATAGTGCTGCTCGAGCTTATCTCTACACAGCAGCTATTGGATCAGTGTATCCTCAACAACAGCTTTGTAGGCCTTACCCAGATCCCTGCTAAACTGGAAGATTGCCGGGAAAGACTAGAATGTGACCTTTGGTCTCTGGGCTCTGCATTGTTTTGCTTTCCAGATCCTTATGTACTTTGTTAGTTAGCCGTAGAGTACCCTTCAAGTCCACAGCCAAGGCACAGCCTCTGGTTTGACCCTGTCACGGCTCTGGGTACATTGAACCGGTGTCGGGTTTTACCCCCTGTCTGAGCTGCTTGGGTTCCTGCCAATCCGCCCAGAACCTGGGTATTATTAAGCGTCTGCACCTGTGGGTTAGTGTCCAAGCAACTTGTCTCCATGCTGAACCTAGACCTCCCTGTTCATCTGCCGTTTGCTTTACTTCAGTACACTTGTATTCTGTGGGTTTGTTCGGTCTCTTCTCTGTTCTCAGTGGTTTTCCTTTTGCTGCTCTCTTGTATTTCTATTGTTTTCTGTCCGTGTATTCTTTTGTTTTCTGTTGCTTTGAGTGCTCTCCACAGCATTGTTTCTTATCGTTTTGCTTTGCCCCTCATTCCTGCTTGCTGTGTCCATCTCTCTGCACTATTGCCAGCTTGCCCCGCTCTCTAGTGCTTAACACTTGTTTTCTGCATTCTCCCCCTAATGTCTAATCTTGCTAGCTGCCACAGTCTTTACTTTGGTCCTTATATCCTGTGTGTACCCTGGTCCATCCTGTGTTCTATCTGCTGGCACTGTGCCTGCACAGGTGTGTTAAAGAGCCACAACCTGGGGGCTACCTTGCAACTCAACATACACACCTCCAGTGGCTCTGGTGAAGACCAGGCAACTCTGACACCCCCCCCCCCCCCATTTGTGTGCTCCTGCACCTTCTAGGATCCATACACAGGCACACCCATTTAGTCGCTCCTACTGCTCAGTTAGACCCAGAGTTGTTAAGTCCCAGGTGTTCCAGTCCTCTGATCTTGACAGACCCAGCCTCTGAAGACTCACGTGGCAAGTAGGCCTCTAGATGTGATGAGGCTAGCCTGGAATGTGACCTTTGGGCACTGGGCTCTGCATTGAGATGCTTTCCAAACCCCTCTGTACTGTGTTAGCTGCAGAGCACTTTCTGTATTCAGAGCCATTGCACAGCTTGTGGTGTGACCATGTCTCTGAAGGCTCAGTTAGTAAGTAAGCCTGATCAGACTGAATCACTGGGAGCTACCTCACAGTTGGTACCTTTGGACACCACTTTAAAATTTTCAGCACCACCATTTACAGCGGTAGCTGTCAAGGCTAGGGAGTTGGACACTGGTGTCATCTGCTAGATGGAGTCCTGTGCATGGGCTTTGCATTTTCTTTCTCACTACTCAGCCTGGGGGAATCACCATCCCAGGACAGCTCCTATTTCTGAAGCACCCAGTGGATCTCAAGCTCTGTTCCACTGGATGCCTATAATGACTTGGTAACATCTGGCCACCTAAAATCCTCAGCTGTCATTTCTGATTCTGAATCCCAACAGTTGGAAGAGACTGTTTTTAGGTCACTGCAGTTTTCCTCCTGCTTCACTTAAAGACTTCCTCTAAGCAGACTGGAAAAGCCCTAAAAGGTCTTGGGCCTTACCTGAACTTGTGCCACAGCATTTCCCCTTTGAAAACGGATTCACTAGTTGATGAGCCATATCCAAATTAGCAAAGATACTGCTAGAAGGTTTGAAGGCACTGAATATTTGTCTATGGGGACTTTACAGAGAGGAAGTTTACTTTCCTCCATAAAGGTGTGTTGGTGGTAACTCTGAACTGTCAAACCATATTATAATGGATAAAACTCTTTAGACGGTTGGTACCCATGCTATAATGTGGTTGAAACAGATGTCTAGTGCTTTGTGCTTGATGGTCTATTACAAGCCTCCGAACTTGTGTACTGCATAGGACTGATGTCTGTACAAATACATACAGCATTTTGACTAAATGCGTGGGACACTGAGGAGATAAACAAAGAACAGCCAATTCATACTCCGTTCAATGGATGTTATCTCTTTGGATTGGCTCTTGACAACATCATAGTGATGTTTTGCATGGCCACAGTGTTCTTCTAACACAGCACAGGAGATTTGAGGAAAGGTCAGTGGAGCTCTATCCCTCTAACTGTTCTGCCTTAGCTGTGCATTAGGGATGAGCTCGGTGTTCGAGTCGAACATACGTTCGACTCGAACATCGGCTGTTCGATCGTTCGACGAAGATCGAACGATTTGGGCCGTTCGCGCCTAATTCGAGTGACGCGAACGGCCCACAATGCACTACGCCATCGCAGTGTCATCCAGGCGCTGTGATTGGCCAAGCATGCACTGTGACCCCGCATGCTTGGCCAATCACAGCGCCGGCAGCGAGGAGAGCAATGATTGGCCACAGGCAGGATGCCTGTGGCCAATTATTGCTGAGGGTGTTTAGTACACGCCCCACACTATAAAAGGCCGCCAGCACGGCGGCCTAGTGTAGTGTGTTCCGGAGCAGGGAAAGAGAAGCATAGGCAGGGACAGTGACATTTATTTTTTCTTGCTTAACCTGGATTCCTTTAGTTTAGGGAAAGAGAAGGATAGGTAGGGAGAGTGTCAGTGTGTTTTACTGTGCGAATCCTTGTTTCTAGGGACAGGGAAGGACAGTGAGGGAAATTCTCCTTGTGCTATAGTGTGCTTTAAAAAAACATTTTTTCTAGGGACAGAAAACTATAGGTAGGAAGAGTGTCAATTTCTTTCACTGTGATAATCCTTGTTTCTAGGGACAGGGAAGGACAGTGAGGGAAATTCTCCTTGTGCTATAGTGTGCTTTAAAAAAACATTTTTTCTAGGGACAGAAAACTATAGGTAGGAAGAGTGTCAGTTTCTTTCACTGTGATAATCCTTGTTTCTAGGGACAGGGAAGGACAGTGAGGGAAATTCTCCTTGTGCTATAGTGTGCTTTAAAAAAACATTTTTTCTAGGGACAGAAAACTATAGGTAGGAAGAGTGTCAGTTTCTTTCACTGTGATAATCCTTGTTTCTAAGGACAGGGAAGGACAGTGAGGGAAATTCTCCTTGTGCTATAGTGTGCTTTAAAAAAACATTTTTTCTAGGGACAGAAAACTATAGATAGGAAGAGTGTCAGTTTCTTTCACTGTGATAATCCTTGTTTCTAGGGACAGGGAAGGACAGTGAGGGAAATTCTCCTTGTGCTATAGTGTGCTTTAAAAAAACATTTTTTCTAGGGACAGAAAACTATAGGTAGGAAGAGTGTCAGTTTCTTTCACTGTGATAATCCTTGTTTCTAGGGACAGGGAAGGACAGTGAGGGAAATTCTCCTTGTGCTATAGTGTGCTTTAAAAAAACATTTTTTCTAGGGACAGAAAACTATAGGTAGGAAGAGTGTCAGTTTCTTTCACTGTGATAATCCTTGTTTCTAGGGACAGGGAAGGACAGTGAGGGAAATTCTCCTTGTGCTATAGTGTGCTTTAAAAAAACATTTTTTCTAGGGACAGAAAACTATAGGTAGGAAGAGTGTCAGTTTCTTTCACTGTGATAATCCTTGTTTCTAGGGACAGGGAAGGACAGTGAGGGAAATTCTCCTTGTGCTATAGTGTGCTTTAAAAAAAACATTTTTTCTAGGGACAGAAAACTATAGGTAGGAAGAGTGTCAGTTTCTTTCACTGTGATAATCCTTGTTTCTAGGGACAGGGAAGGACAGTGAGGGAAATTCTCCTTGTGCTATAGTGTGCTTTAAAAAAACATTTTTTCTAGGGACAGAAAACTATAGGTAGGAAGAGTGTCAGTTTCTTTCACTGTGATAATCCTTGTTTCTAGGGACAGGGAAGGACAGTGAGGGAAATTCTCCTTGTGCTATAGTGTGCTTTAAAAAAACATTTTTTCTAGGGACAGAAAACTATAGGTAGGAAGAGTGTCAGTTTCTTTCACTGTGATAATCCTTGTTTCTAGGGACAGGGAAGGACAGTGAGGGAAATTCTCCTTGTGCTATAGTGTGCTTTAAAAAAAATTTTTTTCTAGGGACAGAAAACTATAGGTAGGAAGAGTGTCAGTTTCTTTCACTGTGATAATCCTTGTTTCTAGGGACAGGGAAGGACAGTGAGGGAAATTCTCCTTGTGCTATAGTGTGCTTTAAAAAAACATTTTTTCTAGGGACAGAAAACTATAGGTAGGAAGAGTGTCAGTTTCTTTCACTGTGATAATCCTTGTTTCTAGGGACAGGGAAGGACAGTGAGGGAAATTCTCCTTGTGCTATAGTGTGCTTTAAAAAAACATTTTTTCTAGGGACAGAAAACTATAGGTAGGAAGAGTGTCAGTTTCTTTCACTGTGATAATCCTTGTTTCTAGGGACAGGGAAGGACAGTGAGGGAAATTCTCCTTGTGCTATAGTGTGCTTTAAAAAAACATTTTTTCTAGGGACAGAAAACTATAGGTAGTGTGACAGCAGGAAGGTAAAGTCACCTGGTTGCATCCAGGGGGGTAGGTATATTTCTCCCAGATTCAGGCTTTATGCCCGACTTATACAACTAGGGAGAGAGTTGATGAAGCCCAGCGGAGGCTAGTGGGCTCATGGATGATTCATACCTCTAGGGAGAGTGCTGGGCGTCGTGCAGGCAGGGAGTTGATGAGACCAGCTGAAGCTTGTCAGCTCGTTTAAGGCCTCTATAAAAACTCCCAGCTTCATTAGGTGTTTGCTCATGCCTGGACCCAGACCTGTGTGGACTGTCTAGGGAGAGTAAAGCCCCATACACACTATCAGTTTTCTTGCAGGTTTTTCTCTTCAGGTTTACCAAAACCATGTAGTGCAAGGGCCTGCCTGATTGCATACGAATTGAAACTCTTAAGGTTTGACCTCATATTAGATGGTTTTGGTAAACCTGAAGAGAAAAACCTGCAAGAAAACTGATAGTGTGTATGGGGCTTGAGCCCCTGTGCGGTGAGACAAAGCCTGTGTGGCTATTTGTTTGGACATTTACTAAACCAGGGACTTAGGGACTAGGACAGCACCAGGCTGATCCCAGTTGTTAGTTAGGGAAACCTGCATGTTTAGTCAGAGGTCAAGCTGACCAGGATTTATTTTGTTTATGTTTCTTTTTGCTTTGCTGTGTTTTTGTCACTGTAAATAGAGAAATAAACCGCACCTTTTGATCTTGAAAACCACAACCTCCGTCTGCTGGGCCTGTTTTTGGTGTGGGGAGCCCATCCAGGGGGTCACACACACCCGCTACCGAGCTAACCCCCTCACAGTTGGTGGAGAACCAGTGGCAGTTTTTTTTAAGCCGGCATGGAGGAGATACTGAAACAGCTGGCTCTAGCAAATGCCAATCAACAGCAGACAAATGCAGGTTTGCAAAAGAGCCTTGCAGCTCAACAACAGAGCTTCGCAGCCCAGCAACAAGCCCAGCAGCAATCTGAGGCCCGCTTCATAGACCTGTTGCAAGAGCAGAGACTACAACAACAGATGGAAGCAGTAATGCAGCAACGTCCGCAGACCAGTGAGGAAAGCCGTCCCACTAATACCGCGTCCTTTGGGGTGAGTCGTTTATTGACAAAAATTACTGGAGAGGATGATCCAGAGGTATTTTTGACCACATTTGAAAGGACTGCTGAAAGAGAAAAGTGGCCTGAGGAGCAGTGGGCTGGACTGGTGGCTCCTCTGTTAACTGGTGAATCGCAGAAAGCTTACTATGACCTAGAGCCTGACCAAGCAAAAGACTATGTGATGCTAAAAGCTGAAATATTGGCAAGGCTGGGTGTCACCCTGGCTGTCCGGGCTCAGCGTGTGCATAACTGGACTTTCCAGCTTGGAAAACCCCCCAGGTCTCAAATGTATGATCTCATTCACCTGAGCAGGAAGTGGCTACAGCCAGAGACTTTGTCCGCACCGGAGATTGTGGAACGTGTTGTGATGGATCGTTTCTTGAGAGCTCTTCCTACCGCCATTCAAAAGTGGGTAAGCCATGGAGACCCAGAAACGGCCGGTAAACTTGTGGATCGTGTAGAGAGATACTTGGCTGCAGAGAACCTGACGGCCTCTTCCAGAGACTCTCGGACTTTCCACCCTAAGACCAGACCATCCCCAGGGGCGGATAAGATGATTCCAAGGGGTGAGGGTGGAGAGAGTGAGAGGGTGGGAGCTCTGCCCAGGGTTTGGCGAGAACAGCCTGGGAAGTCGGGGGCTCAAGAGGCAGCCAAAAGGATTGTTTGCTACCGCTGCCGGCAAGCGGGACATATTGCAGCAAATTGCCCGGTTGTGGAGGAACCCATGCAATGTGACTTTCTGACGGACAGACGTCAGTCGCTGTGTGCGACAGTCGCATGCACTGCCATTCGGGGAACTGAGAAACATTTATGCAAAATGTGTATTAATGGTAGAAATGTTGTGGTATTACTGGATTCAGGTAGCCTTGTGACCCTGATAAAGGCTGAATTCGTTAAAACAGAGGTCTCTGGGAATAGCAAGGTAGCTGTTATTTGTGTGCATGGGGACACCCGAGAGTATCCAGTGACTACAGTGTGTTTCAAGACCCCCAAAGGTACCCTCTCTCATCCAGTGGGGTTAGTATCTCAACTACCGCATGATGCCATTGTGGGAAGGGATTTTCCGAAGTTCTGGGAACTGTGGGATGATCCTGAGCCCCCCACTGGTGCCCCTATGTACCAGGAAGGTGATAGCCAGAACTCCTCTGAGAGTGGTGAGGACTCTCCAGAATTTCCCTTGCAAGTATTGGCAGGCGAGACTCAAGAAACTGGAGAGGAGCCCACCTCCTCAGACGAAAACCTACCGTCTGTGGAGTTTTCTGATCTTGAGGTTCACAGGGAAAATTTTGCCACAGAACAGTTAAAAGACCCCGCCCTAATAAAGGCACGGGAAAACGTAGTGGAAATAGATGGCGAGTTAGTGAACCCAGATAATACCTGCACTTACCCATACTTCAGCGTAGAGAAGGACCTACTGTATCGGGTGGCAAAAAGGGCAGAAGAAACCGTTGAGCAGCTTGTGGTGCCCAAACCTTACAGGAAGTTGGTGTTGGAGTTGGCCCATGGGCACATTCTTGGAGGTCATCTGGGGACAGAGAAAACCCGAGAGAGGGTATTACAGAGATTCTATTGGCCTGGGGTGATGAAGGACATAGAAAATTATTGTTCCTCCTGCCCTGTGTGTCAGAGGTCGGCCCCGATGCCACATTTCCGTAGCCCGCTGGTCCCTCTACCCATCATTGAGGTCCCGTTTGAGAGGATCGCAATGGATTTGGTAGGTCCTATAATCAAGTCCGCTAGGGGGCACCAGTACATATTAGTTATAATGGACTATGCCACCCGTTATCCAGAAGCGATCCCTCTCCGAAATACCTCGGCCAAAACCATAGCCAAAGAGCTATCTCTTGTTTTTAGCCGGGTGGGTATTTGTAAAGAACTGCTTACGGACCAAGGTACACCCTTTATGTCCCGGGTTATGAAAGAGCTGTGTAAATTGTTCAAAGTGACGCAATTGCGTACGTCTGTGTATCACCCCCAAACCGATGGGCTGGTTGAAAGATTCAACAAAACCCTAAAACAAATGTTGAAGAAAGTGGTGGATAGAGATGGAAAGGATTGGGACTGTCTACTTCCTTATTTGATGTTTGCTATTAGGGAGGTGCCCCAATCCTCTACGGGATTCTCCCCCTTTGAGTTACTGTATGGGAGACACCCAAGAGGGCTGTTGGATATTGCCAAGGAAACTTGGGAAAGTGAGAGTTCTCCCCACAGGAGTGTGATTGAGCATGTCGCCCTGATGCAAGATCGAATTGCACAGGTAATGCCCATCGTGAAGGAACATTTGGCCCAAGCGCAGTTGGCACAGCAGAGAGTGTACAACCGTGGAGCCAAGACCCGTACCTTTTCCCCGGGGGATAGGATATTGGTACTTGTCCCTACGGTTGAAAGTAAATTCCTTGCCAAATGGCAAGGCCCCTACGAGATAATGGAAAAAGTGAGCGAAGTGAATTACAAGGTCAGACAACCAGGAAGGCGAAAGCCCGAACAGATCTATCACGTTAATCTGTTGAAAGCCTGGAGGGATAGAGAGTCCCTAGTCGCAGAAACTTGGTCACCAGCTCAAACTGGTTGCGTGATTCTGGAGGTTGGAATAGCAGCCACCTTGTCACAACCCCAACAACAGGAGGTTAAGGAGTTTGTGCTTCGCAACAAGGAGGTGTTCTCTGAGCTGCCGGGACAAACATCTGGGGTAGAGCATGATATTATTACCCCGCCCGGTGAAAGGGTGAAGTTAAAACCCTATCGGATCCCAGAGGCCCGACGGGAGGCAATACGGGAGGAAGTACAGAAAATGCTGAACTTAGGGGTGATAGAGGAGTCCCAAAGTGATTGGTCTAGCCCCATTGTGTTGGTGCCTAAACCGGATGGGAGCTGGCGATTTTGTAACGATTTTCGTCAGTTGAACAAAGTTACAAAATTTGACACCTACCCCATGCCACGTATAGATGAGTTGATCGACCGGCTGGGAACAGCCCGATACATGACGACTCTTGACCTCACAAAAGGGTATTGGCAAATTCCCCTGGCCAAGTCGGCCAAAGAGAAAACCGCATTTGTAACCCCAGACGGGGCGTTCCAATATAAGAGAATGCCGTTCGGGTTACAGAATGCGCCGGCCACATTCCAGCGGAAAATGGACCAGATACTGAGGCCCCATCGGAAGTATGCTGCGGCTTACCTGGATGACGTAATTGTCCATAGCACAGATTGGGCCTCACATCTGCCAAAAGTGCAAGCAGTCCTAGACTCTATCCGGGAAGCGGGGTTTACGGCTAACCCCAAGAAGTGTACCATTGGGCAGGAGGAGGCCAAATATCTTGGGTACACCATTGGCAGGGGAGTAATAAAACCCCAACTCAACAAAGTCGAGGCCATCCAGAGTTGGCCACGTCCCAACAGCAAGAAGCAGGTACGAGCCTTTCTGGGAATCGCGGGTTATTATCGGCGCTTCATTCCCCACTTTGCTTCTAAGGCTGTGCCCCTAACCAACCTGACGAAAGGGAAAGGGTCGGTCATGATTAAATGGACCCCCGAGGCTGAGGCAGCATTCCAATTCTTGAAACAAGCCTTATGTAGCCAGCCAGTGTTGTACTCACCCGACTTCTCTAAAGACTTTGTCGTACAAAGTGATGCGTCAGATGTGGGGTTAGGAGCAGTATTGTCCCAGGTCTGGAATGGGGAAGAGCACCCAGTCATTTACCTCAGCAGGAAGTTGAAGTCCCATGAGGTAAATTACGCCACGGTTGAAAAGGAGTGTTTAGCGGTGAAGTGGGCTCTAGATTCCCTTCGGTACTATCTGCTAGGTAGGCACTTTGACATGGTTACGGATCACGCTCCGTTAAAGTGGATGGCTCAAAACAAGGAGACAAATAGAAGAGTAAATAGGTGGTTCCTGGCCCTACAGGAATTCAACTTCACAGTAAAGCATCGCCCTGGCGTTCAAATGGGGAATGTGGATGCTTTGTCTCGAGTACATGAATGCCTGATTGCTGGTGTTCCAACCCCAAGGTTAAAACAAGAGGGGGGGGGTATGTGACAGCAGGAAGGTAAAGTCACCTGGTTGCATCCAGGGGGGTAGGTATATTTCTCCCAGATTCAGGCTTTATGCCGACTTATACAACTAGGGAGAGAGTTGATGAAGCCCAGCTGAGGCTAGTGGGCTCATGGATGATTCATACCTCTAGGGAGAGTGCTGGGCGTCGTGCAGGCAGGGAGTTGATGAGACCAGCTGAAGCTTGTCAGCTCGTTTAAGGCCTCTATAAAAACTCCCAGCTTCATTAGGTGTTTGCTCATGCCTGGACCCAGACCTGTGTGGACTGTCTAGGGAGAGTGAACCCCTGTGCGGTGAGACAAAGCCTGTGTGGCTATTTGTTTGGACATTTACTAAACCAGGGACTTAGGGACTAGGACAGCACCAGGCTGATCCCAGTTGTTAGTTAGGGAAACCTGCATGTTTAGTCAGAGGTCAAGCTGACCAGGATTTATTTTGTTTATGTTTCTTTTTGCTTTGCTGTGTTTTTGTCACTGTAAATAGAGAAATAAACCGCACCTTTTGATCTTGAAAACCACAACCTCCGTCTGCTGGGCCTGTTTTTGGTGTGGGGAGCCCATCCAGGGGGTCACACACACCCGCTACCGAGCTAACCCCCTCACAGTAGGAAGAGTGTCAGTTTCTTTCACTGTGATAATCCTTGTTTCTAGGGACAGGGAAGGACAGTGAGGGAAATTCTCCTTGTGCTATAGTGTGCTAAAGCATTCCTCATCAACCATCTTTGAAATCCTTGTTTTTTGGACAGTCAGGGAAATTGTCGTTGTGCTATTCTGTGCAAAAGCAATCATTCTCAACCATATTTAGAAATCCTTAAGTAAAGGGACAGAGAAGGACACCTGAAGGTAGCCCTTATTGCTTTTTTCCCATCTCCCTGCAGGCCATCTATTAGAATGTCTGGAAGGCAAACAAGGAGAGGCAGACAGTCAGGAGGCAATAAAAGAGGGCAAGCAGGCTCTGTGTCTGGGGGCAACAGTGCTGGTCGTGGACGCGGTGCATTGTCATCAGCACATGGCCATGGGACACGCTTGTCCTTCTTTTCGGCAGCTGGACATGTTGAGCCACATCATGCCGAAGACTTGGTAGAGTGGATGACCAAGCCCTCCTCCTCCTCCTCATCCTCTCTCACCCAGGCTCAGGGTACTGGCAAAGCAGCTGCCAAAGCGTCCTCTTCCCTGGTATCAATGTCAGACTCATCATCAGTCACTCCTTCCCTAGACCCACCATGTCCTCCTCCTGAGGAGTCCCCCGAACTGTTTGAGCACAGTGTTGGGTACATGCTCCAGGAGGATGCCCAGCGTTTCGAAGGGTCTGATGATGAAACCCAGCTACAGGAAGGCAGTAGCGTGAGAGCAGACAGAGGGGATGCTCAAGAAGGACACCAATCTGGCAGTCATGTTCCAGCAGCTGCAGCATACTGCCAGATTGGCTCCAGTGATGAGGAGGGAGGGGATGATGAGGTCACTGACTCCACGTGGGTGCCTAATAGGAGAGAGGAGGAGGAGGAGGATGAGGAGGAGGCACATCTCCAACGAGGCAGGATGCCCTTTGGTGGCCAGCGTAAGGGCAGTACACCGACGGAATCACACCGCAGAGCTCCGCCTGTGCAGGGCGCTGCCTCTGCCCGTCATTCAAAAAGTTCTTCGGTGTGGGCCTTTTTTGAGGCTAGTGCATCAGATCGCACAGCTGCTGTTTGCAACATATGTCTCAAGCGTATATCGCGTGGCCAAAACATCAGCCGCTTGGGTACCACATGCCTGACCAGACATATGTTGACCTGCCATGCAGCTCGTTGGCAAGCCTACCTCAAAGACCCACACCAAAGAACAAAGCGGACCTCTCCTTGCACCGCATCAGCTGGGATCTCCAACCCCACTATAACTTCAGTCCTCTCTGAAACATGCACTGAGAGGAATGAAGGTGTAGAATTAGGTGTGTCACAGCCAAGTACTTGCGGCCACTCTGCTAGCAGTACACCGACGTCCGATACTAGCAGGCAAATTTCCCTGCCCCAGCTGCTGGACCGTCGAAAGAAGTTCACTCCCAGCCATCCACATGCCCAGCGGTTGAATGCTAGCTTGGCTAAATTGCTAGCGCTTCAACTGCTGCCTTTTCAGTTGGTAGACTCGCCCCCTTCCGTGAGTTTGTGCAATGTGCGGTTCCTCAGTGGCAGGTTCCCAAACGCCACTTTTTCTCACGGAAGGCTATTCCGGCTCTCTACCGGCATGTGGAAGGCAATGTCTTGGCCTCGCTGGACAGGGCGGTCAGCGGTAAGGTGCATATTACCGCTGACTCATGGTCCAGCAGGCATGGACAGGGACGTTACCTTTCTTTCACGGCCCATTGGGTCACTCTTTTGGCAGCTGGGAAGGATGCAGGACAAGGTGCAGTAGTGTTGGAGGTTGTTCCACCGCCACGCCTCCAAAATGCTACTACTGGTTGTGACACACCTCTCTCCTCCACCCCCTCCTCTTCTTCTTCCTCCATGGCCTCTTCCTGTGCTTTGTCCTCTGAACCAGCGGTGCTCCGTAGCCGTTCAAGGGGCTACGCAAGTACGCAGGCAAAAAGATGCCATGCCGTGCTTGCGCTGGTGTGTTTGGGGGACAGAAGCCACACTGGGGCAGAGGTCCTGTCTGCTCTGCAGGGCCAGGCCGAGAGGTGGTTGACGCCACGCCAGCTTAAGCCAGGAATGGTGGTTTGCGACAATGGCACCAACCTCCTCTCCGCCCTCCGACAGGGACAACTGACCCATGTGCCCTGTGTGGCTCACGTCCTTAACCTGGTGGTGCAGCGGTTCTTGGGCAGGTACCCTGGCTTACAGGATGTCCTGAGGCAGGCCAGGAAAGTCTGTGTGCATTTCCGCAGATCTTATAATGCCAGTGCTCGCCTGGCTGAGCTGCAAAAGGAGTTGAACCTGCCCAAGAACCGCCTTATATGTGACATGCCCACCAGGTAGGAACTCAACGTTGGCCATGCTGCAGCGGCTGCACACGTAGCAGAGGGCCATCAATGAGTACCTGTGCGACTACGGCACAAGGACAGGGTCAGGGGAGCTTGGTTTTTTTTCTCCACGCCAGTGGGGCATGATCAGGGATGCATGCACTGTCCTGGCACCATTTGAGGAGGCCACGAGGATGGTGAGCAGTGACAGTGCATGCATCAGTGACACTGTACCTCTTGTCCACCTGTTGGAGCACACGCTGCGTGGAATAATGGACAGGGCACTTGAGGCAGAACAGAGGCAGGAAGAGGAGGACTTCCTTGCCTCTCAAGGCCCCCTTTACCCAGACAGTGTTCCTTCTGTCCCACCCATCGCACAGGAAGAGGAGGAGGAGGAGGAGGAGGAGGAGGAGGATTGTGTCAGCATGGAGGTGGAGGCTGGCACTCAGCATCATCAGCAGCAGTCTTTTAGGGATGATTTACAGTCCCAAGAAACCAGTGGACTTGTACGTGGCTGGGAGGAGGTGGCTGCGGATCATGTCGTCCTTAGTGACCCAGAGGACTCCGGAGCGAATGCCTCAGCAAACCTACGCTGCATGGCCTCCCTGATCCTGCAAAGTCTGCGGAAGGATCCTCGTATTCTTCGGATCAAGGAGAGGGACCATTACTGGCTGGCCACTCTCCTTGATCCACGGTACAAGGGTAAGGTTGCGGACCTTATGTTACCGTCGCAGAGGGAGCAGAGGATGAGACAACTCCGGGAGGCCTTGCAGAAAGGTCTGTGCAATGCGTTCCCAGAGACTGGGAGGTTACAAACTCCTGGTCCTGGACAAAGAGTTGCTGAGGCTTTGGCCAGTCAAAGAAGGAGCAGTGGGGAAGGTGGCCGTCTGACCGATGCGTTCAGACAATTCTTTAGTCCGCAGCCCCAAAGTATGATCGGTTCCAGCAACCATCGCCAGCGTCTGATAAACATGGTGCAGGAATATCTAGGGGCAAGGTCAGACTTGGACACCTTCCCCACCGAAAATCCTCTGGCTTACTGGGTCTTGAGGATGGATCACTGGCCAGAGCTTGCACAGTATGCAATTGAGCTACTGGCCTGTCCTGCATCCAGCGTTCTTTCGGAACGCACATTCAGTGCTGCTGGAGGATTTGTCACGGATCACAGGGTGCGCCTGTCCACCGACTCGGTTGATCGACTGACTTTCATCAAGATGAACCAGTCTTGGATCACCACCAGCTACCACACACCTGATGCTGATATAACAGACTAATTGATTTTAACATGTCACATCCCTTCAAGACTGATGCTGATGCTGAGTGCCTGTGCTGTTATGTTGACTGGCTATCCTCCTCCTCCGAGTCCTCAATGATACGATTGATGATGATAGCTTGGAAGATCATTTTTGTTTATGGGTGCCGCCACCAGTGGCTAAGGCCCAATTTTTCAGCCCCTGTTTTACAGGGGCGTGTAATTACAATTTTTTTAGCAATGATTTGCCATAGGGCTCATTGCTGTGCTCCAAGTACAGTATCTGTGAGGGGTTGGAGTGTTGTGGCACCAGTGCCTAAGGCCCAATTTTTCAGCCCCTGTTTAACAGGGGCGTGTCATTACAATTTTTGAAGCAATACTTTGCAACAGGGCTCATTGCTGTGCTCCAAGTACAGTATCTGTGAGGGGTTGTAGTGTTGTGCCACCAGTGCCTAAGGCCCAATTTTTCAGCCCCTGTTCAACAGGGGCATGTAATTACAATTCTTGATCTAATAATTCACAGCAGGGCCCATTGCTGCACCCACCAAGAGTAACTCTGAGGGCTTACAGTGTTGTGGCAACGCCACCACCACCACCACCACGAAAGGCCCAATTTTTCAGCCCCTGTTCAAAAGGGGCATGTAATTACAATTCTTGATCTAATAATTCACAGCAGGGCCCATTCCTGCACCCACCAAGAGTAACTCTGAGGGCTTACAGTGTTGTGGCAACGCCACCACCACCACCACCACGAAAGGCCCAATTTTTCAGCCCCTGTTCAAAAGGGGCATGCAATTACAATTCTTGATCTAATAATTCACAGCAGGGCCCATTGCTGCACCCACCAAGAGTAACTGTCAGGGCTTACAGTGTTGTGGCACCAGCACCACCATCAAAGGCCCAATTTTTACTACCACTGTTCAACAATTATATGTAATTAAAATTCCTGATATAATAGTTGACAGCAGGGCGTTCCAGCACCAACCAAGAGTAACTGTGAGTGCTTACAGTGTTGTGCCAACACCAACAACTAAGGGGCCTATTTCTGCAGAGTATATACGGCAGGTCCCTACTTTCAAACATCCAACTTACAAACGACTCCTACTTGCAAACGCAAGAAGACAACAGGAAGTGAGAGGAAATCTACCCCTTGGAAGGAAAATTCTCTCCTGTAAGAATTAATATGGGAGAAAGGTGTCTCCTCTGTACTGATGCTTTATCAGCAATCCTTGTTTCAAGAAAAACACCACATTTCAAAAACAGTTGTCATTGGGACGGAAAGTGAGGTGAAATGTTCTGAACAGGGGCACAGACAGCAAAACAAATGTTACAGGGGTGATAACCCTTACCTATGTTTTCCAAAAAGTTTAAAAATAGATTTTTGGGCTGGAGCTACACTTAAACAATGTACCTGTTCAAAATTACAAACAGATTCTACATAAGAACAAACCTACAGTCCCTGTCTTGTATGCACCGCCTGTATACGGCTGTTCAGAGTATATAGGGCCTTTTTTATTTTATGTGCGGGGTTCCCCTTAATATCCATACAAGACCCAAAGGGGCTGGTAATGGGCTGGGGTAGGGGGGGGGGGTCATGGGGTAGCTATGCCATTTTTCTTAAAGATTTTCATCCATATTACCGGGACCAGACATTACATTAAAGCCGCAAGCAGTTTTAAATGGCTTTTTTTTCCTTTAGAAGTGTCATTTTGTGCAGGGACAGTTCTAAACACGCGAAACACGTGGCACTTCAAAGGCATACTTTAGACACCCCCCAGGTACGATATTTAAAGGAATATTTGACTTTTTTTTTTCACTTTATGCATCATTAAAATGACTGCTCCCGAAAAACGACCGTTTTTAAAACTTCTTTTTGCATTGATACATGTCCCCTGGTGCACAACCCGGGTTCCCAAACCCTTTTTAGGACAATAACATGCATAATAGTTGTTATAATTAGCACTTTAGAATCCGAACGTTCGCATCCATTGTATTTAATAGGGTTCTAATGTTCGTACGAACTTTCGGTCCGTTCGCGGGTTCTGGTGCGAACCGAACCCGGGGGTGTTCGGCTCATCACTACTGTGCATACTCGCAGATCCTCAGAGTTTAACTCCCACTCAGACCATGGGTTCAGAAGGCATAACAATGCACCCCCAATTCAACACATAGGGGGCTCTGTCAGGGTCACCTGTGGCCAGGTGACAGATGCACACCGTAGGGGGACAGGAGTGCACCGCGAGGTAGTGAACCCTATGGCTGGCTTCTGTGGATAGGAAACTGGGTGGTTGTGGAAAGCGGGACCAGAGGAGCACAACCGGGATCCCAACGGAAGCGAGAGCCAAGATTCCCCAGGGCGCGGAGTCTAAGACCCAGCTGGTCTTCTCCAGGGCCTCTAGTGGTGAGGATGTTACGCTGCAGGCTGGGACCAGGTCGCGGCCCCTGGAGTTTCCTAGCTCACGCCCCGTAGGATAAGGGGAAGCAGCAGCACACGATAGAGAGAACCGAATAACAAGCCGAAGGTCAGGGGCCACAAGCAGACAAGGATAACGAAGAACGAGCCGAAGGTCAAGGGTCACGAGCAGACAGGGATGGTCGGGGACAAGCCAATAACGTAACAGAGAGACAGACGTAGCACACGGCAGGCAGGAACCCAAACACACAATGCCTAACAAACACGTTGATCAGCCAAGCAGGCTTGCAGTGCACAGGTTAATATAGTGTTCAGTGATAGGGCCTGGGGTGGAGTCAGGCTGGGAGGAGATTATAAAGGAAGCCAGGTGAAGGAGGTCTGGTCTCTAGATGAACACATGAGGAGGAAGGTAAGATGGCAGACAGACATTAATGCATATCCATGACAGTACCCTCCCTCTTATGGGCCCTCCCCCGCCTGGACCCAGGCTTAAAGGGAAATCTCTGATGAAACCTTCTCAACAGATGAGGTGCAGCGACATCAGATGCAGCGATCCAAGACGCCTCCTCAGGACCAAAACCTCTCCAATGCACAAGGTACTGAAGAATGCCTCTGCAGAGCCGAGAATCCAGAACTTGTCTAACCTCGTACTTAAGATTATCCTCAGAGACTGAAAACGAGGTAGGGAGATGACAAGAAGATCTATTGAGGACCAAAGGCTCTCTAGGAATAAGCAAGGGCATGAGACGATCAACAGGAATCTGAGGAGGGTCCCCTAGACCCTTAAAGGGGAACTGGTCATCTTGCACAGGACCATCAGACTGGGCAGATGTCAGTGGAACCCTGAAGTCAGGTTGGTTAGAAGGTGACATGTCGCCGGAGTCAAGCTGAATAGCTGAAGGACAAGCAGAATGTCCCGAACAAGAAAAAGTGAGAGGCTCACTGGGCATGGGCTGGACTGGCATAACTAGTACAGAGGCAGAGTGAATAGCTGAGTCAGGTGTAGCGACTACCTGAATCGCATCGCAAGACGTAGCGACTGCAGGACTTGTAGACAAGCTAGCCTGGCTGTGCGTCCAAGGGTGGTTAGGGACAGAGAAATGTAAATGGTTATGCAACCTGGAATGAATGACCGGCTCAGATTCACAGGGGGCAACCTTGGGTAGGCAGGACGAGGAACAGGAGGGACCCCAAGCCAGGATCTGTCCAGTAGTCCAGTCCACATGAGGAGAATGGAGCTGTAACCATGGGAGACCCAAAATTATAGGCGTTGAGGCCTTGGGTAAGATAAGGAAGGATATCCACTCCTGGTGGAGTGTACCCACCGACATCTTAACAGGGAGGGTCTGGAAGCGGATAGGTCCCCCTGGGAGAATAGTACCATCAATCGCCAAGACCACCAATGGCGTGGTGAGGGGCAAAAGAGTAAGTCTCATGGACGATGCGATTTCCCAGTCCATGAAATTACCAGCGGCTCCGGAATCCAGATATGCTGAGACCGAATGAGAAGAAGCACCAACATGAAGGAACACAGAAAGCAGAAGACGAGAAGGGGAAGGTGATATTTCTGGGTCCAATACTCCACTTTCCAGATGAAGTGGACCCAAACGTTTTTCTGGACAAAGAGAGCAAGTGTCACGAAAATGACCTTTGCCCCCACAGTAGAGACACAGGCCTAGATTTCTGCGCCTAGCACGTTCCTCTGGGGATAGCCTGGTCCTGCCCAGCTGCATGGGTTCCTCAGCTGGCAGGAGATGCTCCACGGGTCGAGGAGAGGGGAGCTCAGGCTGACTAAGGACCAAGGAGTGCTGGCGCCGCTTTTCTAGGGTCCTTTCCTGAAAGCGAATATCGATCTGGTTACACAAGGAGATAACTCCGTCCAGATCAGTGGGGATGGTTCTTCCTGCTAATTCATCCTTCACTCTATCAGAAAGGCCATGCAAAAAGGTTGCGACTAAGGCCTCATTGTTCCAGCTCAACTCAGCCGACAGTATGCGGAAATTAAGGGCGTACTGTCCCACTGAAGCAGACTCTTGGCGGAGACGTAGAAGGGCGCTGGCCGCTGAAGAGACACGAGCCGGTTCTTCAAAGATATTCCGAAAAAGTTTCAAGAAGCCAGACAGGCTAGAAACCACTGGATCATTCAGTTCCCACAGAGGGGCTGCCCAGGCTAAAGCTTCACCGGAGAGGAGGGAAATGATATAGGCTACCTTTGCCCTATCAGACAGAAAGTTTTGAGGCTGAAGCTCAAAATGAATCGTGCATTGGCTAAGAAACCCTCTGCAGGCCTTGGAGTCCCCAGAGAAACGGAACGGAGCTGGCAGTATTAGTGAGTGTGTGGCTGCGACTGGTGCGATAGGTACCACCGCTGGTTGTACTTGAGGTTGCGGATTCGGGGTTCCCAAGGAGGCCTGAAGCTGCTCGAATCGAGAAGCCAGATCCTGGAGGAATCGCATCACCTGAGTCTGATTCGATTCCTGGGTTTCAAGTCTGTGGACTATGCCCTGCAATGGATCATCCGCGGGGATCGGGATGTCAGCCGGGTCCATGGCTGATCAAACTGTCAGGGTCACCTGTGGCCAGGTGACAGATGCACACCGTAGGGGGACAGGAGTGCACCGCGAGGTAGTGAACCCTATGGCTGGCTTCTGTGGATAGGAAACTGGGTGGTTGTGGAAAGCGGGACCAGAGGAGCACAACCGGGATCCCAACGGAAGCGAGAGCCAAGATTCCCCAGGGCGCGGAGTCTAAGACCCAGCTGGTCTTCTCCAGGGCCTCTAGTGGTGAGGATGTTACGCTGCAGGCTGGGACCAGGTCGCGGCCCCTGGAGTTTCCTAGCTCACGCCCCGTAGGATAAGGGGAAGCAGCAGCACACGATAGAGAGAACCGAATAACAAGCCGAAGGTCAGGGGCCACAAGCAGACAAGGATAACGAAGAACGAGCCGAAGGTCAAGGGTCACGAGCAGACAGGGATGGTCGGGGACAAGCCAATAACGTAACAGAGAGACAGACGTAGCACACGGCAGGCAGGAACCCAAACACACAATGCCTAACAAACACGTTGATCAGCCAAGCAGGCTTGCAGTGCACAGGTTAATATAGTGTTCAGTGATAGGGCCTGGGGTGGAGTCAGGCTGGGAGGAGATTATAAAGGAAGCCAGGTGAAGGAGGTCTGGTCTCTAGATGAACACATGAGGAGGAAGGTAAGATGGCAGACAGACATTAATGCATATCCATGACAGGCTCTTTACACAACTAGATAGGTGGGTTTAGGGCCTTCTTGACATTTGGACACCCATGGTACCCACTTTTGCTCACAGGTTAATTACTTGGAGATGACTTAAATTTCAGCTGCCCTGAAACATGTTTCCTGTGCAATTAACCAGACCCTTTGGTTCTCTCCACTCTAGGACCCCCCTATTGCTGTCTTTGTAGGAACTTACCCTTGTAAGCTTTTCTCTGCTAGGGTATAACCTACCTTTCAAAGATAGATTTTGTATCTTTGGATAATGCTGATCCTTGGTATTCTCATGGCTGCCATGACTAAGGACTAACGTTCGAAACGCATAAGCTGTTTTACAGCTCTGTACATGTATTTAATAAAGGAATACTATTTTGGATGTCATCCTGAGTGCCGACCATCCCTTTCCTTATTCTGGTACGTTGGAGGTGTCAGCAGCCCAAAGGTCTGAGCACTGGGCAGAGCTTTTATGTGGGAAGGTTGCAGCACCTATACACTTGTTTTCCTTTTCTTGCTGATACTTGGGGATGAAAGTTTAAGGCTTGGGCCTTTTGTCATTCTAAAGTAGCCCATACAGTGGGGAAAATAATTATTTGATCCCCTGCAGATTTAGTAAGTTTGCCCACCTTCAGAGAAATGAAGGGTCTATCATTTTTATCATAGGTGTATTTTAAATGATAGGGGCAGAATATCAACCAAAAATCCTGAAAAAAACACGATACAGGTGTTATAAATTGAGTTGCAGTTCAGGGAGTAAAAAAAGGATTTGATCCCCAAGCTAAACCTGACTTAGTACTTAGTGGAAAAACCCTTGTTGGCAAGCACAGAGGTAAGGCATTTCTTGTAGTTGGTCCACTCTTCTTTACAGATGTTCTCTAAATTCCTAAGGTTTCTTGGCTGTCGCTTGGCAACTCAAAGGTTTTAGCTCCCTCCATACATTTTCTATAGGATTAAGGTCTGAAGACTGGCTAGGCCACTCCATGACCTTAATGTGCTACTTCTTGAGCCACTTCTTAGTTGCCTTGGCGGTATGTTTTGGGTCATTGTCATGCTGGAAGACCCATCTTCAGTGGTCTGGCTGATGGTTCTCATCCAAGATTTTACAAAACATGGCCCCATCTATTGGCCCCTCAATGTGGCAAAGTCGGCCTGTACCTTTAGCAGAGAAACAGCCCCAAAGCATAATGTTTCCACCTCTGTGCTTGACCTTAGGGATGGTGTTCTTAGGGTCATAGTCAACATGTTTCTTCCTCCAAACACGACGAGTCGAGGTAATGCCAAAGACCTCAGTTTTGGTCTCATCTGACCACAGCACTTTCTCCCAAGACAGGCCTGTACATGTGCCTTCTTGAGGAGAGGGACCTTACGGGCGCTTTAGGATTTCAATCCATGGTGGCTTATTGTGTTATCAATGGTTTGTTTGGTGACTGTGGTCTCCTTCTCACCAAGCTTCTTGCTGATGGTCTTGTAGCCCATTCCAACCTTGTGCAGGTCTACAATCTTGTCCCTGATGTCCTTTGACAGCTCTCTGGTATCGCCCATGATGGTGAGGTTTGAATGGAAGAAAGAGATTCTGTGGACAAGTGTCTTTTATACACATAACAAGTTGCCGTTAGGAGCACCTTCTAAAATTGACAGGACTAATCTGTATACCGTATGAGCACATACTGTAGCCAGTCTGTGGGAGACAGAATTATTGTTGGTTGGTAGGGGATCAAAGGGGGATCAAATACTTATTTTACTCACTGAACTGCAACTCAATTTATAACATTTGTATCATGTGTTTTTTCAGGATTTTTGGTTTATATTCCGTCTCTATCATTTAAAATACACCTGTTCATAGATAGATAGAATCTCAGGTGGTTCCTGCTGATCTGGCTGAGGTTTGATCCATATATGGCCAGCTGTAGACTAGCTGGTTTCACATTATTGAATGAGTTTTGAGGCTGGGAAACCTTCCAGTGTTCCCTTTGCTGACCATTCTAGTAGTTAAATTACTCCACCTGTAGCGGTAACCACTTTGGCACACAGCTTCTACTGGTGCGGATTTTGTATCCTTTGAGATAGTCATTCCCTTTGGTGGCAATTCTTGCCCTGGTCTACAAGCATCAGGTCGATCTTTTGTTACTTCCCCTGTGTGACTTCCTGTTGACAACTTCACCTCTTCTAGTTCAGATTCGGGCACTGGTCCTACTGATGCTGCTTCTCACCCAACATCTGGACTGCTTTTGGATGTTCTGACTAGGGATGAGCTTCGTGTTCGAGTCGAACATACGTTCGACTCGAACATTGGCTGTTCGATCGTTCGACGAAGATCGAACGATTTGGGCCGTTCGCGCCAAATTCGAGTGACGCGAACGGCCCACAATGCACTACGCCATCGCAGTGTCATCCAGGCGCTGTGATTGGCCAAGCATGCACTGTGACCCCGCATGCTTGGCCAATCACAGCGCCGGCAGCGAGGAGAGCAATGATTGGCCACAGGCAGGATGCCTGTGGCCAATTATTGCTGAGGGTGTTTAGTACACGCCCCACACTATAAAAGGCCGCCAGCACGGCGGCCTAGTGTAGTGTGTTCCGGAGCAGGGATAGAGTAGCATAGGCAGGGACAGTGACTGTTATTTCTTTCTTGCTTAACCTGGATTCCTTTAGTTTAGGGAAAGAGAAGGATAGGTAGGGAGAGTGTCAGTGTGTTTTGTGCTTCTGCTATAGTGTGCTTAAAAAAAACATTTATTCTAGGGACAGAAAACTCTAGGTAGGGACAGTGTCAGTTTCTTTCACTCTGCAAGTCCTTGTTTCCAGGGACCTGTAAGGACAGTGAGTTAATTGTCCTTGTGCTATATTGTGCTTAAAAAAAACATTTATTCTAGGGACAGAAAACTCTAGGTAGGGACAGTGTCAGTTTCTTTCACTCTGCAAGTCCTTGTTTCCAGGGACCTGTAAGGACAGTGAGTTAATTGTCCTTGTGCTATATTGTGATTAAAAAAAACATTTATTCTAGGGACAGAAAACTCTAGGTAGGGACAGTGTCAGTTTCTTTCACTCTGCAAGTCCTTGTTTCCAGGGACCTGTAAGGACAGTGAGTTAATTTTCCTTGTGCTATATTGTGATTAAAAAAAACATTTATTCTAGGGACAGAAAACTCTAGGTAGGGACAGTGTCAGTTTCTTTCACTCTGCAAGTCCTTGTTTCCAGGGACCTGTAAGGACAGTGAGTTAATTGTCCTTGTGCTATATTGTGCTTAAAAAAAACATTTATTCTAGGGACAGAAAACTCTAGGTAGGGACAGTGTCAGTTTCTTTCACTCTGCAAGTCCTTGTTTCCAGGGACCTGTAAGGACAGTGAGTTAATTGTCCTTGTGCTATATTGTGATTAAAAAAAACATTTATTCTAGGGACAGAAAACTCTAGGTAGGGACAGTGTCAGTTTCTTTCACTCTGCAAGTCCTTGTTTCCAGGGACCTGTAAGGACAGTGAGTTAATTGTCCTTGTGCTATATTGTGCTTAAAAAAAACATTTATTCTAGGGACAGAAAACTCTAGGTAGGGACAGTGTCAGTTTCTTTCACTCTGCAAGTCCTTGTTTCCAGGGACCTGTAAGGACAGTGAGTTAATTGTCCTTGTGCTATATTGTGATTAAAAAAAACATTTATTCTAGGGACAGAAAACTCTAGGTAGGGACAGTGTCAGTTTCTTTCACTCTGCAAGTCCTTGTTTCCAGGGACCTGTAAGGACAGTGAGTTAATTTTCCTTGTGCTATATTGTGATTAAAAAAAACATTTATTCTAGGGACAGAAAACTCTAGGTAGGGACAGTGTCAGTTTCTTTCACTCTGCAAGTCCTTGTTTCCAGGGACCTGTAAGGACAGTGAGTTAATTTTCCTTGTGCTATATTGTGATTAAAAAAAACATTTATTCTAGGGACAGAAAACTCTAGGTAGGGACAGTGTCAGTTTCTTTCACTCTGCAAGTCCTTGTTTCCAGGGACCTGTAAGGACAGTGAGTTAATTGTCCTTGTGCTATATTGTGCTTAAAAAAAACATTTATTCTAGGGACAGAAAACTCTAGGTAGGGACAGTGTCAGTTTCTTTCACTCTGCAAGTCCTTGTTTCCAGGGACCTGTAAGGACAGTGAGTTAATTGTCCTTGTGCTATATTGTGATTAAAAAAAACATTTATTCTAGGGACAGAAAACTCTAGGTAGGGACAGTGTCAGTTTCTTTCACTCTGCAAGTCCTTGTTTCCAGGGACCTGTAAGGACAGTGAGTTAATTTTCCTTGTGCTATATTGTGATTAAAAAAAACATTTATTCTAGGGACAGAAAACTCTAGGTAGGGACAGTGTCAGTTTCTTTCACTCTGCAAGTCCTTGTTTCCAGGGACCTGTAAGGACAGTGAGTTAATTGTCCTTGTGCTATATTGTGCTTAAAAAAAACATTTATTCTAGGGACAGAAAACTCTAGGTAGGGACAGTGTCAGTTTCTTTCACTCTGCAAGTCCTTGTTTCCAGGGACCTGTAAGGACAGTGAGTTAATTGTCCTTGTGCTATATTGTGATTAAAAAAAACATTTATTCTAGGGACAGAAAACTCTAGGTAGGGACAGTGTCAGTTTCTTTCACTCTGCAAGTCCTTGTTTCCAGGGACCTGTAAGGACAGTGAGTTAATTTTCCTTGTGCTATATTGTGATTAAAAAAAACATTTATTCTAGGGACAGAAAACTCTAGGTAGGGACAGTGTCAGTTTCTTTCACTCTGCAAGTCCTTGTTTCCAGGGACCTGTAAGGACAGTGAGTTAATTGTCCTTGTGCTATATTGTGCTTAAAAAAAACATTTATTCTAGGGACAGAAAACTCTAGGTAGGGACAGTGTCAGTTTCTTTCACTCTGCAAGTCCTTGTTTCCAGGGACCTGTAAGGACAGTGAGTTAATTGTCCTTGTGCTATATTGTGATTAAAAAAAACATTTATTCTAGGGACAGAAAACTCTAGGTAGGGACAGTGTCAGTTTCTTTCACTCTGCAAGTCCTTGTTTCCAGGGACCTGTAAGGACAGTGAGTTAATTTTCCTTGTGCTATATTGTGATTAAAAAAACATTTATTCTAGGGACAGAAAACTCTAGGTAGGGACAGTGTCAGTTTCTTTCACTCTGCAAGGCCTTGTTTCCAGGGACCTGTAAGGACAGTGAGTTAATTTTCCTTGTGCTATATTGTGATTAAAAAAAACATTTTTTCTAGGGACAGAAAACTGTAGGTAGGGAGAGTGTTTTTTTTCTTTCACTCTGCAAGTCCTTGTTTCCAGGGACCTGTAAGGACAGTGAGTTAATTTTCCTTGTGCTATATTGTGATTAAAAAAAACATTTATTCTAGGGACAGAAAACTCTAGGTAGGGACAGTGTCAGTTTCTTTCACTCTGCAAGTCCTTGTTTCCAGGGACCTGTAAGGACAGTGAGTTAATTGTCCTTGTGCTATATTGTGCTTAAAAAAAACATTTATTCTAGGGACAGAAAACTCTAGGTAGGGACAGTGTCAGTTTCTTTCACTCTGCAAGTCCTTGTTTCCAGGGACCTGTAAGGACAGTGAGTTAATTGTCCTTGTGCTATATTGTGATTAAAAAAAACATTTATTCTAGGGACAGAAAACTCTAGGTAGGGACAGTGTCAGTTTCTTTCACTCTGCAAGTCCTTGTTTCCAGGGACCTGTAAGGACAGTGAGTTAATTTTCCTTGTGCTATATTGTGATTAAAAAAACATTTATTCTAGGGACAGAAAACTCTAGGTAGGGACAGTGTCAGTTTCTTTCACTCTGCAAGGCCTTGTTTCCAGGGACCTGTAAGGACAGTGAGTTAATTGTCCTTGTGCTATATTGTGCTTAAAAAAAACATTTATTCTAGGGACAGAAAACTCTAGGTAGGGACAGTGTCAGTTTCTTTCACTCTGCAAGTCCTTGTTTCCAGGGACCTGTAAGGACAGTGAGTTAATTTTCCTTGTGCTATATTGTGATTAAAAAAAACATTTATTCTAGGGACAGAAAACTCTAGGTAGGGACAGTGTCAGTTTCTTTCACTCTGCAAGTCCTTGTTTCCAGGGACCTGTAAGGACAGTGAGTTAATTTTCCTTGTGCTATATTGTGATTAAAAAAAACATTTTTTCTAGGGACAGAAAACTGTAGGTAGGGAGAGTGTTTTTTTTCTTTCACTCTGCAAGTCCTTGTTTCCAGGGACCTGTAAGGACAGTGAGTTAATTGTCCTTGTGCTATATTGTGCTTAAAAAAAACATTTATTCTAGGGACAGAAAACTCTAGGTAGGGACAGTGTCAGTTTCTTTCACTCTGCAAGTCCTTGTTTCCAGGGACCTGTAAGGACAGTGAGTTAATTTTCCTTGTGCTATATTGTGATTAAAAAAAACATTTTTTCTAGGGACAGAAAACTGTAGGTAGGGAGAGTGTTTTTTTTCTTTCACTCTGCAAGTCCTTGTTTCCAGGGACCTGTAAGGACAGTGAGTTAATTTTCCTTGTGCTATATTGTGATTAAAAAAAACATTTTTTCTAGGGACAGAAAACTGTAGGTAGGGAGAGTGTTTTTTTTCTTTCACTCTGCAAGTCCTTGTTTCCAGGGACCTGTAAGGACAGTGAGTTAATTGTCCTTGTGCTATATTGTGCTTAAAAAAAACATTTATTCTAGGGACAGAAAACTCTAGGTAGGGACAGTGTCAGTTTCTTTCACTCTGCAAGTCCTTGTTTCCAGGGACCTGGAGAGACATTGAGTGAATTGTCCTTGTGCTATATTGTGATTAAAAAAAACATTTATTCTAGGGACAGAAAACTCTAGGTAGGGACAGTGTCAGTTTCTTTCACTGTGAAAGTCCTTGTTTCAAGGGACAGAGAAGGACACCTGAAGGTAGCCCTTATTGCTTTTTTCCCATCTCCCTGCAGGCCATCTATTAGAATGTCTGGAAGGCAAACAAGGAGAGGCAGACAGTCAGGAGGCAATAAAAGAGGGCAAGCAGGCTCTGTGTCTGGGGGCAACAGTGCTGGTCGTGGACGCGGTGCATTGTCATCAGCACATGGCCATGGGACACGCTTGTCCTTCTTTTCGGCAGCTGGACATGTTGAGCCACATCATGCCGAAGACTTGGTAGAGTGGATGACCAAGCCCTCCTCCTCCTCCTCATCCTCTCTCACCCAGGCTCAGGGTACTGGAAAAGCAGCTGCCAAAGCGTCGTCTTCCCTGGTATCAATGTCAGACAAATCATCAGTCACTCCTTCCCTAGACCCACCATGTCCTCCTCCTGAGGAGTCCCCCGAACTGTTTCAGCACAGTGTTGGGTACATGCTCCAGGAGGATGCCCAGCGTTTCGAAGGGTCTGATGATGAAACCCAGCTAGAGGAAGGCAGTAGCGTGAGAGCAGACAGAGGGGATGCTCAAGAAGGACACCAATCTGGCAGTCATGTTCCAGCAGCTGCAGCATACTGCCAGATTGGCTCCAGTGATGAGGAGGGAGGGGATGATGAGGTCAATGACTCCACGTGGGTGCCTAATAGGAGAGAGGAGGAGGAGGAGGATGAGGAGGAGGCACATCTCCAACGAGGCAGGATGCCCTTTGGTGGCCAGCGTAAGGGCAGTACACCGACGGAATCACACCGCAGAGCTCCGCCTGTGCAGGGCGCTGCCTCTGCCCGTCATTCAAAAAGTTCTTTGGTGTGGGCCTTTTTTGAGGCTAGTGCATCAGATCGCACAGCTGCTGTTTGCAACATATGTCTCAAGCGTATATCGCGTGGCCAAAACATCAGCCGCTTGGGTACCACATGCCTGACCAGACATATGTTGACCTGCCATGCAGCTCGTTGGCAAGCCTACCTCAAAGACCCACACCAAAGAACAAAGCGGACCTCTCCTTGCACCGCATCAGCTGGGATCTCCAACCCCACTATAACTTCAGTCCTCTCTGAAACATGCACTGAGAGGAATGAAGGTGTAGAATTAGGTGTGTCACAGCCAAGTACTTGCGCCCACTCTGCTAGCAGTACACCGACGTCCGATTCTAGCAGGCAAATTTCCCTGCCCCAGCTGCTGGACCGTCGAAAGAAGTTCACTCCCAGCCATCCACATGCCCAGCGGTTGAATGCTAGCTTGGCTAAATTGCTAGCGCTTCAACTGCTGCCTTTTCAGTTGGTAGACTCGGCCCCCTTCCGTGAGTTTGTGCAATGTGCGGTTCCTCAGTGGCAGGTTCCCAAACGCCACTTTTTCTCACGGAAGGCTATTCCGGCTCTCTACCGGCATGTGGAAGGCAATGTCTTGGCCTCGCTGGACAGGGCGGTCAGCGGTAAGGTGCATATTACCGCTGACTCATGGTCCAGCAGGCATGGACAGGGACGTTACCTTTCTTTCACGGCCCATTGGGTCACTCTTTTGGCAGCTGGGAAGGATTCAGGACAAGGTGCAGTAGTGTTGGAGGTTGTCCCACCGCCACGCCTCCAAAATGCTACTACTGGTTGTGACACACCTCTCTCCTCCACCCCCTCCTCTTCTTCTTCCTCCATGGCCTCTTCCTGTGGTTTGTCCTATGAACCAGCGGTGCTCCGTAGCCGTTCACGGGGCTACGCAAGTACGCAGGCAAAAAGATGCCATGCCGTGCTTGCGCTGGTGTGTTTGGGGGACAGAAGCCACACTGGGGCAGAGGTCCTGTCTGCTCTGCAGGGCCAGGCCGAGAGGTGGTTGACGCCACGCCAGCTTAAGCCAGGAATGGTGGTTTGCGACAATGGCACCAACCTCCTCTCCGCCCTCCGACAGGGACAACTGACCCATGTGCCCTGTGTGGCTCACGTCCTTAACCTGGTGGTGCAGCGGTTCTTGGGCAGGTACCCGGGCTTACAGGATGTCCTGAGGCAGGCCAGGAAAGTCTGTGTGCATTTCCGCAGATCTTATAATGCCAGTGCTCGCCTGGCTGAGCTGCAAAAGGAGTTGAACCTGCCCAAGAACCGCCTTATATGTGACATGCCCACCAGGTGGAACTCAACGTTGGCCATGCTGCAGCGGCTGCACACGCAGCAGAGGGCCATCAATGAGTACCTGTGCGACTACGGCACCAGGACAGGGTCAGGGGAGCTTGGTTTTTTTTCTCCACGCCAGTGGGGCATGATCAGGGATGCATGCACTGTCCTGGCACCATTTGAGGAGGCCACGAGGATGGTGAGCAGTGACAGTGCATGCATCAGTGACACTGTACCTCTTGTCCACCTGTTGGAGCACACGCTGCGTGGAATAATGGACAGGGCACTTGAGGCAGAACAGAGGCAGGAAGAGGAGGACTTCCTTGCCTCTCAAGGCCCCCTTTACCCAGACAGTGTTCCTTCTGTCCCACCCATCGCACAGGAAGAGGAGGAGGAGGAGGAGGAGGAGGAGGAGGATTGTGTCAGCATGGAGGTGGAGGCTGGCACTCAGCATCATCAGCAGCAGTCTTTTAGGGATGATTTACAGTCCCAAGAAACCAGTGGACTTGTACGTGGCTGGGAGGAGGTGGCTGCGGATCATGTCGTCCTTAGTGACCCAGAGGACTCCGGAGCGAATGCCTCAGCAAACCTACGCTGCATGGCCTCCCTGATCCTGCAAAGTCTGCGGAAGGATCCTCGTATTCTTCGGATCAAGGAGAGGGACCATTACTGGCTGGCCACTCTCCTTGATCCACGGTACAAGGGTAAGGTTGCGGATCTTATGTTACCGTCGCAGAGGGAGCAGAGGATGAGACAACTCCGGGAGGCCTTGCAGAAAGGTCTGTGCAACGCGTTCCCAGAGACTGGGAGGTTGCAAACTCCTGGTCCTGGACAACGAGTTGCTGAGGCTTCGGCCAGTCAAAGAAGGAGCGGTGGGGAAGGTGGCCGTCTGACCGATGCGTTCAGACAATTCTTTAGTCCGCAGCCCCAAAGTATGATCGGTTCCAGCAACCATCGCCAGCGTCTGATAAACATGGTGCAGGAATATCTAGGGGCAAGGTCAGACTTGGACACCTTCCCCACCGAAAATCCTCTGGCTTACTGGGTCTTGAGGATGGATCACTGGCCAGAGCTTGCACAGTATGCAATTGAGCTACTGGCCTGTCCTGCATCCAGCGTTCTTTCGGAACGCACATTCAGTGCTGCTGGAGGATTTGTCACGGATCACAGGGTGCGCCTGTCCACCGACTCGGTTGATCGACTGACTTTCATCAAGATGAACCAGTCTTGGATCACCACCAGCTACCACACACCTGATGCTGATATAACAGACTAATTGATTTTAAAATGTCACATCCCTTCAAGACTGATGCTGATGCTGAGTGCCTGTGCTGTTATGTTGACTGGCTATCCTCCTCCTCCGAGTCCTCAATGATACGATTGATGATGATAGCTTGGAAGATCATTTTTGTTTATGGGTGCCGCCACCAGTGCCTAACGCCCAATTTTTCAGCCCCTGTTTAACAGTGGCGTGTAATTACAATTTTTGAAGCAATACTTTGCAACAGGGCTCATTGCTGTGCTCCAAGTACAGTATCTGTGAGGAGTTGCAGTGTTGTGCCACCAGTGCCTAAGGCCCAATTTTTCAGCCCCTGTTTAACAGGGGCGTGTCATTACAATTTTTGAAGCAATACTTTGCAACAGGGCTCATTGCTGTGCTCCAAGTACAGTATCTGTGAAGGGTTGCAGTGTTGTGCCACCAGTGCCTAAGGCCCAATTTTTCAGCCCCTGTTCAACAGGGGCATGTAATTACAATTCTTGATCTAATAATTCACAGCAGGGCCCATTGCTGCACCCACCAAGAGTAACTGTCAGGGCTTACAGTGTTGTGGCACCAGCACCACCATCAAAGGCCCAATTTTTACTACCACTGTTCAACAATTATATGTAATTAAAATTCCTGATATAATAGTTGACAGCAGGGCGTTCCAGCACCAACCAAGAGTAACTGTGAGTGCTTACAGTGTTGTGCCAACACCAACAACTAAGGGGCCTATTTCTGCAGAGTATATACGGCAGGTCCCTACTTTCAAACATCCAACTTACAAACGACTCCTACTTGCAAACGCAAGAAGACAACAGGAAGTGAGAGGAAATCTACCACTAGGAAGGAAAATTCTCTCCTGTAAGAATAAATATGGGAGAAAGGTGTCTCCTCTGTACTGATGCTTTATCAGCAATCCTTGTTTCAAGAAAAACACCACATTTCAAAAACAGTTGTCATTAGGACGGAAAGTGAGGTGAAATGTTCTGAACAGGGGCACAGACAGCAAAACAAATGTTACAGGGGTGATAACCCTTACCTATGTTTTCCAAAAAGTTTAAAAATAGATTTTTGGTCTGGAGCTACACTTCAACAATGTACCTGTTCAAAATTACAAACAGATTCTACATAAGAACAAACCTACAGTCCCTGTCTTGTATGCACCGCCTGTATACGGCTGTTCAGAGTATATAGGGCCTTTTTTATTTTATGTGCGGGGTTCCCCTTAATATCCATACAAGACCCAAAGGGGCTGGTAATGGGCTGGGGTAGGGGGGGGGGTCATGGGGTAGCTATGCCATTTTTCTTAAAGATTTTCATCCATATTACCGGGACCAGACATTACATTAAAGCCGCAAGCAGTTTTAAATGGCTTTTTTTTCCTTTAGAAGTGTCATTTTGTGCAGGGACAGTTCTAAACACGGGAAACACGTGGCACTTCACAGGCATACTTTAGACACCCCCCAGGTACGATATTTAAAGGAATATTTGACTTTTTTTTTTTCACTTTATGCATCATTAAAATGACTGCTCCCGGAAAACGACCGTTTTTAAAACTTCTTTTTGCATTGATACATGTCCCCTGGTGCAGAACCCGGGTTCCCAAACCCTTTTTAGGACAATAACATGCATAATAGTTGTTATAATTAGCACTTTAGAATTCGAACGTTCGCATCCATTGTATTTAATAGGGTTCTAATGTTCGTTCGAACTTTCGGTCCGTTCGCGGGTTCTGGTGCGAACCGAACCCGGGGGTGTTCGGCTCATCACTAGTTCTGACTGTATCAGAATTCAACAGATGATAAAGAAATCAATATTATTGTACTTTCTGTAAAGTCCATTGAGTGACACAGGTCCCACCCTTTTTATGTTAGTGACCTTATGTACCGCTTATGTATGAGGGCTGGCCTTTAAAAGGTTTTCTGTTTGCCAGGGTTCAAACCCTCTCTAGGCAGTAGCAAAAAACCTTACTGTTTCAGAATTTCAGTACAATGGAAGCACAAAAATCTTATTATTATATATTTTTCTTTATGAAATGATTGCTATACAATCTATGAGTAGAGGTAGTCAAAGCTGTAGGACCGCACTTACCAGGCTTGCCCACCAAACTGGATATGCAATTATGGCAATCAGCAGCACTAATGCTGTGTAAAGGTGACAGGCACGTGATTTTGATTACGTAACCAGGTACAAGGCTATACAGCTGCCAGGAATGTAAACACAACATGCAGGGATGTACAGTATATGAACAATGTGTACACACTACCCTTGTGTCCTCCATCCACTGCACAGTTAGAAGCTGAGGATAGGTTTAAGCTCCCAGATAACTGCATACCTCCCAACTTTAAAACTTGAGAATGAGGAACACTTGAGGGAGGTAGAAGCCTGAGTTGTTCTTTGCAGCAAAAAGAAATAGGGGGGGGGGCAAACTTTTCAGTGAGAGGGGCTTAAGGGGCATGGTTAAACAAAACCCTGGCTTTGGTTACTGTATGTGCTGGGGGATCGGGGGTCACTTTGGGAGGACTTGTACTAGAATGTGGGCTAGAGTTGGGGACAGATATATACTGAGGGGGGGGGGTGCTTTGGGAGGGGAAAGGATTTGTGCTAGCGCAAGCAATACTCTCCCCCAGTTTACCCTTTCAGCAAAAATATGCACACTCATCCTTCCCAGAACAAATCTTCTTCCACAATCCCCCCTCCCGGCACAAATCCTCTCCCACCTCCTAGCATTGAATCTTCTCCATTCCAATCCCTCTCAGCACAACCCCCCTTCCCCCCTATATTCCCCCTCCCAGCACAAATCCCTCACCCCAATCTCCACTTTCAGTATAAATCCTCCTCCCCCTCAAAAACCTCCTTCTAGTAAAATCCTTTTACCCCCCTAATCCCCCCTGACAGCACAAATGCCCTTCCCCTCCATATTCCCCCTCTCAGCAATAATCCTCAGCCTCATATACCCCCCTCCAGCACATAACCACCCTCTCAGCACAAACCTTCCCCTCAATCTCCCCCTCCCAGCACAAATCCTCGCTTTTAGCACGAACCTTCCCCTCAATCTCCCCCTCCCAGCACAAATCCTCCCTTTTAGCATGAACCTTCCCCTCAATCTTCCCCCTCCCAGCACAAATCCTCCCTCTCAGCACGAACCTTCCCCTCAATCTCCCCCTCCCAGCACAAATCCTCCCTTTTAGCACGAACCTTCCCCTCAATCTTCCCCTCCCAGCACAAATCCTCCCTCTCAGCACAAACCTTCCCCTCAATCTCCCCCTCCCAGCACAAACCCTCCGTTTTAGCACAAACCTTCCCCTCAATCTCCCCCTCCCAGCACAAATCCTCCCTCTCAGCACAAACCTTCCCCTCAATCTTCCCCCTCCCAGCACAAATCCTCCCTCTCAGCACAAACCTTCCCCTCAATCTCCCCCTCCCAGCACAAATCCTCCCTTTTAGCACGAACCTTCCCCTCAATCTTCCCCTCCCAGCACAAATCCTCCCTCTCAGCAAGAACTTTCCCCTCAATCTCCCCGTCCCAGCACAAATCGTCACCCTATCAGCATAAATCTCCCCCTTCCTTTTCTTCCTTCCCCAAGCACAGACTTCAGTTATGCTGGGAGATCATCTTCCCGGTTCCTCCTCCTATCCTGCCAGAACACATGTCAGAGCTGAGGAGTAACCTATGGGAAACTTCCCTTTGGCGCTCTGACACTAGTGCTGCTGTAAACATGCAGCCGGCTGGGAGAGGAACTGGCTGCTACAGTGTCAGCGATCACTGTGCTGGAGACCTGGGGACACCCCACAGGAGATGTGGGTAAATGTGGGTGAAAGCGTGCCCCCACCGGACAAATCACTGGAACCATGTGTTCTGCCGAGAAACGTCCCCCCGGCGGATTCTGCCCCCACCTGTACTGCGCAGGAGCGGCGCTTGCGCAGTACGAACGTGAATGAGCTTCCGAAAATAGCTGAACGTCTAGAGCTGAGAGTCAGCTCTAGACGGCGCCTGCGTGGACCTAGCTGTAAGTGGCCAGTCGGCCTCACGTCCTCGCTTCGTTCGGACGGCTCGCTACGCTCGCTTGGCCTCCTGGCTGCTTTTTTAACATCCTCCATGTCCACAAGGATGGTAAAGAAAGAGCCTGGATGTCAGAAGCGTAGCACAATTTGGTGTGCGCAGGCGCCATCTAGAGCTGACTCTCAGCTCTACACGTTCAGCTATTCTCCGAGGCAAGCGCCGCGCCTGCGCAGTACAGTTCGGGCGGAATCCGCTGGGGGGCAATTCTCGGCAGGACACGGGCACTGAGCTCCATTTTGGGACACAGCCTTGATTCGCCAAGACACCAGGACTTCCATCAAATCCTGGGATGGTCCCCGCGAATCCAGGACAGTTGGGAGGTATGTAAACTATACGACTTTCCTTGTAGGAGATGGTGAAAGACAACCCACTTCCTGACACCCTGAAACATTTTGTATCTGTGGCCAATATCTCTATCATCATGCTAATTGTAGGCAGATAACAGGATGTTCTTACTGCATCATAGACAATGAGCGTACTATTTCCCTGGTTAAAGCAGAACTCCAGGCAGAAATAAAACACACAAATCAATGCACCTCTGTATTCATTAATATATTGTGACAGCAGGAAGGTAAAGTCACCTGGTTGCATCCAGGGGGGTAGATATATTTCTCCCAGATTCAGGCTTTATGCCGACTTATACAACTAGGGAGTTGATGAAGCCCAGCTGAGGCTAGTGGGCTCATGGATGACTCATACCTCTAGGGAGAGGGCTGGGCGTCGTGCAGGCAGGGAGTTGATGAGACCAGCTGAAGCTTGTCAGCTCATTTAGGCCTCTATAAGAACTCCCAGCTTCATTAGATGTTTGCTCATGCCTGGAACCAGACCTGTGTGGACTGTCTAGGGAGAGTGAACCCCTGTGCGGTGAGACAAAGCCTGTGTGGCTATTTGCTTGGACATTTAAAACCAGGGACTTAGGGACTAGGACAGCACTAGGCTGATCCCAGTTGTTAGTTAGGAAACCTGTATGTTTAGTCAGAGGTCAAGTTGACCAGGATTTATTTTGTTTATGTTTCTTTTGCTTTGCTGTGTTTTGTCACTGTAAATAGAAAATAAACCGCACCTTTTTGATTTTGAAAACCACAACCTCCGTTTGCTGGGCCTGTTTTTGTGTGGGGAGCCCATCCCGGGGGTCACACACACCCGCTGCCGAGCTAACCCCCTCACAGTTGGTGGAGAACCAGTGGCAGTTTTTTTTTAAGCCAGCATGGAGGAGATACTGAAGCAGCTGGCTCTAGCAAATGCCAATCAACAGCAGACAAATATAGGTTTGCAAAGGAGCCTTGCAGCCCAGCAGCAAGCTCATCAACAGAGCCTTGCAGCTCAACAACAAGCCCAGCAGCAATCTGAGGCCCGCTTCATAGACCTGTTACAGAAGCAAGAGCAGAGACTACAACAAATGGAAGCAGTAATGCAGCAACGTCCGCAGACCAGTGAGGAAAGCCGTCCCACTAATACCGCGTCCTTTGGGGTGAGTCGTTTATTGACAAAAATGACTGGAGAGGATGATCCAGAGGTATTTTTGACCACATTTGAAAGGACCGCTGAAAGAGAAAAGTGGCCTGAGGAGCAGTGGGCTGGACTGGTGGCTCCTCTGTTAACTGGTGAATCGCAGAAAGCTTACTATGACCTAGAGCCTAACCAAGCAAAAGACTATGTGATGCTAAAAGCTGAAATTTTGGCAAGGCTGGGTGTCACCCAGGCTGTCCGGGCTGAGCGTGTGCATAACTGGACTTTCCAGCTTGGAAAACCCCCCAGGTCTCAAATGTATGATCTCATTCACCTGAGCAGAAAGTGGCTACAGCCAGAGACTTTGTCCGCACCAAAGATTGTGGAACGTGTTGTAATGGATCGGTTTTTGAGAGCTCTTCCTACTGCCATCCAAAAGTGGGTAAGCCATGGAGACCCAGAGACGGCCGATGGTCTTGTGGATCGTGTGGAGAAATACTTGGCTACAGAGAACCTGACGGCCTCTTCCAGAGACACTCGGACTTTCCACCCTAAGACCAGACCATCCCCAGGGGCGGATAAGAGGATTCCAAGGGGTGAGGGTGGAGAGAGTGAGAGAGTGGGAGCTCTACCCCAAGTTTGGCGAGAACAGCCTGGGAAGTCAGGGGCTCAAGAGGCAGCCAAATGGATTGTTTGCTACCGCTGCCGGCAAGCGGGACATATTGCAGCAAATTGCCCGGTTGTGGAGGAACCCATGCAATGTGACTTTCTGATGGACAGACGTCAGTCGCTGTGTGCGACAGTCGCATGCACTGCCATTCGGGGAACTGAGAAACATTTATGCAAAATGTGTATTAATGGTAGAAATGTTGTGGTATTACTGGATTCAGGTAGCCTTGTGACCCTGATAAAGGCTGAATTAGTTAAAACAGAGGTCTCTGGGAATAGCAAGGTAGCTGTTATTTGTGTGCATGGGGACACCCGAGAGTATCCAGTGACTACAGTGTGTTTCGAGACCCCCAAAGGTACCCTCTCTCATCCAGTGGGGTTAGTATCTCAATTACCGCATGATGCCATTGTGGGAAGGGATTTTCCGAAGTTCTGGGAACTGTGGGATGATCCTGAGCCCCCCACTGGTGCCCCTATGCACCAGGAATGTGATAGCCAGAACTCCTCTGAGAGTGGTGAGGACTCTCCAGAATTTCCCTTGTCAGTATTGGCAGGGGAGACTCAAGAAACTGGAGAGGAGCCCACCTCCTCAGACGAAAACCTACCATCTGTGGAGTTTTCTGATCTGGAGGTTCACAGGGAAAATTTTGCCACAGAACAGTTAAAAGACCCCGCCCTAATAAAGGCACGGGAAAACGTAGTGGAAATAGATGGCGAGTTAGTGAACCCAGATAATACCTGCACTTACCCATACTTCAGCGTAGAGAAGGACCTACTGTATCGGGTGGCAAAAAGGGCAGAAGAAACCGTTGAGCAGCTTGTGGTGCCCAAACCTTACAGGAAGTTGGTGTTGGAGTTGGCCCATGGGCACATTCTTGGAGGTCATCTGGGGACAGAGAAAACCCGAGAGAGGGTATTACAGAGATTCTATTGGCCTGGGGTGATGAAGGACATAGAAAATTATTGTTCCTCCTGCCCTGTGTGTCAGAGGTCGGCCCCGATGCCACATTTCCATAGCCCGCTGGTCCCTCTACCCATCATTGAGGTCCCGTTTGAGAGAATCGCAATGGATTTGGTAGGTCCTATAATCAAGTCCGCTAGGGGGCACCAGTACATATTGGTTATAATGGACTATGCCACCCGTTATCCAGAAGCGATCCCTCTCAGAAATACCTCGGCCAAAACCATAGCCAAAGAGCTATCTCTTGTTTTTAGCCGGGTGGGTATTTGTAAAGAACTGCTTACGGACCAAGGTACACCCTTTATGTCCCGGGTTATGAAAGAGCTGTGTAAATTGCTCAAAGTGACGCAATTGCGTACATCTGTGTATCACCCCCAAACCGATGGGCTGGTTGAAAGATTCAACAAAACCCTAAAACAAATGTTGAAGAAAGTGGTGGATAGAGATGGAAAGGATTGGGACTGTCTACTTCCTTATTTGATGTTTGCTATTAGGGAGGTGCCCCAATCCTCTACGGGATTCTCCCCCTTTGAGTTACTGTATGGGAGACACCCAAGAGGGCTGTTGGATATTGCCAAGGAAACTTGGGAAAGTGAGAGTTCTCCCCACAGGAGTGTGATTGAGCATGTCGCCCTGATGCAAGATCGAATTGCACAGGTAATGCCCATCGTGAAGGAACATTTGGCCCAAGCGCAGTTGGCACAGCAGAGAGTGTACAACCGTGGAGCAAAGACCCGTACCTTTTCCCCGGGGGATAGGATATTGGTACTTGTCCCTACGGTTGAAAGTAAATTCCTTGCCAAATGGCAAGGCCCCTACGAGATAATGGAAAAAGTGAGCGAAGTGAATTACAAGGTCAGACAACCAGGAAGGCGAAAGCCCGAACAGATATATCACGTTAATCTGTTGAAAGCCTGGAGGGATAGAGAGTCCCTAGTCGCAGAAACTTGGTCACCAGCTCAAACTGGTTGCGTGATTCCGGAGGTTGGAATAGCAGCCACCTTGTCACAACCCCAACAACAGGAGGTTAAGGAGTTTGTGCTTCGCAACAAGGAGGTGTTCTCTGAGCTGCCGGGACAAACATCTGGGGTAGAGCATGATATTATTACCCCGCCCGGTGAAAGGGTGAAGTTAAAACCCTATCGGATCCCAGAGGCCCGACGGGAGGCAATACGGGAGGAAGTACAGAAAATGCTGAACTTAGGGGTGATAGAGGAGTCCCAAAGTGATTGGTCTAGTCCCATTGTGTTGGTGCCTAAACCGGATGGGAGCTGGCGATTTTGTAACGATTTTCGTCAGTTGAACAAAGTTACAAAATTTGACACCTACCCCATGCCACGTATAGATGAGTTGATCGACCGGCTGGGAACAGCCCGATACATGACGACTCTTGACCTCACAAAAGGGTATTGGCAAATTCCCCTGGCCAAGTCGGCCAAAGAGAAAACCGCATTTGTAACCCCAGACGGGGCGTTCCAATATAAGAGAATGCCGTTCGGGTTACAGAATGCGCCGGCCACATTCCAGCGGAAAATGGACCAGATACTGAGGCCCCATCGGAAGTATGCTGCGGCTTACCTGGATGACGTAATTGTCCATAGCACAGATTGGGCCTCACATCTGCCAAAAGTGCAAGCAGTCCTAGACTCTATCCGGGAAGCGGGGTTTACGGCTAACCCCAAGAAGTGTACCATTGGGCAGGAGGAGGCCAAATATCTTGGGTACACCATTGGCAGGGGAGTGATAAAACCCCAACTCAACAAAGTCGAGGCCATCCAGAGTTGGCCACGTCCCAACAGCAAGAAGCAGGTACGGGCCTTTCTGGGAATCGCGGGTTATTATCGGCGCTTCATTCCCCACTTTGCTTCTAAGGCTGTGCCCCTAACCAACCTGACGAAAGGGAAAGGGTCGGTCATGATTAAATGGACCCCCGAGGCTGAGGCAGCATTCCAATTCTTGAAACAAGCCTTATGTAGCCAGCCAGTGTTGTACTCACCCGACTTCTCTAAAGACTTTGTCGTACAAAGTGATGCGTCAGATGTGGGGTTAGGAGCAGTATTGTCCCAGGTCTGGAACGGGGAAGAGCACCCAGTCATTTACCTCAGCAGGAAGTTGAAGTCCCATGAGGTAAATTACGCCACGGTTGAAAAGGAGTGTTTAGCGGTGAAGTGGGCTCTAGATTCCCTTCGGTACTATCTGCTAGGTAGGCACTTTGACATGGTTACGGATCACGCTCCGTTAAAGTGGATGGCTCAAAACAAGGAGACAAATAGAAGAGTGAATAGGTGGTTCCTGGCCCTACAGGAATTCAACTTCACAGTAAAGCATCGCCCTGGCGTTCAAATGGGGAATGTGGATGCTTTGTCTCGAGTACATGAATGCCTGATTGCTGGTGTTCCAACCCCAAGGTTAAAACAAGAGGGGGGGGGGTATGTGACAGCAGGAAGGTAAAGTCACCTGGTTGCATCCAGGGGGGTAGATATATTTCTCCCAGATTCAGGCTTTATGCCGACTTATACAACTAGGGAGTTGATGAAGCCCAGCTGAGGCTAGTGGGCTCATGGATGACTCATACCTCTAGGGAGAGGGCTGGGCGTCGTGCAGGCAGGGAGTTGATGAGACCAGCTGAAGCTTGTCAGCTCATTTAGGCCTCTATAAGAACTCCCAGCTTCATTAGATGTTTGCTCATGCCTGGAACCAGACCTGTGTGGACTGTCTAGGGAGAGTGAACCCCTGTGCGGTGAGACAAAGCCTGTGTGGCTATTTGCTTGGACATTTAAAACCAGGGACTTAGGGACTAGGACAGCACTAGGCTGATCCCAGTTGTTAGTTAGGAAACCTGTATGTTTAGTCAGAGGTCAAGTTGACCAGGATTTATTTTGTTTATGTTTCTTTTGCTTTGCTGTGTTTTGTCACTGTAAATAGAAAATAAACCGCACCTTTTTGATTTTGAAAACCACAACCTCCGTTTGCTGGGCCTGTTTTTGTGTGGGGAGCCCATCCCGGGGGTCACACACACCCGCTGCCGAGCTAACCCCCTCACAATATCATTAAATATATTTTTTAAAGCAAGCACAATAATTTGACTTAGTATTGGCCTCCTTCAGTTCCTGTACAGCAGAACTCAGACTGGAAGAAGGTGAATTAGCAGAAGGGGCTAGCTAACACTGAGCAAGCAGATATGAAGAGAGAGCAGAGCAACAGAAAAATGTGGTCGTCAGCTTGCTGCTTCTCCTTTCACTCTCTAGTCACAGGCTGGGGGAGGGACAAGACCAGTAAATGTAATATATTGGCAGTAGAATTTTTTTTAAAAGGTCTCAATGGCTTTGCTATGTGGCAGAGCTGGACAGGACAGGATGGACAGAAACGAAAAATATGTGTAGTTAGCTGTTTGCCTGGAGTTTGGCTTTATAGTTGTGGGAAAAGTTTAAGCTTCTGTTAGAAATTTGCAATAGATTTCCCAGGGACAGGACTCGATCTTAAGACAGGCTTTGTTGGTTGTAACATTTCAACGTTGAGGGGCCCATAAGCCTGGCGCACACGGACTGAAGGTCGGGCGGCCTTGGCTGATTCAATAGAAACCGGTCGACGTTCGGCCTGTGTGTACTGCAGCCGGTCTGACAGAAGCTGGCTGTTTAGCTGGCTTCTGTCGAAGGGTCCTGACCGAAAAAGGTCTATTTTCATAATCGATTAGTTGGCCGATTTATTGTTTCGATTAGTCGATTAATCGGTTAATAACCTTAAAAAAAAAAAAAAAGGAATTTTGCTGCGATTTGCATTTTTTATTTATTTTTTGGCCAATTTGTTGTTGGGCAGATTACACAAATTGCTGCAAAAACGCATTACATGCTTTTCTGCAGCTACTCTATTGAAGTATATTGAACCAAAATAGCACCTCTTTGCGTTAAAAAAAAAAAGTCCTTGCCCTTTCCAAATACGCAGCAGCTGAAAAAATCATGGATGTGAACGTGTCCCATAGGAAACCATGTAAATGAACTGTAGTGTGTTTCTGCAAAAAGCACCAAAAAACAGAGGTGTGACCCAGGCCTGAGATGTTTAGCAACATAATGGGGTTAATTAAACTAAAATTAGTACAAAAAGGAGCAAATAATCACTACTGTAAGGGGTTAATTTTTTACTGTGGGACAGTGAAAGTAATATTTACAGTAGCGATTTGCTCTTTTTGTACTATAAAGGACTATTTTTTTTTTTTTTTTAACCCCATTATGTTACTGGCCGATTAATCGATTATGAAAATTGTAATCGATTAATTTCATAATCGATTAGTTGTCGATTAATCGATTAGTTGTTTCGGCCCTACTTTAGTATATGCAGAGCCCTGCAATAAAAGGTATTCAACAATAGGCAGATATGCAATTCTGTACAAAGATGACTAACGGACCCCCTGGCAGCTCTCCTCCCTCGTGGGCAAGATGGCGCCCAGCAATGTCTACACTGATAAGTCAGGCCTGACTGTAACTATGTGTAAGTTCCGTAGAGAACAATCTTCGCTAGCCAATGGTGGTGCACTTTTGAAGACAAATTGTAATCCACGGGAATAAAGGTTGACAAACTTGGTGAACAAAGATAAAGTCACTAACGCTATTCAATGCACTGTCCCTCCGTTGTGCATATGCAAACTCTAACGGGTGAGTCCGGAACAACAAACACTAGGCCTAGAGATCCTGTACTAATCTCTGAGCAGGTGCTCTCTCACCCAACCGGACCAGTCCACGTCCGTATCTTCCGTCGCTTTGTCTCGGTACACAGGTTCCACGACACCCGGGTCTTCGGTCCTCCTGGAAGCAGCAGACGGATAGCAGGATGCGACGTCCCTCGGGCTCCTTGGTGGAAATAGAAGGCTCTTTGGAAACACAGGGTCTCGGCTTCAGGCCCTGTCCGGAACAACAGACTCAGCCGAGAGTTCCACTTGCTGGGCGGGCGATGTCCAAAGAGACCGTACTCTGGTCCACCCCTCAGTTAAATACCCCACCCCAGCAGTCCTTGCGCGGGGAAATGCATCCCGGGTATGGTAGTCTCTGGGTTCCTCAAGCAACACCCCGCTACATATAATAGTTTAAAAATTCCAGAAACTTTTTGAAAAACCCTTGTATTTTGCATGTGTTTTGACATGTATACGAGCAGCAAAACATGTCATAGGGTCATGTGAGATGAGAAATTCTGCTACCTAGCACCAGCAGTAGAATCACCTGGGCAAGGAACTCGCTGGCCTGGAACACTCAATCTCACTTTCTAGAGCAAGACGACAACATGTCACTGGCCTGGCTAGTGAAGGAACTCCATAGGAAAGGGTAAGTGGCCCATTAGTTGCCTTGTGGCTGGCAAGATGTGGCCAGATACAGGATCGCACATCTGAGATGGCTCCCTGGAAACCGTTCCTTTAAGGAATCTAATAGATGCCATTGATGGTCTGTTTCTGAACCTGCTAGTTACTTGGCTGGCATGCTGATTCAATGATTTAAATACTTTGTAAGTCACTAACCTAAAACAAGCATGCAGCAAGTAAAGTCAGAACACTATATTCATTCAGGGCCAGCGACTCTAAGCACTGGTGGCAAAGAGTTTGCATGACAGCCAGGGAAGTAGCATTTTCTCACGATAGCAATACAGAATAAGTGATTCTTTCTTTGCCCTGGCCTTGGCAAGTGAGTGCCACAGCAATCCTGTAAAAAAACAAAACAAAAAAAAAAAACACTCTTATGCCGCGTACACACGATCGTTTTTTCTAAAGAAAAAAGACCGATGGACTTTTTTCATCGGAAAAAACGATCGTGTATGGGCCCCATCGGTCTTTTTTCCATTGGTGTAAAAAAATAGAACATGTTTTAAATTTTAGCGATGGAAAAAAAAACGATAGCAAATTCCGATCGTCTGTGGGGAACTCCATCGGAGAAAAATCCATGCATGCTCAGACTAAATTACAAGACGGGAGCGCTCGTTCTGGTAAAACTAGCGTTCGTAATGGAGAAAGCACATTCGTCATGCTGTAACGGACTGAAAAGCACGGAGACTGAAATGCGCAAATCTGCTAACACCAAACTTTTACTAACACGCGGTAACACGAAATCAGCAAAAGCAGCCCAAAGGGTGGCGCCGTTGGGTTTGAACTTCCCCTTTATAGTGCGGTCGTACGTGTTGTACGTCATGGCGTTTTGGATGGAATTTTGTCTGATGGTGTGTAGGCAAGACTGATGAAAGTCAGCTTCATCGGAATTCCGATGGAAAAATCCCTCGGATTTTATTCCATCGGAAATCCGATTGTGTGTACAGGGCTTTAGGGATCATTAACACTTGCTTCAGCTTCAACACACATTAACGGCTAGTTTACACTTGCTTCAAAACAAGACTTCGGACAGGCTTTGTTAAAGCTCTCTGAACGCCAGTCACTAAATAAAATGGTTAGCTTACAGTCCTGTTTACACCTTGCTTTTGCTTTGCTTCAAAAATTATACCCCATGTAGCTTTAGTGGTGCTTTAAAGCTTCTTCAAAGCCTCCATAGAAGTCTATGGCAAAACTCGATTGAAGCCGTTAATGTGTAAAGTGTAAACGAGCCGTTAATGTGAGTTGAAGCCGAAGCAAGTGTAAATGAGCCCTTACTTTCAAAAAAAGTGGCAGTTATTTCCAGCTGAGTCCAATAAGATTACAGTCACATGGCTAAAAATAACTATCTTTATCCCTTTGAACTGATCTTAATGTGCGTCTAAAATAACCCACGCTTTTTTCTGTCATATTTTCCTATAATTCAGTGATGACGAATCGGCCTTTGTAAACCTTTGTGTACACCAGGTGACAGTTCAGTTCCTGTTTTTCCAGTGTCACAGTAATACCATGTATTAGGGAAATTGCCGCACCCACAGACGTCACCACAGCCTGTGAAGTTATCAATGTTAACCATTTAGCGGTTGGGAGCTGTGATGGGCAGAGCTGCTTTAGGTGTGTAATGTTTTTAATCTTGATTTGTAAACTTTCACCTGAAGGCCAGCACGCTCCGCGTATTTACAAGGCATCTAACAAGCATCAGGGCCAGGGAGCTTTCCTGAGGCCCTTAAAGCAGCCTTGGAATCTATCCTGTGAAAAGTATTGGTTCCAATCCATGGTCAAGCTGCCTCGACTTTCTAAAAAAGATCATTAAATCCAACAAGACAGTAATTCTGTGTGCACAGAGTATGTTAGAGACAAGCCCAAATCTCTAGAGAAAGGAGAGATTGGGACTAGAGGGGTGGTCGCATAGTTTACAGATCATAGGTGGAAAACCATGTTTTATTTAGACAGCATCCCAACTGACAAACTTTTTCTGCAAACAGAATGTAACAAATGAGGCCATGTACAGTGCCTTGAAAAACTATTCATAACCCTTGATAATTTCCAAATTTTTTTCATGTTACATCCAAAAACGTAAATGTATTTTATTGTGATTTTATGCGATAGATAGACCAACACAAAGTGGCACATAATTGTGAAGTGGAAGCAAAATGATAAATGGTTTTCAAAGTGTAGCACTACCCCCCGTAGGAGCTGCTGGTTCATTTTGGGTCTGCACCCTGCCTGTCAACCCCTTGAAGTTTGGCTCGATGATCCCCTCCTTGGCACAACTGGACAATAATATGATTGTGGAACCCTATGGCAGTAGGGGACCACAATAACACCACACAGTAAGGTATATATATATATATATATATATACAGGGCTTTTTTTCAGCAGGAATGCGGGGGAACGCAGTTCTAAAAGCCTTTTAATAAGGCTACTCTCAAAGTCTCTCCCTTGATATGAGTGGATACGATCCAAGCACAGAAAGTCAATGCACACCAGCTCCATGGGTCCCTGACTTTGAAGATGGCCCATTGGGGCAGCCCGGTGAGGCATGGTCTTCCTTTGAATACATCTGACACAGGAGTGGCTGTAGCTCTCGACTTCAGCCTACATGCAGGGCCAGTAGAATCGGTCCCTCACTAACTGAAAAGTCCTCTCAGGCCCTAGATGGCCATGGTTGTCATGGAGGGCAGTTAGCACTGTCTCTCTGTGTTTTCTGGGTAGGAGGAGCTGCCATTTCTCTTCAAGACCATCAGAGGTAGACCACCCTTAGGTAGACCACCCCTTGATGCAGCTGTAGTCAATCCCACTCTCGATGCAGTAGATGGGCCTCCTTTGGGGAGTCAGTGAGGAGCATGTCAGAGCATTGATTCTCCATAGCCTTCATAGCCAAGTTGCCCAGGGGGTCTTCCAACTGATCCCCTCTGAGGTCCTTCTTTGAAAGTTTTGGTAGGCCTTCATCCCCGATATGAGTTACATTGCAGTAGCACTTGGGGACACCCGCAGCAGAAACTCCAATGTCTTCGGCCCTGGATCCTCCCCCAGCTTGATGCTCAGCTCCCTGATACAAGGCTCGTACTCCTTCTGGTGTCAGCTGGGTCCACTCTTCTATGGGGTCACTAGAACCATGAGGTCTTCTAGATAGGGCATCTGCATCCTTGTTTCCAACTCTCGGTCGATACTTCAAGCTGAACGTGAACCCCGACAGGGCAGCCAACCATCGGTGTCCTGTGGCATCCAGCTTGGCTGTGGTGAGAAGGTAGGTGAGTGGGTTGTTGTCAGCTTTAATCACAAATTCTCCCCCATATAGATAGTCTCTTAATTTATCCACCACAGCCCACTTCAAGGCCAGGAATTCGAGTTTATGTGTGGGATAGTTCCTTTCAGATGGGCCCAAACTTCGACTCACATAGGCAACAGGCCGCAGGTGACCGTCGTGTTCTTGGTACAACACCCCACCTAGCCCATCTCGACTGGCATCGACATGTAATTCATAGGGCTTGGTTGTATCTGCATAGGCTAGAACTGGGGCAGTTGTTAGGCTCCATTTCAACTGCTTAAAGGCCTCTTCACACTTGGTGGTCCACTGGTCCTGAATAGACTCCTTGGGTCTTCTGGGTCCTCCTGCTGGCTTCGACCAAGTCCGGGACATCATCCTCTCTTTCATTTCTTAGCAGCTCATTAAGTGGGCGAGCTATCTTTGCGAATCCCTGTACAAGTCTTCGGAAGTAGGAGCAGAATCCCAGGAATGACCGAAGCTCAGTCACATTAGTGGGTCTTGGCCAAGAGGTGATGGCATCCAGCTTCTCAGGGTCGGTGGCCACTCCTTCCGCAGACACGATGTGGCCCAGGTAGTGGACCGAGGGCTGATAGAACTGACACTTTTCAATGGAGAGCTTCAGGCGTTCTTTATGAAGTCTCTCCAAGACTGCCTCCAGTCTCTCTTCATGCTCTTCCAAAGTACTGCCAAACACTATGATGTCGTCCAGGTACACTATCACCTCAATCAGGTTCATGTCACCCACCGTCTTTTCCATCAATCTTTGGAAGGTGGCCGGGGCCCCAGACAGGCGTTGAGGCATACGATCAAACTCAAAGAAACCCACTGGGGTAATGAAGGCAGTTTTCTCTTTATCCTCAGGATGCATGGGGATTTGGTAATACCCACTCTTCCGGTCCAGTACATTGAACCACTTGGCTCCTGACAGGCTCTGCAAGGCGTCTTCTATCCTAGGGGTGGTGTAAAAAAAAATTAAAGCGTTGCCTACGGAGATTTTTAAGTACTGAAGTTGCTGCCATTTCACAAGTGTGCGCAAATGGAAAGCGTGACATATTAGGTATGTATTTACTCGGCGTAACATCATCTTTCATAGTATACAAAAAATCAGGCTAACTTTAGTGTTTTTTTTTTTTATTATTCATAAAAAACAGTTTCTTTCCAAAAAAAAAACAAGTTTGAAAAATTGCTGCGCAAATACCGTGTAATATATAAAGTTGTCACTTGGGTGTCTGCTAAAACAATATATATAATGTTTGAGGGTTCTGAGTAATTTTCTGGCAAAAATAAATTATGATTTTTACATGTAGGAAGAAGTGTCAGAATTGGCCTGGGTGGCAAGGGGTAAATTACCATAAGTAAGTAATATACAAATAATTATTATATATTGTTTTTAAGGTAATTTACTATATTTTCAAAAACTGTACTCAAGCAGGTGGCTTAATGGACAAATTAATGAAGTTTGAAGTTATAACTTCACAGTAAATAGATAAATAATAAATTATTATGTTATAACATATAGCATATAAATATATGATTTAGCTTGATTAAAACAATACCTTTTCAGCAGCAGAAGATTTGCATTCTCCCTCTTAACTGTGTGAGAAAAACATGGGATTGTGGGTAAATCGTATACCCATAAACTCATGTTTTTTCCTTGTAGTTAAGAGGGCTGGACTGGAAGGGAGCATTTGTCTTTTAGACACATGCCCCTTCTTTGACACTGAAGTGAGAGGCAGCCTCCACTGCAGCATTTTTATTGGACAGCTGGGGCTAATGGTACTTTACCATTGGTCCCAGACTCCAAGCTATCCATTGGGCTCAGTGCTTCTGACAAGAAGTGAGGTGAGGAACTGTGAGCTCATCCTCTCTGTCTGCTGCAGAGTGTGTCATCTCGTATTTAAACTGGCTGCTCTGTATGTAGCTTCTGACAGGCTGTGCAAGGAGCCCTGTATCTCTGGAAACCATAGGTCCTACGAGCCCAAAATTTTGACCAGTAGTGGGGTAGGTTTTCGGCTACCTACCCCCCTCGAAACTCAATTGATTATTTTTGTAATTTCTTTTTGGGCAAATGGGCCTATCTTAACCACTTAACGACCGCTCACTGTATATATACGTCGGCACAATGGCACCGACAGGCACAATCACGTAGAGTGTACGTGATTGCCTTTGTACAGTTGGGGGGTCCAATCGGACCCCCCTTCTGTACAGTGAGCGGTCGGAATTCGTTGGGGAGCGATCCGACATGAGGGGACGGCCGTTCGATTCCGGCCACCCCCCTGCGATCGCTCCCGGCGAATGGAAATGCCCCCTCTGTCTGTGGAATGTACACACAGACAGAGGAAGCAGGAGGAAGTGATGTCATCTCCTGTGTGGCGCTCACATATACCGAGCGCCGTACAAGAGAAGACATCAAGGTTAGTGCACAAACACTACACTAACACCAGCACACATAGGCACATAAATCACCCCCCCCAGATCACCCCCCAGCCCCCAGTCACAGTGTCACTGATTGGAGTGACCATTTATTTACTAATCACTGCAATCAGTGACATTTGTGACTGTAAAAGTGCCACTACATTTAGTTTTAGGTCCAGTGTAGCCCCCTAACCCCCCCTAACAAAGGTTTAACCCCTTGATCACCCCCCAGATAACCCTTTCACCCCCTAGCACCGCCGTCGCTAAGCGATCATTTTTCTGATCGCTGTCTTAGCGTCGGTGATGCAGATCGGTACCTAGTAATTTTTTTTCGGTTCGCCGCAGGTTTTTATAGCGTCGGGTACCCCCATAAATTATCTAATAAAGGTTTAACCCCCTTGATCGCCCCCCAGGTAACCCTTTCACCCCCTATCACCACTGTCGCTAAGCGATCCTTTTTCTGATCGCTGTCTTAGCGTTGGTGATGCAGATCGGTAGCCAGTAATTTTTTTTAGGTTCGCCGCAGGTTTTTATAGCGTCAGGTACCCCCATATATTATCTAATAAAGGTTTTAACCCCCTGATTTCCCCTAGTTAACCCTTTCACCAGTGATCATCATATAAGTGTTACGGGGGACGCTGGTTAGTTAGTTTGCTTTTTATAGTGTCAGGGCACCCGCCGTATATAACCCAATAAAGGTTTAACCCCCTGATCGCCCGGCGGGTGATATCAATTAGGTTTTAGCGTCAGAGAGGGTCTGCGTCACACCCCAGGCAGCGTCAGGTTAGTGCCAGTAACGCTAACACCCACGCGTGAAGCATACACCTCCCTTAGTGGTATAGTATCTGAACAGATCAATATCTGATCTGATCAGATCTATACTAGCGTCCCCAGCAGTTTAAGGTTCCCAAAAACGCAGTGTTAGCGGGATCAGCCCAGATACCTGCTAGCACCTGCGTTTTGCCCCTCCGTCCAGCCCAGGCCACCCAAGTGCAGTATCGATCGATCACTGTCACTTACAAAACACAACACACATAACTGCAGCGTTCGCAGAGACAGGCCTGATCCCTGCGACTCCAGTGCTGTAGGAGGTGATTTCACCACCACAGTTAAAAAAAAAAAAGCAAATATGCCGAAGCATTGGGGCAGCAGGAGCAGAGTGTCAAGGTCACCTGTGGCCAGGTGACAGATGCACACCGTAGGGGGACAGGAGTGCACCGCAAGGTAGTGAACCCTATGGCTGACTGCTGCGGATAGGAAACTGGGTGGTTGTGGAAAGCGGGACCAGAGGAGCACAACCGGGATCCTAACAGAAGCTAGAGCCAAGATTCCCCAGGGCGCGGAGTCTAAGACCCAGCAGGTCTTCTCCAGGGCCTCTAGTGGTGAGGATGTTATGCTGCAGGCTGGGACCAGGTCGCGGCCCCTGGAGTTTCCTAGCTCACGCCCCATAGGATAAGGGGAAAAGAGGGGAAGCAGCAGCACAAGATATGAGAGAACCGAATAACAAGCTGAAGGTCAGGGGCCACAAGCAGACAAGGATAACGAAAGAACGAGCCGAAGGTCAAGGGTCACGAGCAGACAGGGATAGTCGGGGACAAGCCAAATATGTAACAGAGAGACAGACGTAGCACACGGCAGGCAGGAACCCAAACACACAATGCCTAACAAACACGTTGATCAGCAAAGCAGGCTTGCAGTGCACAGGTTAATATAGTGTTCTGTGATAGGGCCTGGGGTGGAGTCTGGCTGGGAGGAGATTATAAAGGAAGCCAGGTGAAAGGGCTCAGGCCTCTAAGATGAACACATGGGAAGGAAGGTAAGCTGACAGACAAACACTACTGCATATCCATGACACAGAGGAGCGTTTTTGCTCCTAATGCCACGTACATACGGTCGAAATTCCGACGGAGGCTTGCCCGTGGAAAAGTCCGACCATGTGTGTGCGGCATAACTTTTTTGCGGGAGGATGCCCCCATGCCTCGGCATATATAAATGGTGCATGTATGCCCATCATTAGAAGTGGGTGGATGAAGGGCGGTATTCTAATGGTGGGCATACCCACTGATCAATCTCTTTTTTCGTTCAGCCACCTGGCTGCATGAAAAAAAAAGATTACAATACATGTCCAACAAGGACCAGCAACGTACTGGTATGTTGCTGGACTTTGAATGGTTATACCAGATTAATGCCTGCAGGTTTTGGTATCATCTTGGTATTATTCCTTTCAGCCAGCGGCCAGCTTTCATGTAAAAGCAATCCTAGTGGCTAATTAGCCTCTGGACTGCTTTTACAAGCAGTGGGAGGGAATGTCCCCCCCCCCCGGATATAAAAAGCACCATTGGGAAATTGGGAAAGCATTTTATCACACCGATCTTGGTGTGGTCAGATGCTTTGAGGGCAGAGGAAAGATCTAGGGTCTAGACCCCAGTTTTTTCAAAAAAAGAGTACCTGTCACTACCTATTGCTATCATAGGGGATTTACATTCCCTGAGATAACAATAAAAATGATTAAAAAAAAAATATGGAAGGAACAATTTAAAAATAAAATAAAGTTCTGTCCTGGAATGTGAGGGGGCTTAACTCGGCTATTAAGAGGTCGCTTGTATTCAAGTATTTGAAGTCTTATAATCCACAGATATGTATCCTGCAGGAGACACACTTGGTGGGGGCACGAGTACTGGGGCTCAAGAGGGCCTGGGTGGGAGCCCACTATCATGCCTCCTACTCCTCCTATGCGAGGGGAGTGGGAGTCCTGGTTCATAGGTCTCTCCCCTTCCAGCTTTTGGTGGTGAGGACAGACCCTGGGGGACGTTATGTCCCGTTACATGCAACGATCTCCGACATTCCATACGTCATTGTAGGGCTGTACCTGCCCCCCCGGCAGATGTCTCATGCTTACACACCCTAATGACTGAGGTGGCACAGTATGGGGTGGATCGGGTGCTGCTGGTCGGGATTTTAACATGGTGATGTCTGCGGAGCGGGATAGGCTGCGGGGGCAGAACCCTGCTTCCCCGGGCCTGTCTCGCTGGGCGGAGTCATTCCACTTGACGGATCTCTGGAGGCAATTTCATCCCTCAGAGGCACAATTTACTTGTCTCTCGACCACCTATCGGACGCTATCTCGTATAGACTTGGCTTTTGCCTCACCCGCTCTTTTACGGGGGGTGGTGTCTACCGAGATCCTTTCCCGAGGAATCTCAGATCATGCGCCACTGTTAGTGGTGCTACGGGTGGCTCCGTCGGGTGGTCCAGGGTTGTGGAGGCTGTCCAGATATTGGTTGATGGACCCTGAAATCCAGGAGCACCTCCCTGAAGCGATATTTACCTACTGGCTGACTAATGAGGGCTCCACTGGCCCGCTTCTGCAGTGGGATGCATTTAAAGCCTGGCTGCGGGGTGAATACATTTCAAGAATAGCAGCGAGGAGGAGGGACTCTGGGCGAGTGCTTGAGCAGTTGGAGGGGCGGGCGGAGGAGAGTGAACGAGAATTTATCCGAGATCAGTCCTCCTCTAAGTATGAGGCTTGGCAACATACATTGAGAGACTTGTCTCTACTCAGAATCGAACTTACCAAGAAGTCACTGTTAGATAGGGCGCAGAGGGTATTTGAATACGGGGACAAGAATGGCAAGTTGTTAGCCTGGCTGGCCAGGGGACAGTTCGCAACGACGCACGTGGGTAGGGTACGTGACTCGGATGGACGACCCTTGACCACGCCCGAAGAAATCAGTGACCGATTTCTGCAGTTCTATCGGGCGCTGTATGCCTCTAGAGTGGACTATAGTGCAGCGGAGTTGGCTCACTACTTGGACCAGGTCCAGCTTCCGGTATTAGACCCCGATAAAAGTGCGGAGTAAGAAAAAGATATCTCCCTGGAAGAGGTTCAGAAGGCGATGCAGGGCATGCAAGCGGGTAAGGCCCCTGGGCCTGACGGATTACCTATCGAACTGTACTCTGTACATCAGGAGGTGTTGGCCCCCAAGCTGACCTCTCTCTTAGCCCAGTCCTCTGCTTTGGGCTCTCTGCCGGACTCTATGTCGGAAGCGGTAGTGGTACTGGTGCCCAAGCCTGGCAAGGACCCTGAGGAGTGTGCCTCGTATAGGCCGATCTCCCTAATTAACGCAGACGCCAAGCTACTGGCGAAAATCCTGGCCGTCCGGTTGAATTCGGTTATCGGCGACCTGGTCCACCAGGATCAGACGGGGTTTATGCCGGGGAAGGGCACGGACATCAACATCCGTAGATTATTTCTGAACCTAGACACGCCGCACGATAATGGGGGCAATAGAGTCATTGCTTCGCTTGACGCGGAGAAAGCATTTGACTCCGTAGAGTGGGAGTATTTGTGGGCAGTCCTTAAGCGTTTCGGCATAGGCCCTAAATTCATGCACTGGCTGGGCATGCTCTACAGGGCACCCAGGGCTAGGCTCCGTATAAATAGTACCCTCTCTGGGTCCTTTCCCCTCCAGAGGGGCACCCGCCAAGGGTGTCCATTGTCACCTAGTCTGTTCGCCCTGGCTCTTGAGCCATTGGCGACACGGATCCGCGAGTCCTCCGCTGTTCGTGGTCTCAGGGTTGGCCCTTTGGAGGAGAAGATTTCATTATATGCGGATGATGCATTGCTATATTTACAGGACGCTGGACCGTCCTTGCAGGCTGCCCTAGAGGAGTTCGACGAGTTCGGACGCTTTTCGGGAGTCAAAATTAATTGGAAGAAGTCCGTACTGTTTCCGCTAGATCCTCGGTCTGGGGGAGAGGGGTCACAGACTCCGCTGCTCTGGGTTGAGGAATTCAAATACCTGGGCATTGTCGTGTCAAGGGACCTCCGGGCCTTTCGGCGCCTCAACTTGCAGCCACTAGTGGGGAGACTCAAAGACCAGTGCTCTAGATGGCGGGATTTACCCCTGAACCTTCTCGGCCGCATTAATGTATTAAAAATGATCTACCTGCCTAGGTTCAATTATGTGTTCCGTAACTGCCCGGTGTGGCTCCCAAGTGCTTTTTTTAAGGAGCTGGACAGCTGCATATCCTCGTTTCTATGGAGGGGGTCTTGTCCCAGACTGGCTAAGTCAACCCTGCAGCTCCCGGTGGGTTGTGGGGGTCTCGCGTCACCCAACCTGAAAGTGTACTTCTGGGCGGCTATGTTAGTGACGGTACGCTGGTGGTTCGAGCAATCCAGATCCAATGCGGCCACGTGTTTAGAAGCGGCCATTTTGGGTTCCCTCCGGGAACTCGGCAATTTGGTATATCGGGGCGGCACGGCGTACCCCTCGCTCCCAGCCCCGACTAGAGTGACCCTGAGGGTGTGGGGGGTGGCTAGGAGGCGATTCCTTAGAGCGCATCACTACTCTCCCTTCTGTCCTTTGTGGGGTAACCCCACGCTCCCGCACTTTAGGATGCTCCCTGACCCGCAGCTCTGGGCCCGTTTTGGGATTAGGACACTTCAGGATATTATGCCCCGGGGGACGCTCCTGGAGTTTGCAGATCTTTCGGTTAAGTTTGACCTGCCGGGTGGGATGTTATTTAGATATTACCAGCTGAGACATGCGGCGAGAGCTCAATTCCCACTCCCTATAACGCTTGAAGCGGACTCTATTGAAGCACTTTTGGCGCAGGAGACTCTTCAAAAGACCCTTTCTACACTATACTTAGCTCTCCTCGGGGGGACCTCGCAGAGAATGGAGACCTTATGGGAGAAGTGGCGGGCTGACATCCCTGACTTAGATAGGGAGACCTGGGAGGAGTGCTTTGAAGTGGGTTCTAGACTGATGGTTTCCTCTAGGGATAAGCTTATACACACCAAATTTTTACATCGGGTATATTACACACCGCAAAGGTTACATAAAATCTATCCTCAGAGGTCCGGGGAGTGTCCTAGGTGTCGCTCCTCGGACAGCACGTTCTTGCACATGTTCTGGTCCTGCCCTTCCCTGGCTGGTTATTGGGATGCGGTGTTTGAGTGTATAAATGTGCGCTTGCAGCTGTCCCTTCCCATGTCCCCTGAACTGGCACTGCTAGGCATTCAGGACGATGAACAGAGGCCTAGGTCTACTAAGCAGCTTATCTCCTACGTCCTTTTTTATGCCAAAAAGGAAATATTGCTCAGGTGGTTGTCCCCCTCGCCCCCTACGGTCGAGTCCTGGGATTCCTCTATAAATTCAGTAATGCCATTGTACAAATTGACATATATTAATAGGGGCTGTCCACAAAAATTTGATCGCATTTGGTTGCCCTGGACAGAGTAGGTGGGAGTTCTGGGGTGCTGGGCCTCAGGACTGGTGTCTGAAACGTCCTCTTAGGGGGGGGTGGCCGGATGGCCCTCCCCTCCCGCTGATATGTGCAGGATTTCCTGGATGTGGGCATTCCACCTATGTTGAGGGGGGGAAGGGATATGTGTATGTATGTGTATATATATATATATGTATATGTGTGTATGTATGTATATTGTGACAGCAGGAAGGTAAAGTCACCTGGTTGCATCCAGGGGGGTAGATATATTTCGCCCAGATTCAGGCTTTACGCCGACTTATACAACTAGGTGGAGAGTTGTATAAGCCCAGCTAAGGCTAGTGGGCTCATGGATGACTCATACCTCTAGGGAGAGGGCTGGGCGTCGTGCAGACAGGGAGTTGATGAGACCAGCTGAAGCTTGTCAGCTCATTTAGGCCTCTATAAGAACTCCCAGCTTCATTAGATGTTAGCTCATGCCTGGACCCAGACCTGTGTGGACTGTCTAGGGAGAGTGAACCCCTGTGCGGTGAGACAAAGCCTGTGTGGCTATTTGCTTGGACATTTAAAACCAGGGACTTAGGGACTAGGACAGCACTAGGCTGATCCCAGTTGTTAGTTAGGAAACCTGTATGTTTAGTCAGAGGTCAAGTTGACCAGGATTTATTTTGTTTATGTTTCTTTTGGCTTTGCTGTGTTTTGTCACTGTAAATAGAAAATAAACCGCACCTTTTTTGATTTTGAAAACCACAACCTCCGTTTGCTGGGCCTGTTTTTGTGTGGGGAGCCCATCCCGGGGGTCACACACACCCGCTGCCGAGCTAACCCCCTCACAATATATATATATGTATGTGTATATATTATTTTTTTCCCTTTTTCTTTCTCTTGCTCTTTTTTATTTTTTCTTCATGTACAGACATTGAAATGTATGTTTACCTGCTATTGTCCTTAACTGAGTTTCTGAGCCTCTAATTTGTAGGATTTCACCTGATTTGTATTTTGATAACTTAATGACTGCCTTTTGTGACTGCCTCAACTTTCAATAAAGACCAACCTTGTTGTTAAAAAAAATAAATAAAATAAAAAAGCAAAATTAATAATAAAAAAAAAAAAGGACCCCTGTCCTGCCCTGCTCTTGCCCAATGGCGAACGCAAGCGTCGGTCTGGCGTCATATGTAAACAGCAATTGCACCATGCATGTGAGGTATCACCGCGAAGGTCAGATCGAGGGCAGTAATTTTAGCAGTAGACCTCCTCTGTAAATCTAACGGGGTAACCTGTAAAGGCTTTTAAAGGCTTTTAAAAATGTATGTAGTTTGTCGCCAATGCGCGTTTGTGTGAAATTTTAAAGCATGTTGTGTTTGGTATCTATGTACTCGGCCTATGATCATCTTTTTTTTATTTCATCAAACATTTGGGCAATATAGTGTGTTTTAGTGCATTAAAATTAAAAATTTTTTTTTTTTTCCCCAAAAAATGCGTTTGAAAAATCACTGCGCAAATACTGTGTAGAAAAAAAAAATGTAACACCCACCATTTTATTCTGTAGGGCCTTTGCTTTAAAAATATATATAATGTTTGGGGGTTCAACATAATTTTCCTGTAAAAAAAAATATGTTTTCATGTAAACAAAAAGTGTCAAAAAGGGCTTTGTCTTCAAGTGGTTAGAAGAGTGGATGTAAGCTTCCTAATGTTGTGTATAAAATGCCAGAACAGTTCAAAACCCCCCCCAAATGACCCCATTTTGGAAAGTAGACACCCCAAGCTATATACTGAGAGGCATGTCGAGTCCATGGAATATTTTATATGTTGACACAAGTTGCGGAAAAAAGACAATTTTTTTTTTTTGCACAAAGTTGTCACTAAATGATATATTGCTCAAACATGCCATGGGCATATGTGGAATTACACCCCAAAATACATTCTGTTGCTTCTCCTGAGTACGGGGATACCACATGTGTGAGACTTTTTGGGAGCCTAGCCGCGTACGGGACCCCAAAAACCAATCACCGCCTTCAGGCTTTCTAAGGGTGTAAATTTTTGATTTCACTTCTCACTGCCTATCACAGTTTCGGAGGCCATGGAATGCCCAGATGGCACAAACCCCCCCCCCAAATAACCCCATTTTGGAAAGTAGACACCCCAAGCTATTTGCTGAGAGGTATTGTGAGTATTTTGCAGATCTCGCTTTTTGTCACAAAGTTTTGAAAATTGAAAAAAAAAAAAAAAAAAAAATGTCTTTCTTAATTTTCAAAAACAAATGAGAGCTTTAAAATACTCACCATGCCTCTCAGCAAACAGCTTGGGGTGTCTACTTTCCAAAATGGGGTCATTTAGGGGGGTTTTGTGCTATTTTGGCATTTTATGGCCTTCAAAACTGTGATAGGTAGTGAGGAGTGAAATCAAAAATTTGCGCCCTTAGAAATCCTGGAGGCGGTGCTTGGTTTCCGGGGTCCCGTACGTGGCTAGGCTCCTAAAAAGTCCCACACATGTGGTATCCCCGTACTTAGGAGAAGCAGCAGAATGTATTTTGGGGTGCAATTCCACATATAACCATGGCATGTGTGAGCAATATATCATTTAGTGGCAACTTTTTGTAATTTTTTTTTTTTGTCATTATTCAATCACTTGGGACAAAAAAAAAAATATTCAATGGGCTCAACATGCCTCTCAGCAATTTCCTTGGGGTGTCTACTTTCCAAAATGGGGTCATTTTGGGGGGGGGGGTTGTACTGCCCTGCCATTTTAGCACCTCAAGAAATGAGATAGGCAGTCATAAATTTAAAGCTGTGTAAATTCCAGAAAATGTACCCTAGTTTGTAAACGCTATAACTTTTGCGCAAACCAATAAATATACACTTATTGACATTTTTTTTACTAAAGACATGTGGCTGAATACATTTTGGCCTAAATGTATGACTAAAATTGAGTTTATTCGATTTTTCTTATAACAAAAAGTAGAAAATATCATTTTTTTTCAAAATTTTCGGTCTTTTTCCGTTTATATCGCAAAAAATTAAAATCGCAGAGGCAATCAAATACCATTAAAAGAAAGCTCTATTTGTGGGAAGAAAAGGACGCAAATTTCGTTTGGGTACAACATTGCATGTCCGCACAACTTACAGTTAAATCAGCGCAGTGCAAAATTCTGAATTCACCTCTGGTCCTTTAGCTACCAAATGGTCCGGGGCTTAAGTGGTTAACCACTTAAGCCCCGGACCATTTGGCTGGCCAAAGACCAGAGCACCTTTTGCGATTTAGCACTGCGTCGCTTTAACTGACAATTGTGCGATCGTGCGACATGGCCAGTGGTGTATTTAGGTTTTGTGCTGCCCTAGGCCTGACTAAACTCGTGCAACCCCTAATTTAAATATGATCCACCCTTTCCTGTCAAGGACACACCCCTTTCTGTTTAAGACCTGCCCTGAAATTTTCCAGTTGGGACACTAGTTCTGAGGGCCCTGGGGGGGGGGAGGGATTCCCTTAATCTGCAGAGATTTCCTCTCACTTCCTGTTTGGCTATGAGGCAGGAAATTAAGGGAAATGAACGGATGGCCCAAAAAATTTAACAGGGGCTATAACCATTCCTTACTCAATCCAAAATGGGAAAAAAAAGTGTTGCCTATAGTTCTACTTTAAGCAAAAATGTATGCTAAATTTATGGAGGACTAAGAGGATATAACCATGCCAGTGGTGCAGCAGAAAACATATAGCACAGTGATGGAGGTATGTGGTCCAGGCAGTGAGCAAAGGAAGGATTGGGGGCAGGAACAAATAAATCCATCTGTTTATTTTTCTCATCAGCAATCAACAGAAATAAAATTAAGATTCCTTAATATGTACAACTGACACAAGCAAAGGATTGCAGGAGAGTCCTACTATCTACCTGCCAGGTATAGGTGACCATGTCAGTATCCCTTGTGTCCGCGCCATCCCTATCATATCGGCACCAGTGCGGCCACTTTATGGGGGTGCCACACCAATTTGTCTTGCGGCCCAGTCTACCTCATAAGACTAGCGCTACATTAAAAGTGTAGCGCAAGCCAGCGGGGACTCTTTTTATGCTGCCCCCCTGCAAAGTGCTGCCCTAGGCCTGGGCCTTGTTGGCCTAGGCCAAGATACAGCGTTGGACGTGGCTCCCAAACAAAATTGACGTCCTTTTTTTCCCACAAATAGAGCTTTCTTTTGGTGGTATTTGATCATCTCTGCAGTTTTTATTTTTTGCGCGATAAACAAAAGAAGAGTGACAATTTTGAAAAAAAAGCAATATTTTGTACTTTTTGCTATAATAAATATCCCCATTTTTTTTTTTTAAAAAGCTAATTTATTCTCAGTTTAGGCCGATATGTATTCTTCTACATATTTTTGGTAAAAAAATTGCAATAAGCGTATATTGATTGGTTTGTCCAAAAGTTATAGCGTCTACAAAATAGGGGATAGTTTTATGGCGTTTTTATTATTATTATTTTTTACTAGTAATGGCGGCATTTAGCGATTTTTTTTATCGTGACTGCGACTTTATGGCGAACACATCGGACACTTTTGACACATTTTTGGGACCATTGTCATTTTTACAGCGATCATTGCTATAAAAATGCACTGATTACTGTGAAAATGACACTGGCAGTGAAGGGGTTAACCAGTAGGTGGCACTGAAAGGGTTAAGTGTGTCCTAGGGAGTGATTATAGCTGTTAGGGGGAGGAGCTACCAGTGACACGTCACTGATCCCGATCACAGAGAACAGTAGATCACTGATGTGTCACTAGGCAGAACAGGGGAATGCATTGTTTACAAAGGCATCCCCCTGTTCTGCCTTTGCTGACCACAATCGAGGGCCGCCCGGGAACATCGAGTTCCCTGTCCGGCGGGCGCACTCACTAGGCACGCGGCGGGGGCAGCAAATTTAAAGGGACGTACAGGTACGCCCATTTGTCTGTCCGTGCCATTGTGTCGATGTACATCGTCGTGCGGCGGTCGGCAAGTGGTTAAGGTAAGGGGACTGGAGCTGAAGGTCCAATAGCCCCTATGTTAATCCGACACTGTGCAGCTGTAATTGCAGAGAAAGGAGGTTCTACAAAGTAGTGACTCAGGGGGCTGAATACGCCACACTTTTCACATATTTATTTCTTTGTAAACAATTTGGAAAACCATTTTTCATTTTCCTTCCACTTATCAATAAAATACATTTACATTTTTGGTTGTAACATGACAAAATGTCAAGGGGTATGAATACTTTTTCAAGGCACTGTATCTCACATATGCAGAAGGAAGAGTGAATGCACAGGAGCAAAATTCTAATTTGTTTGTGGTGCTCAGATGCGGTGTAATTCTTTCCCATTTAATGGCCTTGTCATTTATTTTTCATGAAATCGTTTCTTACTGTGATTTTCTGGCTCCTTGTTACATCCTCTGTATGCTGCTGAACCTCTCCTTTTCCCCCTCACTTCTGTTTGTTTGGAAGGAGCAATGCACATTTAGCCAAGGTTCACACTGATGCGGGTTAGAAATCGTGCGAGTTCAGCTGAACCTGCATGATTTCAAACGGGCAATGCAGTTCGACTTCGGGGGGGATTTGACAGACATCTGTGTGGGTTCATGCACAGATGTCTATTTAAATCGCCCCAAAGGTCGGCAAAAGTAGAACAGGAACTACTTTTGGAAATCAGCGCGGCGCCACACCGATTTGGACGGTGCCATTTCCGGCAATAGCTGCCGATTTGGCATGCAATTTGACATGTCAAATCGGCCCAATGTGAACGTGGGCTGACTGTGGTCATGTGCACAACAACATGCGCACTAAAACCTTTAAGGAGGGGTGGGCTCCCTCCAGTCTCACCTGCCCTCTGTCTGTCCATTATAATGAACGCCATAGCGCCGGCGTTAAAATAGCGGTAAAACACTAAGTTTTTACTGCGTTTTCGGTAAAATTACTGCAACGCTGCGGGCGTTTTAACAGCATTTTACAAGCGTTATTGAAGCATGGGCGTCAAAGAACAACCCCACCTCCCTACATCACTTCCTGTTTACTTCCTGGTATCTCGTGGAGGAGAGAAGAGGGTACAGAAAGAAGACGGAGTTTATGGAGCTTTTTTTGTTGTTTGTGCTACTCTATTGAGAGAATATCCACCAACAGAGGCAGCAACGTCGCTATTGGGTTCTTCCCATCCTCCAAGCACACACCTCAAGTGGACAATTTGCGTTGCTATATGAGGACTTGAGAGTGCACCCAGACAAGTTCAGAAATTACACTCGGATGAGCATTGCAACGTATCTATATCCTAATACCGCTCCCAATAGTCCCAAATCCCTAACCCTAATCCTGCTCCCAATAGTCCCAAATCCCTAATCCCACTTCCGCTAGTCCCAAATCTCTAACCCTAATCCCACTTCCACTAGTCCCAAATCCCTAACCCTAATACCGATCCCAATAGTCCCAAATTATAAACCCACAGTAGTATAAAGTGGGATTAGGGTTAGAGATTTTGGACTAGCGGAAGTGGGATTAGGGTTAGGGATTTGGGACTATTGGGAGTGGGATTAGGGTTAGGGTTCTGGATTTGGGACTAGTGGAAGCAGGATTAGGGTTAGGGATTTGGGACTAGTGGAGTGGGATTAGGGTTAGGGTTCTGAATTTGGGACTAGTGGAAGCGGGATTATGGTTAGGGATTTGGGACTAGTGGAAGTGGGGTTAGGGATTTGGGACTAGTGGAAGTGGGATTAGGGTTAGGGATTTGGGACTATTGGGAGCAGGGTTAGGGATTTGGGACTAGTGGATGTTGGATTAGGGTTAGGCATTTGGGACTAGTGGAAGTGGGATTAGGGTTAGGGTTCTGGATTTGGGACTAGTGGAAGCAGGATTAGGGTTAGGGATTTGGGACTAGTGGAGTGGGATTAGGGTTAGGGTTCTGAATTTGGGACTAGTGGAAGCGGGATTATGGTTAGGGATTTGGGACTAGTGGAAGTGGGATTAGGGTTAGGGATTTGGGACTAGTGGGATTAGAGATTTGGGACTAGTGGAAGTGGGATTAGGGTTAAGGTTCTGAATTTGGGACTAGTGGAAGAGGGATTATGGTTAGGGATTTGGGACTAGTGAAAGTGGGATTAGGGATTTGGGACTAGTGGAAGTGGGATTAGGGACTAGTGGGAGTGGGATTAGGGTTAGGAATTTGGGACTAGTGGAGGTGGGATGTTCTGCAGTTCTGGTACACACGTTTGTTGTTTTTTTGTTTATTGCTTAGCTTTTCCCAATCGGGTATGTGCCTCTGTGCCACAATATTCCAGCTTTTTCTTTTCTTGATTCTATTTGCAAATTGATCATTTTTGAGATCCCATAGTTCAGGGAAACCCCTCATGGTGTTGATAAACTCCTCTGGTTCATATTGTCTCCTTCTGGGCAAATTTTCTGACATTTCTTGGTCTCTGACAAGTTCCATCTTGCTCCTATGCTACTCTACAAACAGGATTTCCTGATTACCCAGCATCCTACACTCCAGTGCGATCATGTGACCATCCCACAACTAGTGCTGCTGATCTGCATGCTAGGTTACTGCTTGCATCTTTATCCTTTGTGTGATCATGTAAAACAAGCAATGTATTGTAAAGTAAATCCAGTAGTGTGTTGTTTTACTTCAAACCTTCATTTTTATGGGATAGATTATTTTTTGGGGCATTTTGATCTTCTCACAATTTTATTCCTGTTGTTGTAGATGTTCTCTTTTCTGCTTACATGTTTAATTTTTTGTGAGATCATGTGACTTTTCTACAGCTCAGGGCGGATTATGGGCGCTTTTCAGGCGTTTTTATAGCGTTTTCAATGGAGAGGGGCGTTTTTGAAGCACCTTTTTCAGCGCTCAAAAGATGCTGCTTGCAGGACTTTTCTCAACGCCCTGCCAGCACAACGCCCCAGTGTGAAAGGGTCCATTGAGATGCATGGGGAGCGTTTTATGAGCGCTATTTTTCTTGGGAAAACGCTGCAAAAACGCTCCAGTGTGAAAGGGCTCTAAGAAGCCCTCCTGTTCTCCACTCATTAACCGTATTAACGGCACCTGTTTGAACTCGTTACCTGTATAAAAGACACCTGTCCACATACTCAATCAAACAGACTCCAACCTCTCCACAATGGCCAAGACCAGAGAGCTGTGTAAGGACATCAGGGATAAAATTGTAGACCTGCACAAGGCTGGGATGGGCTACAGGACAATAGGCAAGCAGCTTGATGAGAAGACAACAACTGTTGGCACAATTATTAGAAAATGGAAGAAGTTTAAGATGACGGTCAATCTCCCTCGTTCTGGGGCTCCATGCAAGATCTCACCTCGTGGGGCATCAATGATCATGAGGAAGGTGAGGGATCAGCCCAGAACTACACTGCAGGACCTGGTCAATGACCTGGAGAGAGCTGGGACCACAGTCGCAAACAGAACCATTAGTAACACACTACACCGTCATGGATTAAAATGCTGCAGCGCACGCAAGGTCCCTCTGCTCAAGCCAGCGCATGTTCAGGCCCATCTGAAGTTTGCCAATTACCATCTGGATGATCTAGAGGAGGAATGAGAGAAGGTCATGTGGTCCGATGAGACAAAAATAGAGCCTTTTGGTTTAAACTCTACTCGCCATGTTTGGAGGAAGAAGAAGGATGAGTACAACCCCAAGAACACCATCCCAACCGTGAGGCATGGAGGTGGAAACATCATTCTTTGGGGATGCTCTTCTGCAAAGGGGACAGGATGACTGCACCATATTGAGGGGAGGATGGATGGGGCCATGTATTGCGATATCTTGGCCAACAACCTCCTTCCCTCAGTAAGAGCATTGAAGATGGGTCGTGGCTGGGTCTTCCAGCATGACAACGACCCGAAACACACAGCCAGGGCAACTAAGGAGTGGCTCCGTAAGAAGCATTTCAAGGTCATGGAGTGGCCTAGCCAGTCTCCAGACCTGAACCCAATAGAAAATCTTTGGAGGGAGATGAAAGTCCGTATTGCCCAGTGACAGCCCCGAAACCTGAAGGATCTGGAGAAGCTCTGTATGGAGGAGTGGGCCAAAATCCCTGCTGCAGTGTGTGCAAACCTGGTCAGGAATTACAGGAAACGTATGATCTCTGTAATTGCAAACAAAGGTTTCTGTACCAAATATTAAGTTCTGCTTTTCTGATGTATCAAATACTTATGTCATGCAATAAAATGCTAATTAATTATTTAAAAATCATACAATGTGATTTTCTGGATTTTTGTTTTAGATTCCATCTCTCACGGATGAAGAGTACCTATGATAAAAATTACAGACCTCTACATGCTTTGTAAGTAGGAAAACCCTCAAAATCGGCAGTGTATCAAATACTTGTTCTCCCCACTGTACATTGGATATGTATGTTCTTCCTATGATTGTGCGAAGACCCAGCCCTGTGTGAGTCTCCCAATCCGAATACATACTGTCTGGGGGAGAAGCAAACTGTGGGTCTGTTTGTATGGGCATTGAGAGGGAACTTAATTGTTAGCTCCTCTTGTAGGGAGGGCTCAGTGTTTCTGTACTGCACTGTGGAATGGAGCTACAGTATTCAGGGGCGCTGATAGAAATCATGGGGCCCCGTACAGCCTACCTGACAGGGCCCCCTTCAGCTCCACCTCCAGATGCCATATTGTGCTGCAGACAGTGCCACCCATGCCGCCAAGGGCATAATGCAGGCAGCGCATGCGTTATGGGCCTTAACGCATGTGCTACCTGCAGACAGTGCCACCCATGCCGCCAATGCCATATTGTGCTGCAGACAGTGCCACCCATGCCGTAATGTGCTGCAGACAGTGCCACCCATGGCATAATGCCATTGGCAGCATGGGTGGCACTGTCTCTGCAGGCAGCACATGCGTTATGGCATTAGCGTCATGGGTGGCACTGTCTGCAGCACATTACGGCATGGGTGGTACAGGCACTGTCTGCAGCACAATATAGCATTGGCGGCATGGGTGGCACTGTCTGCAGCACTGTCTCTGTTATGGCCCATAACGCATGTGCTACCTGCAGACAGTGCCACCCATGCCATAATGTATAGATGCTGCTGCAGTAGTAGTGATCTTGAATCCACCCCACTCCCCAAGTAAGCACACACCTGTGTTGGCCCGACCCCAAGAGTCACTTACTCCCTGATCCTGCTGCCTGGACTGGAGTGCGATTCCAGTGAGATGCCAGCTGCGCTTTTTTTTTTCTTCTGCCGCCGCCGCTTGCCTCACTGCTTCTTCTCTCGGGCCGAGTGAAGAGCAGAGGGGAAGGAATCCCTCCGCGGCACCAGGGAAGGCACTATAGAGGACACGCTGGCTGGGACTTGAGAGAGCATGAGGAGCGGAGCACGGAAAAGACATTCTTTCCCGCCCGAAATAGAAGAAATTGGGTGTACTCGGACAGGCGATGGCTGGAGGATTTTTTTTTTTTACATTAATTAGTTCTCTGTTAAGGTTGCCCGGGCCCCCTGCTGGCCGGGCCCAGTACAACAGGGCCTATCAGCGGCCCTGACAGTATTATACAGGTATGTATTAGTGCATGACTATTATTGGGACATTAGAGTGTAAGCTCCTCTACAACACAGACCAAGGTGGAGTGTACTTGCACTATATAAATGACTGTAGATAATACTCTTGGTAATAACATGAACCCTACTTTACCAAGTTTACTTACTGTACAAAGTGACCATACAGCCTGGTTATTATTAGAGAAAATGTCTCTATTCATCTTCTTCCTTGTATTGTGTACTCCAGGGTAAGCAATGCAAATCCATTACTCACTGTGTAAACACGAAAGCACTGCTTTTATTACCAACATTCCTCACAGTGCACAATTACGCAACTCAGGTTGTGATCATGTGACATCAAGGCTAATTTGTGCTTTCCCCTAAGCGCAGACCCATGACCCCTCCATACTTACAGCACAGACCCCCTGACTGCTCATATCTACAGCACAGACCCCTCCATACTTACAGCACAGACCCCCTGACTGCTCATATCTACAGCGCAGACCCCTCCATACTTACAGCACAGACCCCCTGACTGCTCATATCTACAGCGCAGACCCCTCCATACTTACAGCACAGACCCCCTGACTGCTCATATCTACAGCGCAGACCCCTCCATACTTACAGCACAGACCCCCTGACTGCTCATATCTACAGCGCAGACCCCTCCATACTTACAGCACAGACCCCCTGACTGCTCATATCTACAGCACAGACCCCTGACCGCTCATATCTACAGCACAGACCCCCCATATCTACAGCACAGACCCCCCATACCTACAGCACAGACCCCTGACCACCCATATCTACAGCACAGACCCCTGACCCCCCATACCTACAGCACAGACCCCTGACCGCTCCCATCTACAGCACAGACCCCTGACCACCCATATCTACAGCACAGACCTCTGACCTCCCCATACCTACAGCACAGACCCCTGACCCCCCCATAAATACAGCACAGACCCCTGCCCCCCATACCTACAGCACAGGCCCCTGACTCCCCCATACCTACAGCACAGCCCCCTGACCCCACCATACCTACAGCACAGACCTCTGACCCCCCCATACCTACAGCACACACCCCTGACCCCCCATACCTACAGCACAGACCTCTGACCCCCCCATACCTACAGCACAGACCTCTGACCCCCCCATACCTACAGCACAGACCTCTGACCCCCCCATACCTACAGCACAGACCCCTGACCCCCCATACCTACAGCACAGACCCCTGACCCCCCATACCTACAGCACAGACAACTGACCCCCCCATACCTACAGCACAGACCCCTGACCCCCCCCCATAATCACAGTGCATTGTCCACAGCGCCCCCTCTCTTGTCTCCCCTCAGGACAGACCTTTAATTTCTAATACCCACAGTGCTCTGCACCTAGCACTGACCCCCCTCTAATACTCACTAGCACTAACACACACAGTGCTGTGTACAGACTGCCCCGCCCCCTCACACACAGTGCTGTGTACAGACCGCCCCCTCACACACACAGTGCTGTGTACAGACTGCCCCGCCCCCTCACACAGTGCTGTATACAGACCGCCCCCTCACACACACAGTGCTGTGTACAGACTGCCTCGCCCCCTCCTATACACACACAAAGTGCTGTGTAAAGACAGCCCCACCCCCTCACACAAACAGTGCTGTGTACAGACTGTCTCGCCCCCTCCTATACACACACACACAGTGCTGTGTACAGACCGACCCCTCACACACACAGTGCTGTGTACAGACTGCCCCTCTTATACACACACACAGTGCTGTGTACAGACCGACCCCTCACACACACAGTGCTGTGTACAGACTGCCCCTCCTATACACACACACAGTGCTGTGTACAGACTGCCCCCTCACACACAGTGATGTGTACAGACCGACCCCTCACACACACAGTGCTGTGTACAGACTGCCCCACCCCCTCCTATACACACACACACAGTGGTGTGTAAAGACAGCCCCACCCTCTCACACAAACAGTGCTGTGTACAGACTGCCCTGCCCCCTCCTATACACACACACACAGTGCTGTGTACAGACTGCCCCCTCTCACACAGTGCTGTGTAAAGACTGCCCCACTCCCTCACACAAACAGTACTGTGTACAGACTGCCCCCTCACACACAATGCTGTGTACAGACTGCTCCGCCCCCTCCCATACACACAGTGCTTTGTACAGACTGCCCCGCCCCCTCACACACAGTGCTGTGTACAGACTGCCCCCTCACACACAGTGCTGTGCACAGACTGCACCGCCCCCTCCTATACACACACAGTGCTGTGTACAGACTGCCCCACCCCCTCACACAAACAGTGCTGTGTACAGACTGCCCTGCCCCCTCCTATACACACACACACAGTGCTGTGTACAGACTGCCCTGCACCCTCCTATACACACACACACACACACACACACACAGTGCTGTGTACAGACTGCCCTGCCCCCTCCTATACACACACACACACACAGTGCTGTGTACAGACTGCCCCCTCTCACACAGTGCTGTGTAAAGACTGCCCCACTCCCTCACACAAACAGTACTGTGTACAGACTGCCCCCTCACAAACAATGCTGTGTACAGACTGCTCCGCCCCCTCCCATACACACAGTGCTTTGTACAGACTGCCCCGCCCCCTCACACACAGTGCTGTGTACAGACTGCCCCCTCACACACAGTGCTGTGTACAGACTGCACCGCCCCCTCCTATACACACACAGTGCTGTGTACAGACTGCCCCACCCCCTCACACAAACAGTGCTGTGTACAGACTGCCCTGCCCCCTCCTATACACACACACACAGTGCTGTGTACAGACTGCCCTGCACCCTCCTATACACACACACACACAGTGCTGTGTACAGACTGCCCCCTCTCACACAGTGCTGTGTACAGACTGCCCTGCCCCCTCCTATACACACACACACACAGTGCTGTGTACAGACTGCCCCCTCTCACACAGTGCTGTGTAAAGACTGCCCCACTCCCTCACACAAACAGTACTGTGTACAGACTGCCCCCTCACACACAATGCTGTGTACAGACTGCTCCGCCCCCTCCCATACACACAGTGCTTTGTACAGACTGCCCCGCCCCCTCACACACAGTGCTGTGTACAGACTGCCCCCTCACACACAGTGCTGTGTACAGACTGCACCGCCCCCTCCTATACACACACAGTGCTGTGTACAGACTGCCCCACCCCCTCACACAAACAGTGCTGTGTACAGACTGCCCCGCCCCCTCCTTTAAACACACAGTGCTGTGTACAGACTGCCCCGCCCCCTCCTATACACACACACACACAGTGTTGTGTACAGACTGCCCCCTCACACACAGTGCTGTGTACAGATCGACCCCTCACACACACAGTGCTTTGTACAGACTGCTCCGCCCCCTCCCATACACACAGTGCTGTGTACAGATCGACCCCTCACACACACAGTGCTCTGTACAGACTGCTCCGCCCCCTCCCATACACACAGTGCTGTGTACAGACTACAGACCGACCACTCACACACACAGTGCTGTGCACAGACTGCTCCGCCCCCTTCCATACACATACAGTGCTTTGTACAGACTGCCCCGCCCCCTCACACACAGTGCTGTGTACAGACCGCTCCGCCCCCTCCCATACACACACACACACACACAGTGCTAAGCACGGCCGAACCCCGCCCCTCCTCCCCATGTACAGTCCTAGGCTCCTCCCCTATCAGTGCAAGCACCGCTCCGACTTCCCCTCCCTCCTTCCATACAGCTGAGGGGCGTGTCAGTATCGGAGGGCGGGTCTGAATGCAGTGCTCACGGTGACGTCAGGAGGCAGCTGGCACTCCGCTCAGTCAGCGCTCGGTACCAGCCATGGGGAAGGTGCAGCTTTTCGAGATCAGCTTGCGGGACAGCCGGGTGGTGTACAGCCCGGGGGAGGCGCTGTGCGGGACGGTCACCATCAGGACCAGCGCTCTCCTGCACTACAAAGGTGGGTGGCCCTTTAATTGGCACTTGCTGGCCTCCTCACCAGCACCCAGGGGAGACGTCCAGCATGTCATCCCACCATGGGGCTCTGCTGAGGATTGCTGGCTGGTGAACTACCAGTCCCAGCACCTCCTGTACAGCAAAGGATCTCTGTAGATGAGCCAGCATTCTCCAAGTCATAGATTCCTCCTTCAAGTCAGCAGCTGATGTCTAATGCCCATAGTGTGGTGTTCCTGGCATGGTGGGCATCACCCTGGAGTTATTGGTGCCCTCCCATTGTGTGTGCCATATTGGAACATCTATCACCCCCTGCAAAACACATGTCACCAGAGATGGGGGTCTGCACTGATATCTACCGATCAGTATGGGGGGGGGGGGGGGGCGACAACTGACCAGTATTAGCAAGGGAGGGACGGACACTGACCGGTATTGGCAAGTGGGGGCGACTGACCAGTAGAAATCCACACTGGAGCTTTAGAATAACATTACATGTTCTCCCATGTTGCATATACCTGGTGTATCCTGTATGTCCTGTACAGCAAGGCACCCAAAAAAAGTTCTTATGCAGAATCCAATTTACTGAATGAGCACAGGCCCATAATGGTTCCGGCATGTTGGCTCGGGCACCAGGTGTAGAACAGTTCAACCTCTGGTAAGATGGTAATAAGGTGATAGTTTAGGGGGTGATTTTTAGAGTTTTTCTTCTCTAAACACAACTATATTTTCAAAAGTATTGGGACACCTACCTTTACACGCACACATGACCTTTTTAATGACGTCTTAGTCCGTAGGGTTCAATATTGAGTTGGCCCACCCTTTGCAGCTATAACAGCTTCAACTCTTCTGGGAAGGCTATCAGCAAGGTTTAGGAGTGTGTCTATGGGAATGTTTGACCATTCTTCCAGAAGTGCATTTGTGAGGTCAGGCTCTGATGTGGACGAGAAGACCTGGCTCATAGAACATCTTTGGGATGAATTAGAGCAGAGACTATCGGGTTGAGGTCAGGACTCTGTGCAGGCCAGTCAAGTTCCTCCACCCCAAACTCACTCATCCATGTCTTTACAAACCTTGCTTTGTGCACTGGTGCACAGTCATGTTGGAACAGGAAGGGGCCATCCCCAAACTGTTCCCACAAAGTTGGGAGCATGAAATTGTCCAAAATGTCTTGGTATGCTGACGCCTTAAGGGTACTTTTACACGCACAGGCGTCAGCGGTAAAGAGCCGCTATTTTTAGCGGCGCTTTACCATCGTTTTAGCGGCGTGCTTTTAACCCCCCCTGGCAGCTGAATAAGGGTTGAAAGTGCTGGCAAAGCGCCGCTGCAGCAGCGCTTTGCCGACGCTTCAGCGGCGTTGCCCATTGATTTCAATTTTCAATGCCCAATTTTTAATGCCCATTGATTTCAATGTATACACCGCTCCTAAAGCGCCTCCAAAGATGCTGCTTTCAGGACTTTTTTTTTTAGCCTCCTGCCAACGCACTGCTCCAGTGTACAAGCCCTTGGCTTTTACATTGGAGTCACAGGAGTGGCGTTTTGCAGGCACTATTTTTAGCGCTATAGCACTTCAATGTGAAAGGCGTTCCCTTCACTGGGACTAAGGGGCCAAGCCCAGCCTGTGAAAAACAATCCCACACCATAATCCCCCCCCCCCCCTCCTCCACCAAATGATTTGGACCAGTGCACAAAGCAAGGTCCATAAAGACATGGATGAGCAAGTTTTAGGTGGAGGAACTTGACTGGCCTGCGCAGAGTCCTGACCTCAACCCGATAGAACACCTTTGGGATGAATTAGAGCGGAGACTACAAGCCAGGCCTTCTCATCCAACATCAGTGCCTCGCCTCACAAATGCTCTTCTGGAACAATGGTCAGACATTCCCATAGACACACTTCTAAACCTTGTGGACAGCCTTCCCAGAAGAGCTGAAGCTGTTATAGCTGCAAAGGGTGGGCCAACTCAACATTGAACCCTACAGACTAAGACGCCATTAAAGTTCATATGTGTCAAAAGGCAGGTGTTCCAGTACTTTTGACAATATAATGTATATGTCCCCATATGTATATGTTTTCTTCCAGACCTCAGTATAGTACTTTATACTGTGTTTTGGCCCAGCACCAACATGTAAAGTACTATATAAAAGGCAGAGCTGTGTGGTTCAGTCCCGTTAGGCAGACTCTGGAGCTGGGAGGAATGTGTGAGGTATCCTGCAATGAGGCACCATTGGAGCTCAGACCAGGTAAAACATATGGAATTCTTTTCCCGGATGAACCTGTATGACAATGAGAACATTCCAGGCATTGCGGAGAATTCTGCCTCTTTATAGGCAATAGAGCGAATCTCTGAGTCATTGTGAAGAAATGTTAGAGATCAGAGAAGCCTCTGGAGTATCATGAGTCAGTCCAGGAGCGCAGGCCGCGTACAGGGACAGGACAGATCAGCCATGACCTGATAGGTCAGATTTGTGTGGACATGTGTTGCTCTCCTTGAATGGATTCCTCTTAAACCATGGAATTCTCAGGGGTGGGGGTCTGTGACACCTTCCTCATGGCCTTAGGAGAAGGATGGGGACAATAACATGTCACCATTGGTGAAGGCATGGCAGGTAATCCAACCTCACCCCAAACCAAAATAACTTTGCGCTCTATAGCCAGAGTGTTCTAGGATTTTACCTTTGTTTAAAGACACTGCCATTGTTGGCTTCCTTTTGAAAATGCTATTTGCTTGGCTGTCTCTGGCTTTAGTATATCTGAATCTGTGGCTGAGTAACAACTTCGAAGAATCCAAATGTTGTCAGGACTCCAGATCTGTGTACTTGTTGTTCAGTGACTCAAAGTACTAAAGCCAAAGAATCAACATGACAGCCAGGAATCTAGTATCTTCAGAAGACAAGGTTAGCAGTGATGTCCTTCATGTACAGGTTTCCTCTTTCCAGTCCCCTCCACCTCTGTGGATATACTAGGCCTCTCCTTCTGTCCAGCCCTCCTCTCCTGGTAATCCAGATTACAGCCGCTGCTGGATCCTTGCCCTCTGTCACCTCCTGCGTCCCAGAGAAGGAGATCATCGCCCTCCCCTCCTATTGAGAGTGGACACAGTGCAGGGTGCCAGGAGCAGAGATGACCCTCTAATATCAACCCCACCTAGGAGCAAAGGTGTCCCCCCCCCCCCCCAACCATCACCCTCCTCAATTATTGTCAGAGTGGACACAGTGCAGGGTGCCAGGAGCTGAGGTGCCTCCCCACCATAACCCTCACCCAGGAGCGAAGGTCCCCCCCCCCCTAACCATCACTCTCCTCACTTACTTATTGTCAGAGTGAACACTGCAGGGTGCCAGGAGCAGAGGTGCCTCCCCCTCCCCCACCCAGGAGCAGAGGTGCCTCCCCCACCCAGGAGCAGAGGTGCCTCCCCCACCCAGGAGCAGAGGTGCCTCCCCCACCCAGGAGCAGAGGTGCCTCCCCCACCCAGGAGCAGAGGTGCCTCCCCCACCCAGGAGCAGAGGTGCCTCCCCCACCCAGGAGCAGAGGTGCCTCCCCCACCCAGGAGCAGAGGTGCCTCCCCCACCCAGGAGCAGAGGTGCCTCCCTCACTCTCACCCAGGAGCAGAGGTGCCTCCCTCACCCAGGAGCAGAGGTGCCTCCCTCACTCTCACCCAGGAGCAGAGGTGCCTCCCTCACTCTCACCCAGGAGCAGAGGTGCCTCCCCCACTTATTGTCAGAGCGAACACTGTGCAGGGTGGGAGGAGCAGAGGTGGCCCCCCACCATCGGCCCCATCCAGGAGCAGAGGTGGCCCCCCACCATCGGCCCCATCCAGGAGCAGAGGTGGCCCCCCACCATCACCCTCCCCTTTTATTGTCAGAGCAGGGTGTCAGGAGCAGAGGCGGCCCTCCATAGAGAAGCCATCTGATCTCACCTGGAAGCGCTTGGCTTCACTATGTCGTCATTGGATATTAAAGCGGAGGTTCCGCGGCAAATCTTTTTTTTTTTTTAGCTTGCATGCAAAGTATTTGTAGATCACCAATTAGTACTCACGTGTTTGGTGATTTTTAACCTCCCCTGTCTTTTTTCTGGCAAAAGATGCACTTTTAAAATCAGCTGTCAGAATTTTCCATTTTGCTTGTGGGCATTGTGAAGCCCACAAGCACTGACTTCCTGGTAGCGGTGGACGGTGTTCTGCAGAAAAAGTTCCCCGGCGGATAAGGTTCCCCCCCCCCTGTACTGCGCATGCGCGGCACGAACCTCAACGGAGTTTCCGAAAGTAGCCGAACATGTAGAGCTGCGAGTTAGCTCTACACGGCGCCTGTGCAATGACTAGGAGCCATGTAGAGCTGACTGCGCAGGCGCTGTGTAGAGCCGACTCGCAGCTCTACATGTTCGGCTACTTTCGGAAACTCCGTTGAGGTTCGTGCCGCGCATGCGCAGTACAGGGGGGGGAACCTTATCCGCCGGGGAACTTTTTCTGCAGGACATGTCACATCTGGGCGAACTCCCAGATTACATTGCGGGAGAATAGAAACGCCTACTCCCGCGGGAGTGAGTACCCGGAAGCCGGAATTGAAATGACAATAGTACGGTATGTACAGAGAAAAAAAAAAAGTGTCTACTGTACATCTTTGTAGTGTAAGGAGTGTGGTCATATATGGATGTCATTTTGGGTAGAACTCCGCTTTAATGTGCTCAGACCAGTTGTAGCCTGAACTCGCCTGTCCTCACACATCCATACTGAACTGTGGAAACTTTGGAGTCACTTTTTTTTTTTTTTTTCCCTACACGTTTTTTCCTTTTTTAAAACCTGAATATTGATCATTTCAGATACTGCGATAAGTAAATTCTCGTGCATTATGTCGCACAATAATGTGCGTTGCAATAAGGCATCTGTTTCTAATCAATGGACATCCTCAGTACCAAAAGTCCCAAATAGTGGACATCATAACATTTTTGCCAGAACACCAAATTGTTGCAAAGTATTGCGGTGCATGTGTATTGGGTGCAAATTCAGGATGAATGACACCACAGTGCGTTGGTGTGTTGTTACAAAACATAGATGTAAATTGTCCCTAAAGTGCGGGGTTTTTAAAAAAAAAATTTTTTGTAGTTCAGATGGGTCGCCCTATAGATCCATATGTTTTATATAGGGTAGCCTAGAGACTGTAGCACTAAGTCCCCGTTCACACCAGTGCGACTTGTCATGTGATTTGACAGATCCAAATTTCATGACAAGTTGCACTCTATTGTCGGAAATGGACCTGTTCAAATCAGTGCGACGCCAACTTTGCAGGGCCACAGCGATACAAAAATGTTCCTGCGCATTTTTTTTTTTTTTTTTTTGTGCTTTCAGGTGCAACTTGCATAGACATCTGTTCATGAAGATGCACGGATGTCAGCCGAGACACACTGATCTAGGGCTGGCCAGTACCGGGTCCCCAAAATCACAGGTTCAATTAGTTTAATATGAGAGTCTATGGAAGGGGTGCCTGGCCGTAGGTCCCCCAGACAACAAACTTCGGACACTTGTAGAAGAAGAGTGGGGTTACATGTGTGCCAAGCTTGGGGTCCAGGGGACCTACGGATGGCCGGAATCAGGCGCACAAAAATGAAGATGGACACAGACTCGAGTATAAGCCGAGGGGGGCATTTTCAGCACAAAAAAATGTGCTGAAAAACTCGGCTTATACTCGAGTATATACGGTATGTTGCTTCTAAGTGTTTCTGCAGTGTTTCTTGCTGTGCTTTTTTGCATATAGTTTTAATATTTTCTTACCACGATTTGTGCATTGTATTATTTTTTTTTGGCAAATTTGTTTGGCAGATTAAACACAATTTGTGGTGAAAACATACTACATGCAGGCGGTACCTACCATCTGCCATTGCACCCCATGGAGATGAATGGGGCTGTGCTGCAACTGTAATGCAATTATGTCCACTGGATGTGGTTGTAGCTCAGTAAAGAAATCCCCCTACAACTGAACATGTTGTCATCAAACAGGAAGTGTCTTTGTCTAAACCTTGCTTCTTTGATTTTGTGTATGTATTTTATACTTTTATTTTTATATACTTCAGGGGCAGATGCATTGGTTTATTCTTAGTTGTGTTTAAATCTGAGTTTAGTGTAGTCCCCCTTCCCTCATTTTTTATTTTTTGGCACTTCTGTAGCCAAGGCTGGCCATACATTATACAATTTTCTTGTACAACTTTCCTTTAGATTTACCAAAACCATATAATATGAGGCCAACCCTAAACGCCTTTAATTTGTATGTAATCAGGCAGGACCTTGCACTACAGTTGAATCTAAAGGAAAATGTATGGCCAGCTTAAGTGGTTATTGCTTTGGTGTACAGTACTGAGAACCTGGGTTCAGATCCCAACAGGGAAACTATTTGTATATTCTTCCTGTGGTGATGTGGAATTCCACCTGGGTCCATATTGATGTGTCCCTCCTTTTTGGGTTTGGTACGGATGTCAGGTCTGTGTAGGAAGCTGTGGTATTTGTCAATGCTTTATATCAATAAAATGTGCAGATGAAGATGCATTATTTTGTGGGGACGTCACTTGACAGATGTTTATCAGTAAAGCATTGTATGTACACATTCATGTGCTAATGTGTTATCCAACATAGAGGTAGTGCATCCAAAAAGAACAATGCTAAGTGTGTTTCCCATTTATTCCGACTTTACAGGTCTGCCTGAATAACGTCCGACTCCTGACATGTCATAGTATACATACAGCAACCATATCAATTTTCAGAAAAGCTTGAACATTCATTATTAAAAAGCAGGCAATAAGCTCCGGTGACTTTGCTGAGATGGTGTTGTCAGTCTGCTTTAGGCAAGAGGATACATTTCTCCTCTTTCACTGATCGCTCAGACTGTACAGTGTAATTTTACAAGTCCCTATAACAAGCAAATGTAGAAATCAAGTTGAGAGGCTTCAGCAGGGGCTGTTGTGTGTCAGGCATTTGTGTACACAGCCAAGAACTGTACAGGTGCCAGGATTTCCTGGATTGTTTAATCTCTGAGACAGCATCTTGGAGCAAGAAGTAGAAGCTGACCCTGGATGATGCCTGAATAAAAATGGTGATCTCATCAATCGGGAGGAAGCATTTCTCCTCTCTTGCTGATTACTCAGACTATATACTGTCGCCTTTTGCAGCAAGTCGCAAGGTGAGAGGCTGCAGCAGGGGCTGATGTGTGTCAGACATTTGTATACACAGCCACCAGGATTTCCATGATTGTGTCATGTCTGGGGCAGCATACCGAAAGATACACAAAAATGCTGCATATTCTGTTTTTTAGAAACGTGCTGAGCTCAGAGCTAGCCACATAATGAATTGAACTGCGTTTTTCTTATGGGGAAACCGTCTTGGTCTGCAGGAAATTGGACATGGGCAGGCTGTGTAGATGCTGCTGTGGTTCTAAAAGGTGTCTTTATGGGACTTCTTAAAAAAGTGTGTGTGTGTGTGTGTGTGTGTGTGTGTGTGTGTGTGTGTGTGTGTGTTTTTTTTTTTTTTTTTTTTTTTTTTTTTTTTTTTTTTTTTTGTGCATGCATACATATTCGGAAAATCAAGTGTGATTTAATTGTATTGTTTTGGAGCATTTCTGTAATGACGTCTGTGTGGTCTGAGCCCTCATCGCGTTTCACAAGAGCTTTTTGGGAAGTGAACGTGCATTTTGTAAGAAGAAAAATACAACACACCGAGCTGCATAGGAAGACACCTTCATTGACCTGTTTCATGCTACAAAATAAGTTCAGAAATATCCGTAAAAACTAAGGGAGTGTGAACTTCTATTGGTATGAAAACGCATGGCTGAGTTGGTTAGGCAGCGTCTGTAGTTGAGGCTCCTGGGATATGGCGTGTTCTAGTAGATGGTTAGCTGTGTGACTCAGTGGTTGAGTTCCCATATTGTGAATCATCAGGCCAGGACTTTTGATCTGTGGTGGTCTTCTGTCTCAGGGGTTTGGAGACAGCTGAGATTTTTCTCCTTATTCACTGATTTGTAGTAATGTGTCATTCCTAAAATGTTCCTGCAATGAAGATCAAGTCATGGAACTGCCGCTGCAATGGTCTCCTCCTGATACTTGCAGGTAGCTTAGCTTTCCAGGAGCCCCATAATCCAGAGCAGTCCGTATGTCACATATTGACTTCATTTAGGAAGTCTACCCTTTGGCCCAGACCCCTCACCTCTTCATTCTTTGCTGTTGAGCCATTACAAGATAGTTACTGTAATGATTGGCCTCGCTGAACAATAATCAGAGGGTGTAGACCACAGATGTCAAACACGAGGCCCACGGGCCGAATCCAGGCCATTTTTTTTCTGGCCCTCGCACCTCTCTTGCAGCTGTGAGAACCTTGTTCCTGCCCCCACCTTGTCTCACCAGTTGACAGCAGGGAGGAGGACAGATCTCCTCTGCCAGATCCTGCCCTTCTCTATGCAGCTGCAGAGAGGCTCATGTCTGCACCCCCCCCCCATCTCAGCAGTTGGCAGAAGAGAAGAGGCCAACTGATTCTGTGCCTCCTACAGATCTAGCCACAGCACCCCCTGATCTCTGCCTCTCCTGGTCTCACCATTCAGCTGGCTCCAACCCTCCTTTGGTCTCCCTCCAGACCCTGCACTTTTTGCTTCCCAGGTTTTTCCCGGCAGCAGCACAAGGCAAGGGGATTGAACTATGATGTAAGAGAGGGTGAGGGACTCTTGACTTCTGATGGTGGGGGGTCTCTTACCATCTGGTGTAAGGGGGTGTGGACATCCAGTCTTACAGATGCAACTGGTCCTTTGAGGACAACCATAATGCCGATGTGGCCCACAATGAAATTAAGTTTAACACTCCTGGTGTAGACCATAGATGGCCAAGTTGGGCAATCCAAACTTTGTACCAAAAAACTTTTCTAGGTTCAAGAATCCAATGGTGGTCAAAATTGACCAAATGTCTAGGCTTTCTGTTCATATGATGGAAACCTGCATTGCTGTATAACATTTGTTCCTAAGAACACTCGTTTGAAAATGGTTAGGGTAGAATCGCAGCTTATCTCCCGCAGAAATACAACTGCCATTCTTGGGTCAAAAAGGTTCTCCTCTTGAACGAGGTTCCCTTTCAGGACCAAGAAAATCTGGTCCACCATAAAGCATTCTTATAGGAAAGATCGCTACCCACCTTATGTCTTGTGTCTCTGTAGGTTCTTCACTGTCTCCTGTTGGCAATGAAACATCCCTGGCTGTATTTGTTACATTGTATGAGATACAACCACTTTGTGATTGTTAGAGCCCATTCACACTGGGGCAACACGACTTCCAGCGGGATTTTATGAGGCAACTCAGACACCACCTGAGAATGAATCACAGCTCGACCTGGAGCTACTTACAAGGCAACTTCAAGTTGCCTGCAGGACAGGAGACATTCCAGTGGCCAATCAAACAAGAATCAGCTCTGTGGGAGGGAGGGGGGAGAGAGAGGTTTGCCTGATAAATGTATGTTTTCTTCCTGGAGAGTTGCTCCTATTAAGACAGGGAGAGGCGACTCCCATTGAAATGAATGGTTACAGGTCGCCTAGGAGTCGGATTGAAGTAGTACAGGGACCTTTTTTGAAGTCGGAGCGACTGCAGTAGTGTGCATAAGGACGGCTGCATTCACTTACATTGATTTCTTCAGCCAGCGCGACCTGGGGCGATTTGGAGTCGGATCCAAAGACGCCCCTGTGTGAATGGGCTCTTACACAAGAAACAGGCATGTAGAGCCCATTCACACAGGGGCAACACGACTTCCAGCGCGATTTTATGAGGCAACTTGGACACGACTTGAAAATGAATCACAGCGCGACCTGGAGCTATTTACAAGGCAACTCCAAGTTGCCTGCAGGACAGGAGACATTCCAGTGGCCAATCAAACAAGAATTAGCTCTGTGGGAGGGAGGGGGGAGAGAGAGGTTTGCCTGATAAATGTATGTTATCTTCCTGGAGAGTTGCTCCTATTAAGACAGGGAGAGGCGACTCCCATTGAAATGAATGGTTACAGGTCGCCTAGGAGTCGGATTGAAGTAGTACAGGGACCTTTTTTGAAGTCGGAGCGACTGCAGTAGTGTGCATAAGGACGGCTCCATTAACTTACATTGATTTCTTCAGCCAGCGCGACCTGAGCGACTAGGGGCGACCTGGGGCGATTTGGAGTCGGATCCAAAGACGCCCCTGTGTGAATGGGCTCGTATTGTTGCTCCTTCAGCAAAGATGTAACAAGTGGTGTATTTTTGGTTTTGTGCTGGTCCTAAACGAGACTAAAATCAGCCCCCCCCCCATCTAAATTTGTCCCATCTCAGCTGCTTTAAAATTGCGCACGCCCGTACAACGGCAGCAAATTATGTCAATTTTACTATCCATAGGCAATGCTTTAAAAGCCTTTACAGGTTACTACTTTGATGTACAGAGGAGGTCTGGTACTAGAATTACTGCCCATGATCTGACGTTCGCGTTGATGCCTCACATGTGTGCGACGATCGCTGTTTACCGACACACGATTTCGCCTTTGCATGTGAGCATGGGAGAGGACGGGCACTTTTTTAATAAAAAATAATTTTTTTTTTAATTAATTTTATTTACATTCTTTGTGACAGCAATTGTGTGTGTGTGTGTGTGTGTGTGTGTGTGTGTGTTTCATTTTTAAAAACCGGCGCCGATGGTTTCAAAGTAAACCGAAAGTGATGGCATTGCTTCTGGTTTACCGTTACAAACAGCCGGCTGGTCGCTCGGGTCTCCCTTTGGGACACGAGAGAGGCATGGGGGCATCATCCTGGTACAGGCACCCCCTACAAATTGCCGTTCGAGGCAAATGCCTTGTTTGCCTCACAGTAGATATGCCCCTGGTCGTAACAGAAGGGGTGTGTGTGTTTTTTTTTTTTTTTTTTTTTTTTTTTTTTTTACCTTATTGCATTCTGTGTTCTGCATGAAGCTCCCCCCCTAAATACATACCTGAGCCCGATCCAGCGATTGTGCACAGTAGCTGAGGCTCTTTCACTCTTCATTGGTTTAGATGCCGGAGCCATTGGCTTCCAGTGCTGTCAAAGGGCACCAGTGACACTGAACGGTTGCAGGGCTCCGGAGCGAGCACACACGAGTGGCCCCATAGCAAGCAGGAGCACCAATGGGAGACCCGAGGAGAGGAGGATTAAAACAAAGAAATGGCAGCGTGGGATTCTTATTAGAAAAATAAAGTCATTTATACCAAAAAAACAAATAGTGCACTTAAAGGTTAAAATCTTGGTAATCAGCATAGATGGAAGATGACACCTCAGGGTTGTCTGCAGTGTGACAGATGAAGAAACCACAGGGCTGTCATTGTATGAAGCTGTCCTATCTCTCTAGCTGCCTATAGGGAGATCAGATCATGTCAGCGTTCTGCGCAAGAACAGTGTGCCTTTGTGGCAACCCTTTCGGGTTTGAAAAGGGGGTGGGGGGCGGTAACGCGTTTCAGAGGTTCTTGCCTCTTTTTTGTCAAAGGAGGATTGGGGCTGCTGTGTGCAAAACCATTGTACAGAGCAGGTAAGTATAACATGTTTTAAAACAGACAGAAAAATGAACTCCAGACTTATTTCAGATTTATATAGCGTAGGGAAGATGTAGAACCTATTTTGTTTTTTTGCTTTGCTATGTCCCATTGGGGAAATTTCCCTTTAGTCCTTGTTCTGGAGCTGCCAGTTTGACACCTGTGTGCTGGAGAGACAGCAGGAAGTAAAAATCCTTTTTCAACAGTTGTCACTGGAACAGGTGTCCCCATTACAGGGGAGGACTGGGAACATTTGCCCTGAGCAGCACACAACCAAGTGAGGCTGTTCATGGTGGGGACAGTTGTCTGTAGTTTAGAGGATGCCGACTGAGGGGCTCCAGAGCAATGTTTCTCAATCAAGACACCCTTTAAAATTATGCACAATCTTGAGGCACCCCATTCTACTATATAAAAAAACAAATTTCTACATAATGCAGCAGCATACATAGGACAACTAGCATTTGGAGGGGATTATTTTTATTTTTTTACAAAGCAATGAACCTTTTCACACTAGTACTAAATGGTATTCCAGTGTTTATTCACCCTCCGTTTCTCTGTCGTTCAGCTAAAGTGCTGAAGGAGAGGGACACACAAGGATCTTCTCAGGTGCCTGATGTCATCTTTATCAACCTTTTTGATATCAACGGTTTTTAGAATGCCAGCAGCAAGCCCAAGGTTGTAATGCTGCACAATTCAAGTCCGTGGCTTTGTGTAACAAAAAAGGCAGGCCTGATTTCCCCTTCCCAGCTTGTTGACCATTTTTGGACAATTTTTAGACATTTTGCCAAGGCACCCTGTCTGAAAAGGGCTGCTCCAGAGTATCGGTTCTAAATGGAGAATTATTTTTTATTTTTCTTCAATTTTCTTTAGGTTTTGTTATTCCCAGATCGAGTTCTGGAGGCTTTAAAAAGTCGTTTAGAAGGACAAAACCTCTAACCCTGTGTCCAGGTCTTACCAAAGACCAGCAGGCTGAGTTTACAGGTATGCACAGCCCTTATGAACAAGGGGCTGTTAGTAGTTTAGGGCTCCCCCAGGAGACAGGAGGTCCCCTGCCCAGACCAGGGCATGTGCAGCAGGGAGCTGCAAGAGAACTGAGCGAGCAGAGGGTGAGGTGCAGAGGTTTCTAAGGATCACAGCAGTGATGGTGGACACCCTGTGAGGACAACAGTTTTGAACTTTATTGAACCAGTTGTCCTCACAAACCTCCATTAAGACGAAAACAAAAAAAGTGTGTGTTTATTTTGAGTATAAGCCGAGTTTTTCAGCACTTATTTTTTTTTTTGTGCTGAAAATGCCCCCCTCGGCTTATACTCGAGTCTGTGTTCATCTTCACCTTTTGTGTGCCTGATCCCAGCCAGCCGTAAGTCCCCCTGGACAGCAAACCTGGCACACATGTAGCCCCACTCTTCTACAAGTGTGCAAAGTTTGTTGTCCAGGGGACCTACGGCCGGGGAGTACCGATTTTTCAAACCCGGGCACCCATGGACTCCCATGTTAAACGTCAGTCTAGTCACACAGTGCCAGAGATCAGGTAGGGAGATTGGGCACAGTGAGGCATGCAGATGGACACCCTAGGTTTATACTTGAGTCAATACGTTTTTTTTTTTTGTGGTAAAATTAGGTGCCTCGAGTATAAACGGTATATATCAATTTTTACATATTCAAATTAGCAGAACACATCTCCATGTTACCTTGTTCCTGCATTGACTTCCTTTGCAGCTCTCGCTATTTTGCTCACATGTTATCTCAGAACTGCAAATATTTGAAGGTTGCACGTCTCAACAGGGAGCAGTTAGACAGAACGCCCAGCAGCAGTTTTAGCTTTAGATACACTGTGTTTGGATACCTTTTGCATTAAAGGGTTACTTATGCAGTTGTTGGTTGACGCTTTCCTTTTTTTTTTTTTTCTTTTTTTATTATAGGAAGTTGAATACAAAACTTTTTCAACCTGGTTATCTAATGGCGATGCAATCTGTTAGATAGTGAAAAGGTGTGTTTTTGTTTTATTATTATTTTTGGTTTTAAAGAGAAAGTTTAACTTCCATGTATTTATAGGTAAGCCTATAATAAGGCTTGTCTATAGGTACTGTAAATATCTCTTAAACATGAGCCGTTTAGGAAATATTTACTGTATATGCAGCCGATTGCGTCATCGGTGCATGCGCTCAGAAGGAACGGCCACCCGGGCTATTTTTTTCAGAAGCTTGTGTCGTGATCAGCGGCTCCTGCGCACATGCGTGGGAGTGACGTCACGTGGCTCCGGCCAGTCGCACAGCCGGAGTCTGCAGACCCAGAAGGAAGATGGGCGAAGGTGGCCTCCAGCGGGGACGGCGAGATGCATACTAGCACATTATGCTTTTTTCTTTTGCAGGTCGGAAAAAAAAGGCCTCTTTCTTCCTCCTTGAAGGTTGGCAGTTAAAATGTACAGCTTAGGCAGGCCATAGACTGTGCTAAGAAATTTGCATGATTCCCCCACTAAGAAAGACCGTGTTGACAGGGGAATCCCTCCCGCCGAGCTATTGCTTTCTCCAGGCAGGGGAGCGCAAGTGGGCAGGGTATGCCGTCCCCGCTTGGAGAAGACCGTAATTATTGCTTGCAGCTATAGCAGCTGCTAGCGATAATCACAAGCGAAATTTGGCAGGCTGCTTGTACCCAAGTTGATCGCTCAAGTTGGTACATTTAGCCTCTCCATTAATGGTTTGAATCTGGACCCGTTCCTGGCCAGCCTAAGCTTCTACCATTATTTTCACCTGGTGATCCTGCCAGTAACTTCTGTCCTAGAGTGACAATGCTCAGTCACTGTGCTATATCTCAGGAGAAATGTTGTTGTCATTGTAGGCAGAACAATGAAGCGCCTCCCCTTTCTTCTTATTTTTTCTTCTTATTTTTTTTTTTTTTTTTCTCTTCTCAATGTCATGAAGTTGGTGGTTTTCTAGTTCAGAGAGAAGATGCAAAGAATTTATTATTATTATTATTATTATTATTATTATTATTCAGGATTTATATAGCGCCAACAGTTTGCGCAGCGCTTTACAACATGGGGGCAGACAGTACCGTTACAATTCAATACAGGAGGAATCAGGGGGCCCTGCTCGTTAGAGCTTACAATCTAGAAAGGAGAGTCAAGTGATACAAAAAGGTAATAACTGAGAGATGAGCTGACGACGAAATAAAAGTACAGTTGTTAGGTGTGGGCAGGATAGGCGTCTCTGAAGAGGAGGGTTTTCTGGGATCGTCTAAAAGCAGAGTTGGAGATAGTTGGACAGATTGGGGTAGGGAGTTCTATAGGATGGGAGAGACTCTAGAAAAGTCCCGGAGGTCTTGGGAGGAATGAGGAGATCAATTGAGTTGGTATTTGTAGACTAGGCTAGTGATGTAGCTGGGGTACAGATACTAAATGTCAGCAAATGAAAGGGAATAAAGAACAGAAGTTGTTGGTTCATGAGCTTTCTGGAAGGATGCGGAGAAGTAAACATATTAGGAAATAAATTTTTCACCCCAAGGGAAAGCTTTTCCTGCACACTGCTAGCTTCCTGTCTATGATATCTTTGAGGAAACCTCCATGACTGGAAGGTGATGTACTCTTCTGTATATGAAGATATTTTCACATTCTTCAGTGGCTTTCTTGGAGTTCTGAGCCCTTTAAGCTGCACATGATGCTCATCCTGTTCCTGACAGAAGTAGATATTTTTATACATGTCTCTGTGACTGTCCGTACCACTGCCGATCTTTTGTTTTATCTGTGACACATTATCTAGTGACTTTCTCTTTTCTGAGAATTTCATGCTTTGGACTGTCAAGTTCTGGTGGTATTGCTGCCTATTGCCTCATTAGAGAGATTTCTTCTCACTTCCTGTCCCGGTAACAATGTTGTCCCCCAGACTGGGAAAAAAGGAAAATCTCCAAGGAAATCAACTGCAATAAAAAGCTTATAATATAGGGGCTTGAGGCTCAAAGTGTTTTTATTGGTGTCTGTTCACCTCCTTGAAGATTTCTCCTTCCTTCCTGTTCTGGTGACATGTTGATCGGAGAGAAGCTTGTAGATGACAATATGCAGCCTGTAGGACCAAATTTGGTTGAACGTACACATGGAAATGTTGTGTGTGTGTTTTTTTTTTTTTTTTTTTAATATTGTAATGCATCTATTAAGTTCATGTGCCCATTACCTGGTGGAAGAAGGGGTTATGGGGGCCCTTTTTTTTTTTTTCTCCCCATATCCTGCTAGCAACAAATGGTGATTTAGAGACCGTTTAACCACTTCCATACCGGGCCAATTCTGGCACTTCTCTCCTTCATGTAAAAATCATAATTATTTTGCTAGAAAATTACTCAGAACCCCCAAACATATATATATATATATATATATATATATATATATATATATATATAAAAATCTCAGACACCCTAGGGAATAAAGTCATAGAGATGACCGGTGACCATCTGGTCACCGAAAACCTCTATGGTCCTCATCCGGCACCACCGCCCAATTCGTTCTCTGGGCCCCTGATGGCATGGGAGAGCCCGGAGAAGCACCAGATGGTGGCGGGAGGGGGGCGACATCCCCTCCCGTCGCCTAATAACGATCAAGCGGCGGAACTGCCGCTATGATTGTTCTTATGGTGCGCAGAATCACCGGCAGAAAAGGATATCTGAATGCCAGTAGCTGCAGGCATCATTCAGATATCCCCCCCCCCCCCCATAAGTCCAGGACGTCATATGACGTCCTACGGTAGGGAAGTGGTTAAAGATGTGTATTTCTTTAGGGAGGAAGAGTCATTGTGTCCGAAGATACATTAGGGGGTCGGTGCCCAGATTTGTACTGAAGACTTTAAGAATTGTCCCAGTAACTCCCATACATTTAAAAAAAAAAGAAACTGAAAAAAGTACTTATTGCCAGTGCTAAATCTTGCCAGCTACAGCGGGCAGCACTGATTGGGAGAAAAATAAACCCTAATAGGCTGGTTGTACAAATGTAAATTGAAAGATCAACTTCTGTACAATAGAAAAAAAGGAAAAGGTCTGGTGTACAACTAGCCTGCCCATAGATGGATCAGAATTCAGCTGGTTCAGCAGGGACAGGCCGAATTTTGATTCATTTAGGTTGGGCTGCTTGTTTTTTGATTTGCATCTGTACAACCTGCCTGCCCATTGATGGATGGAAATTTGGCTGGTCCCTGCTGAACCAGACACATTTTGATTCCTCTATGGCCAGCTTTAGGCCAAAGGAGGTGAATCGCGTTCCCTTAGACCCCTTTCACACTAAGGCACTTTACAAGCGCTAAAAATGACGCCTATAAAGTGCCTCTCCTCGCGCGGTGCGCTGGCAGGATGCTCAAAAGTCTTGCAAGCGGCATCTTTGAGGCGCTGTAAAAGCGGTGTATACAGCGCTCCTGCCCATTAAAATCAATGGGCAGCGCTGGCTCTGACTGAGCTTGCACAGGGCTAGGACTACTATGGAATAGAGTTGGTGGGGGGGGGGTCACAGTTGTGTTCAGCTTGTTTTGTAACAGTGGAAAGTCACAAGTCTTAGTACATTGGGGGTTATTTACGAAAGGCAGATCCACTTTGCACTACAAGTGCACTTGAAATTGCACTGAAAGTGCAGTCACTGTAGATCCGAGGGGGACATGCAAGGAAAATAAACAGCATTTTAGCTTGCACATAATTGGATGATAAAATCAGCAGAGCTTCCCCTCATTTCAGATCTTCCCCTCAGATCTACAGCGACTGCACTTCCAAGAGAAATTTTAAGTGCACTTGTAGTACAAAGTGGATTTGCCTTTTGTAAATAACCCCCAGTGTTTAGTTGTAATGTATTTGTGCAGACAAAGGATTATGAGGAGTCTGTAAAATGATAGAACCCCCCCCAAGCTGCTAGGGACAGGGTTTGAGAATTTAAAGGGGGGTGGTTGAATACAATAGCAACAGCTGTCACTGGGGGCGGCAGTGCAAAGGGTCCCCGTATGTCTCCGCTATGTGCTATTGAACTGCACCTGTCTCTTGGCACTTAAAACCATGCAGTCTTCCATACCTTGGAAAATTATTCAGCGCTGTGTCCAATAGATTGGTGGGATGTAACTGTATACATCCTGACCTCAACCCAATAGAACACCTTTGGGATGAATTAGAGTGGAGACTATGGACCAGGCCTTCTCATTCAACATCAGTGCCTCACCTCACAAATGCGCTCCTGGAGGAATAATCAAACATTCCCATAGACACACTCCTAAACCTTGTGGACAGCCTTCCCAGAAGAGTTGAAGATGTTATAACTGCAAAGGGTTTGCCAACTCTACAGACTAAGACGCCATAAAGTTCATGAGCGTGTAAAGGCAGCCGTCCCAATACTTTTGACAATAGTGTTTCTGTCTGATAACAACAGTTTATTACTACTTTAAAGCGGAGGTCCGCCAAATTTTTATTTTGTTAAGTCAGCAGCTACAAATACTGCAGCTGCTGACTTTTAAAATAAGGACACTTACCTGTCCAGGGTGCCCGCGATGTTGGCACCCGAGGTAGACCCGTCCCTTGGTCCTCGGATGCTGCCGCCGCCATCTTCAGTAAGGGAAGCCTTGCGGCTTCACTTCCTGGTTCCCTACTGCGCGAGTCGCTGGGCAATCCAAATGGTCCCTGCTGTCTTCTGGGACCTGTGTGTCTCCCAGACAGCGGGGGGAGACGGGAAGTGGCGTAGACTTTGTGGGGGTCTACGCCTGGAAGTGGGTGCAAATATTTCTATTAGACAGGTATCTGCACCCCCCTCCCCCTGAAAGGTGCCAAATGTGACACCGGAGGGGGGGGGGAGGGTTCCGAAAAGCGGAAGTTCCATTTTTGTGTGGACCTCCACTTTAAGGAAGACAAGTTGGTTGTCTTCATACTGATTTTAGTGACTCAAAGTATTGTCAGAGAAATCCAGGCAGCTGGCATTTTCAGACCTAGAATAGCAAAAGCGGCCGCCGTATTTCCATTTAGGTTTTCGTTTAACAGATAGAAACGTGATGGAACTACAAGTCCCAGCATGCCTAGCGACAGTTGGCCGCAGTTTTATAGTTTGCAGGTTGTATGTCAGTTTTCTTTCCTCTCTGCCTCCTCCCTTGAATTTTCCTAACAAGCCCACATTTGTTTAGATGTTATTAAACAGGCCAAATATTTGAAGAATGTTTTCCCCAGGAATCCTGTTTGTTTAGCAGCGTTTCTGTGCCTGTCCTGTGTTTCTGTACACTTTCCTCATGGTGTCCGAAGGTTTACCAACACACAACTAACTTCTTATGTCTTCCTTAAAATGTGTATATGTATGTATATAATTATTTTTTTAAATAACAAACATACCATATATAGTATATATGGTATGTTTGTTATTTAAATAAAATTATTATATACCTCCACTGTGCAGTTCTTTTTGCCCCGATCCTCGTCTTCTGGGGTCCCTCGGCTGTCTCGGCTCCTCCCCGTAAGAGCTAACCCCCTTCTGGGAAGCGCTCTCCCAAGGGGGTATCACTCGGCTCCGGCGCGCCGCGTCATTGATTTTGATTGGCGGGAGCCAATGGCTGCGCTGCCATCAATCTCCAATGAAGAGCTGCCTCAAGCTGGGGAAACCATCGCGGGAACTCGCCCAGGGAGTTTCGTGGCTCAGGTAAGTAAAACGGGGGGGGGGGGGGGCTGGGGGGCCCAAGAGTGCAAGGTGTTAGGATGCATTAAGGTGAAAAAACACAAAGCTTTACAACCCCTTTAAAGTGGTAGTAAACTCTGTTATACCTACAGATGGGCCTATAATGAAGCTTATCTGTAGGTACTGTGAACTTGCACTGTTTTCAAAGATATTCATAGTGCATGCAGCGCTAAGTGTTTGGATTATGGATGCACCTATATATTGCCCACTGAAAATTGGGTTTTTGGCATTTTGCGGATTAAAAAACAAAAATGTGCGTCCCATTGACTTCAATGCAAAATCACGTCCCATTGTCTTCAATGTTAAAATGCCCGCCACGTTAATTACATTTCATCCTTTTTTCTTTTCTTTTTTCTTTTTTTTTTTTTTTAAGCTGTGCGATTCGAATTGGTGGCAAATTGCGGGATGCCTGTGCGATCCCTGTCCCTTCCAATGGCACCCTGATCATGGCGCAATTATTGCTCTATGAATCGCGTAAACAGAATTGAGGGATGCCTGTCACCCAAAACAAGTACAGTCTGGTATATATTTCACTTTGACTGGCATCAAAAGACCTCTCGCTCATCCGCGGCTGTTCGCTTTTCGTTCTTTGTAGGATGGAGTTGAGGCTCGAGGTCAGAAACGTTTTTTCATTCATGGAAGAAGCCGATTTCACAGCTATTTTTGTAGCTTCTCGTCTAGGAAAAGAGGAGGTAATAATCTCCCGGAGCAGCGGGATGTCTTTGTTCTCCAAGCGGGGATTGCTGTTCCTATAATGAATTTTTAACGCCCTTTGTGGGCGTCTCTGCAATATGCATGCAGAATGTTTTTCTAAGCTTTGTAATCTATACAGATGTCTTCCAACAGCTGAAAGCCGTGACTTCAGCAGAATTTTTCCTCCCATCGCAGCTTGCTGGGCGTTGTTGTTCTTCAAAAGCCGAACAAAGAGCAACTACTTTTCTGCAATGTATGATCCAGGGCAGGAAGCTGTGTGACATTTAGCTAAAGTGTTACTTCATTTTCTAGTTTTGTAATAGAACTTTAACTGAAATTGTCTGTTCAAAGGAATAAATGGCACTTTCCTTTATTTTTTTTAGAGGTTGGAACCCTTTGCAAGGTGTTCTATTATATTTTTTTCCCTCATTGGGGAAATTTTCCTTCACTTCTTGTCCCATAGACACATCAGGAAGTGACGGAAAATCTCCACTAAATGGGTGTTCTCCATTTAAAGATTTCCCTGCATTTCCTGTTTTGGTGACAACTGTAAAATGTTTTTTTTTTTTTTCCCTTCACTTTGTCGTGAACGTGATCACCTGGACAAAGAGAGGGGAAATCTACCCAGTGGGGACACATGGTGACTCAAAGTATGCACCTACTGAATCTATACTATACTTTATATAGCTGTGTCTTTTATGAGTTAAAGGTTCCCATGTATGGTTGTTTGTGGGGGCTTTTTTTTGTTTGTTTTTTTCATTCTATATTACTGCTGTAATGTAACTAATGATATGGAAGGAAATAGTCCTCTATTTTTAATGTCCACTAGCTAAAAAGTCTCCAGAATTTCTGGATTTGTGGGCCTGTCAATATATGCTTTAGAAATCGATGTGGACACACACGGTGCGTGAGTTCAGACAAGCAACCTGATTCAGTCTGCCGCTTCTTTATATAGAGGCCCCTCGTGTATGGGGTCATCTCTATAGTCAGCATACACAGAACCCTTGTAAGAGTTTTGAAAATGCAACTTGCGTTCTTAAAGCGCTTGCATGCGTTTTTTAGCCATCCTTAGGTTGCCCCGCTATGCCGCTCTTAAACACTGAATTAGTGTGAGTGGTGTGTGTATTTTTTTTCCCTTCATCTGATGGATATATTGTGTTCTGGTTTACCTCCTACTATGGAACTTCTCAAGTGTGGGAACACTTTGCCTTGAGCAACGGTCTTCAGCGACAAGGGACTAAGCGGACGGTTGAGCTTGTGTATTGTTTGTCTCTGGGATCTTGCGATCCATGGTTCTCTTCTCTGAAGTTGACCATACACGTGTATTATAATTGTACATTATCTTTTTTAGATTTACCAACAATGTTATAGTGGTGAGGGACTGCCTTAGCTTTCTGCTCAGATCATACCCAGTTAGGCAGGCCCTCATGTCACTTCCGTGTTGTACTCATGTTCAATATGGGTGCAGATTGCCTCTCTCATATCTACTGCATGTTTGCCTCCCTATCATGCGGTCCATGTTCCTCATCACAGGTGCTGATTGCCTCCCTATCATGCGGTCCATGTTCAGCATCACGGGTGCTGATTGCCTCCCTATCATGCAGTCCATGTTCAGCATCACGGGTGCGGATTGCCTCCCTATCATGCAGTCCATGTTCAGCATCACGGGTGCTGATTGTCTCTTTATCATAAACACAGGAAGAGTTCCCAGATCTATAAAAATATGGAGCAGGAAGAGTGTGAAGTTGAATCAGAAATGACTTTCATGTAAAGGTTCTAACAATAACCCATCATGCTCACTGAAAGCACCCAGATCTGCCTTTTTAAAGCTGAAGTCTCTGTGTACATAGAGGAGATTGTACAATCAGATTGTAACCTAATCATTCTGCATTAGATGTGTTTTGCCGGAAATGAGTGTGTACTAGATGGGATGAGAGAAGTAAGAAGTGTGTCATAATGAGGAGCTCCCAGTGGAGAATGGGGCAAATCCGTTAGAACTACAATTCATTTTTGTAAGGAACGCTCATACTTTTTTAACCAGAAACATATCAAAAGTGACGGGTCCTCTTTAGTTCTGTTATCAACACGCATCAGACTTTACCCCATATAATGATACACCAGACCCCATAGTTTCCTTGTCCTGGTGATGTAGGAAGTCACGTGTCCAGCATAGTTTTGATAAATCGGACTCTCCTCGGTTGACATAAAGAGTCAATTCCAGGCTGGGAGTGGCGGCTTGGCAGTGGCTGGTTTCCTTTCGCTGACATCCATACCGCATGTTCAGTAAGAGTTTGTACAAGCAAACCTAATGTTCTGCTATGAGTCACGCATGTGTAATGCCCGGGGTATACGGGTAGAGTTCAGATTTAGAAGGCAGACATGATGCACATTTACCTGGAAGTTTTATAGATATGTGTTTATGATAAAAGGACAATTTTGGCACCCATGCTGAACGGCTGCTGAAATAAAAGCATTTCCAAAGTAGGCCACCTAAAATTTTGTTTTCCATCTGTTCACCCAAGATTTTGATACAGAATATTCCACAAATTTTCCTGAAATTGTTCTGTAAGTACTTCAAATGCAGCTGAAATAAACCTATGGATCAAGGGGAGGCTAAATTTGCCCCCCCATCTTTTGCAGAACTACAAGTCCCAGGAGGCATTTCTTTACAGCCACAAGCATGGCTCCCAGAGGCTTCATGGGACTTGTAGTTCCACAATAGTTGGAGGGTTAGTTTGCCTCATGGTTGCCCCCAAACCACTTGGTGAGGTATATTGTATATAAAAAAACTTTTATTGAAACAGTACACACAGATAACCCTGATATACTTGAATAAGACCACAAGAAAACAATTGCCTTTTCAATCAGTAGACGTAATGGTAAAAGTAAGCATCGGGAGCTGGTATTGCCCTCTTTAGCAAAAATGACTTCTTGAACACGTTTTGTAGAATTGCCTACCAGTCTGAAATTTCTGAGCACTTCATTTAAAGTTCCTCAACTACAAGATGTTTGTGGGTTTCTTTGCATGAAAGGCCCTTTTTTTTTTTTTTTATAAAGCCCTGGTTCACACCAGTGCGATTTGACTGTTTAAAATCGCATGACAAGTCTCACCCTATTGCCGGCAATGGAACAGTTCAAATTGTTGCGTCTTGCATTGACTTATGTTACTTGAAGTCCTAAGTCACATTGGTATCAGAGATCCAAATCTCACTGATCGGACGGGTTTGAAATCACACTGAAGTTGCGCAATGGGGCGAACCAGGAGTAAGGCTGCCAATAACCCTTTATTTCTCCTTTTTTGAGGCATTTCTTGGTGCATTTGTTAATATGCCTCCAGATCATTATTGTGTTTGAAATAGTAGGTTACATAGTAGGCGAGGTTGAATAAAGACACAAGTCCATCAATTTCAACTTCATCTTTTGGAAGATGGCCTCACGTTCTCTTGCAGCATGCTTTGATATGTTGCAGAATTTATAGTTTGTTTACTGGGCTGCCCAGACTCTGAAGCGGCAACCCCAAACCATAACATTTCCACCACCATGCTTCACAGTTATGTTTTTTTTTTTTGTTTTTTTTGTTTTTTTGGGCAAACGTGTCTTCTTTTGATTGGCCAGTCTTCAGTACAATGTTCCAGAAGGCCTGGTTTTTGATTACATATTCAAACTTCAAAGGTAAACTGAAATTTTACGGTGTTCTTTTTGGACACCAAAAGCTTTTACACACCTCTCATGCAGCTTGACTTGGTGCAGTCTCTGACTGTAAATACATGCCCTTTGACCTCCAACTGATGTAAGAGTCACCTGAACCTGCTGAGAGTAACTTTAGGGGCTGAATTTGTTGGACCGTCCAGCGCTGTACAAACCGTTTTTTTTTTTTTTTTTGTTGTTTTTTTTTCTACAAATGGTGATTGGCTTCAAATCCCTTATCTTGACTATTAAATTCCTTGCCAGATTCATAGGCATCAAATCGTTTTTTCTGACGGCCTTAGAGTTAGTGTATGATGACCCCACATATGTCAATAACAAAGAGCATCAGATCCTAGATGTCTGAGATTTAAATGAGAGGTTCCACCTGCATACTACCTAAAGGTGTGATAATTTATCTTGTATAGTGACATTGGTCCAGCTTGTCAATTGACACTTTGGGACCAATTTGGACATTTTCACTTAGGGGTGTACTCACTTTTGTTGCCAGCGGTTTAGACAATAATGGCTGTGTGTGAGTTTTTTTGAGGGGACAGCAAATGTACACTGTTATACAAGCTGTACACTCACTACTTTACATTGTAGCAAAGTGTCATTTCTTCAGTGTTGTCACATGAAAAGATAATAAAATATTTACCAAAATGTGAGGGGTGTACTCACTTTTGTGAGATACTGTACATATCTCCTACCTGACCGATCCATGTGGAAGCTGGAAATCACTATAGCAGGCCCAGTGCCGAGCAGCTGCTCTTCTTAGTAGCCACAGGGGGTCGTTTGCTTGGCACGGCTGTTATTCACAAAATGCTTTTTGTATTTTTGGGGGTTTTTGTTTTTTTCAGTGAATACAAGGTGGAGAGGCGATGACCTCACAATCGCCATCTTGTATTCAGGGTGGAGGAAGGAGGTGGGGCTTGTTTATGAAGTCAGGTTCACAAGTTAAAACTAAACCCCAGTCACACCTGAGTGTTCCACAGAAGGAAAGGTTTACCTATGCTCATAATCAAGAATTCTATCGTTTTAACTGATGCCTGTTCACCTCTGAATGTTCAGTTGCATGTAGCTCAAGGCCCGTCGTGTGAAAGTGTGAAATTTTTTTATTTTTTTTTACGTAGAATTGGGTGGTGTTGGCCCCTTCTTAGATGTTAAAGTGGAAATGCATTGCATTTGGGCACCACAAACCAAACTAGATGGCTTAGAGGTGGGCTTGGGCGTGTTCGGAATCCCACGTGCCCGATCCCGCCAGGAAGCCATCGCTGCACAGCGCTAATCACAGGCAGTGAGACCTTCCCCAATCTGTACAGCTGCGAATCTGGAAATGTCTCACTATCTGTGATTTAGACATGTGCAGTGTCAGCTTCCTGATGGGACACGTGGGATTTCAAACACTCCTGATCCCATCTCTAATATATAAGCCAGGTCCATAAAGACATGGATGAGCGAGTTTGGGGTGGAGGAACTTGACTGGCCTGCACAGAGTCCTCACCTCAACCTGATAGAACACCTTTGGGATGAATTAGAGCGGAGACTGCGAGCCAGGCCTTATCATCCAACATCAGTGCCTGACCTCACAAATGCGCTTCTGGAAGAATGGTCAAACATTCCCATATAGACACTCCTAAACCTTGCTGATAGCCTTCCCAGAAGAGTTGAAGCTGTTGTAGCTGCAAAGGGTGGGTCAACTCAATATTGAACCCTACGGACTAAGACATCATTAAAAGTTCATGTAAAGGCAGGTGTCCCAATACTTTTGACAATATAGTGTTTGTAATTTCTCCTATCCATTTCTACGTGTGTGTGTGTGTGTGTGTGTTAAAAAAAATAAAATAATAATTTTGAAACGTAGCCATCTTGAGTAAGGGTAGATGATTCATGTAGCATTTACTTCCTGGGATCCATCTGCCCTTGGCTTAGGCATGCAGACAGGAGGGTGTGCTTAGATGAGAACCCCTCCTCCTGGCATGTATGACATCACTTGTCTAGGCCTGGAAACCAGGAAGTAACTGAAGAAATGTAAAAAGTTTAAAACCAGTAAATACAATATACTTTCCCATCTATTTTGCTAATGTTGGCAGCATTCGGACTAAACATTGGTCAATGTTAATGGAGAGATTGAAGTTCTGCCTTAAATAGTGGGACCAAAGATGTGATTGCCCCAAAACTGTCTGGATAGGCTCCATTGTGAATTGGGCCCCAGTCAGAGATTTGTGTTTTTTGTTCTGGCTAATAAAGTTAATAGCAGGTACTTGTAAGGCCCCTGTCACACGATCGGCCAGCAAAGATCTGCCTGTGTGTTTTTCAGGTGGATCTGAGCAGGCCACCGATTGACTTGTGTGGGCAGGTGGATGTCGGTGGAGATGTGTCCGCTGACACCCGCCTGCCATCCGATCCAACAAGATCCACTGAAAACAGACGGCTTGCGATACATTCGCCATCCGTCCAGCGGATAGGATTGGATGAAAACGGAGATGCTGTCTGTTTTCATCTGACCTTCTCATAGAGGAGTGCTGGGCTCTGACGGGTCCGTCTCTGCAGAGTGAGCGGGGATCAACGGATCGATTCCCCCGCTGAGCAAGTGGAGTCCGTCAAATCGGACAGCCCTGTGTGAAAGGGGACTAAGAGTTGTAGTGAAACTGACAGGGACTCTAGGTGTTTGGAGGGGATGGTGCAGCTACACATTACACAAGGAGTTATGTAGTGTAGGGGGGAGGGAGTGCAATGGGAAACCTTGTAATGGGAGAAGTGCAGTCCTGGGTGGGGGGAGGGCGTCTGACTCAGGTTTTGGTCTTGGGCCCAGTCTTTGCCTTTTGTTTGCAGTCATTGAGCTTCTGTGGAAACAGGCAATCTCTGTATGTAGTCGCAGCAGAGCTGGCTCTACCTGCCACCCTTCGCCGGTCCCAGAAATATGAGGCTTCCTGTCAGCTTTGGACACCCACCATTTAAAGGAACACTCCACATAAACTTTGCCAAAAGACATACACTGTGCTTGAGGCCCATTTTATTTTATTTTTGCCTGTCTATGGAGCAGGCAGTGTCTTCACTCATGTTCAGCATATTGTGTTGGGGTGAAAATAGTAATTCATATAGAGCTAGGGCCAGTGTTTCTCAACTCCAGTCCTCAAGGCGCCCCAACAGGTCATGTTTTCAGGATTTCCCTCAGATGAAACAGCTGTGGTAATTACTAAGGCCTCATGCCCACGGACGTTTTTAAAGGCACGTTTTTGAGCGTTTTTTACAGCTTAAAAACGCCTGTCCATGTTGGTCTATAGCTTCATGCCCACCTAGACGTTTTTGAGCTGTAAAAAAAACCCAGGACCAGTGCGTTCCTCAGCGTCGGAGTTGGGCAGAAAAAACCGCGAGCGTCAAACGCGCACTAACGCGCGGTCGCGTTTTTAGCTCTGACTTTTTGTAAAAAAATTAAATAAATAAATAAAATAAAAAATAAAAATTTACAATAACAAGGACAGGCGTTTTTAAGCTGTAAAAAACGCAGCTGTTAAAAACGTCTGTGGGCATGAAGCCTAAAGCAGTTAAACTGATCAAATCACCTGTGCAAAACAATGGAGAGCCTGAAAACATGACCTGTTGGGGCGCCTTGAGGACTGGAGTTGAGAAACACTGAGCTAGGCTATGTCGGTTTATTAAGGCTGGATATCTCTTATGCACTTTTTTACTAGAGGTCATTGTCTGGTCTTCATTGCATAAAGACAGTTTGATTTGAAAGGAGGACGCCATTATTTTTAACATTCATTGTGTGTAATGGACAAGGAAGCAGCCTTAGATGGGTCAGCAATGTACAGTGAGAGGAAAAAGTATTTGCTCCCCTGCTAATTTTTGTACGCTTGCCCACTGACAAAGAAATGATCAGTCTATAATTTTAATGGTAGGTTTATTTTAACAGTGAGAGACAGAATAACAAAGAAAAAAAAAATCCATAAAAACACATTTTAAAAGTTTTATAAATTGATTTGCATTTTAATGAATGAAATAAGTATTTGACCCCGTCGCAAAACATGACTTAGTACTTGGTGGAAAACCCTTGTTGGCAATCCTGAGTTCAGACGTTTCTTGTATTTGGCCACCAGGTTTGCACACATCTCAGGAGGGATTTTGTCCCACTCCTCTTTGCAGATCCTCTTCGAGTCATTAGTCCTGGTTCACACTGGAGCGTTTTGACATGTCAAATCGGCGGCAATGGCACTGTCCTAATCGGTGCGACGCCGCATCTGCGGTGCTGCACAAATTTTCAAAAAGTAGTTTCTGTACTACTTTTTTGCAATTTAAGGCTGCGCTTTACATTGACATCTGTGCAGAAACCTGCACAGATGTCTCTGAAATCGCGGCCGAAATCGGGATTGACATACGGGAGTGAAATATTGCGAGTTCAGCTGAACTCACATGGCTTCATTCCCACAGCTCAGTGTGAACCTGGGCTTAAGGTTTTGAGGCTGACATTTGGTAACTCGAATCTTCAGCTCCCTCCACAAATTTTCTATGGGATTAAGGTCTGGAGACTGACTAGGCCACTCCAGGACCTTAACGTGCTTCTTCTTGAGCCACTCCTTTGTTGCCTTGGCCGTGTTTTTGTGTTTGGTTTTTTTGTCATTGTCATGCTGGAAGACCCATTTGTTTTTTAATGCCCTGGCTGAAGGAAAGAGGTTCTCACCCAAGATTTGATGGTACATGGCTCCGTTCATCGTCCCTTTGATGTGGTGAAGTTGTCCCGTCCCCTTAACAGAAAAACACCCCCAAAGCATAATGTTTCCACCTCCATGTTTGATGGTGGGGATTGTTTTCTTTGGGTCTTAGGCAGCATTTCTCCTCCAAACACGGCAAGTTGAGTTGATGCCAAAGAGCTCGGTTTTGGTCTCATTTGACCACAACACTTTCACCCAGTTCTCCTCTGAATCATTCAGATGTGCTTTCTTAAACGGGACATTGCGGGTGCTGCAGGATTTCGGTCCTTTGCGGCATAGTGTGTTACCAATTGTTTTCTTGGTGACTATGGTCCCAGCTGCATTGAGATCATTGACGAGATTCTCCCGTGTAGTTCTGGGCTGATTCCTCACCGTTCTCATGATCATTGAAACTCCACGAGCTGAGATCTTGCATGGAGCCCCAGACCGAGGGAGATTGACAGTTATTTTGTGTTTTTCTTATATTTGCGAATAATCGCACCAACTATTACCTGTATAGAAAACGCCCTGGAGCCAGAAAACTTGCTGATGATAGGGGATCAAATACATTTCATTAATTAAAATGCAAATCAATTTATACTTTTTTTTTTTTTTTATAAATGTGTTTTTCTGGATATTTTTGTTCTCTCACTGTTAAAATAAACCTACCATTAAAATTATAGACTAATCATTTCTTTGTCAGTGGGCAATTGTACAAAATCGGCAGGGGATCAAATACTTTTTTCCCTCACTGTATGAAACTTTTTTTTTTTTTTTTTTTTTTCCTCCATTTCAGAAATGGTATTCCTGGACCAAATGTATGCACTGGTAGACTACGTTCTTACTTTTTTGCATTGAAAATGAATGTTGCGTGAATACCAAGTCATTTGTTTTGGGCGGATGGCCCATTAATCTTGTAGTGGAACATGAAATTATTGCAGCCAGAGCTCTGCAAACTCAGGAAAGTGGCTGGTCTTGTCTCTTACAGATCTCTTGAGCGAGACATTTCGCTTTTAGTTGGAGGGGGAGAGGGATTCTTGTCATTTTTGTTTATTGAATATTAAATAATAAAGACAGTTACAATTGGTAATAGTTCCAACAAATGGTAATATTAGTTAAGTATATGATAATAAATTTGATGAAATTGTATCTGAAGATTAGATATTTTTACATAAACAAAATCTTTCTTTATTTTATTGCTTTCCTTTTGTATGGTTCCCTTAATATAAAAATCTCTTTTATAGAATTTGTAGAAGTACTGTCTGATCCTCTTACCGTAGTCAGGGGACGGGCACTTATGAATGGCAGTAGTGCCCAGGCAAAGAGTACGTTTTTTATAGGAGTCTTCCAGGCTGTCCGCTAAGTGATATGTTCTACATCTCCAGTGATGGAATCTTGCTGCCATAGTATGTGGCTCTGTTCTTAACAAGGAAAGAAATTATGATATTCCATCTGATATGGCACATGGATGCATGGAATGCCTGTGCATCCCGTGTGGGCAAACACTGCCCTTCACGTGGGTGTACGCTTAACCATCCCGATGAGAATGATGCCTAATTTTCCAGCACTTGCCAAAAACTGAAAAATTAAGTCTGGGTGGACTAGGCTTTAAACCTGAAAATACCAGCAAAAGAAAACACAGGGTAGAAAATGCAACCTCCATGAATGTGGCGTCTGTGGTGGGAATTGAACCCAGGACATCTGTGCGGTAAGGAAAATAGATTGGGCACTTTGCCGCCAACAATATTTGTTTTTTTGAGCATCAAGTCTTTTCCAAGTACAGATCTGTAGAAGTAGAACTTCACTCTCCCAATCAACATTGACTATTGTTAGTTCTCTTTTCAATTTAGTTTTTTTTTATTGGGTATTTAACACTAAAACAAAATTGAGAGTTACATAATATTGCAAAATACACATTGCACCATCAGTAGGGAAGGCAATAATACATCAAGTAAGCATGAGGGATAAAGGATTCTTCTTTTCTGTAAGTCAAATGACCATGTTAACCGTGGATCATTCCTAGGTAATGGTGTCGATACTGTGCTCCCGGCACCCCCAATGGGATCTAACTGTGCCACGGACCACAGAACCGCACCCTCATGTTAGTTCTCATGCTGCTAGCATTAGTAAATAGTTGGGAAAGTATATCACATTTGCTTGTTTTAAAGTAGAATTTCACACTAAATCTGTGAACCATCTCGAGGAGGCTGCGACCTTACACTGTAGAATGATGTCTCTGCATATGGACCTTGTTCATTCCCATAAAACTTTATTAAAATTATATTTGCAAAAAATAAAAAAATCTCTGAATCTACTTGCGTCCACAATCAAAGACTAACCTATCTAGCCCTGTAAAGAAGAAATCGCTATACGTACCTTTTTCTGAAGCAGGTCCGGTCTTCAGTGGCAGAAGCTCTGCAGAGGAGACAGCCGACAACAGCTGTGAAATGCTTGGGAAGTGACGTCACCAATGGGCTTCCGTTGCCTGCTGCCTCCTCTACACCCGCCTCTACAGAGAAGCTGACAGCTCTGCACCGGAGTGGCTTCAGAAAAGGTACGTATAGTGATTTTTCTTCTTTACAGGGCTAGATAGGTTAGTCTTTGGATGCAAGTAGATTTAGAGATTTTAGTTTTAGGGTGACTTCTACTTTTAAACTTTTTTTTTTTTTTCTTTTTTTCTTTTATATTTCTTCAGTTACTTCCTGATTTCTTGCCTAGGGCTAGGCAAATGATGTCATACATTCCAGGAGTACTCAGGAGAGGGGGTTTCTCAGCTAAACACCTTTCTGCATGCCTGAGCTAAGAGCATATTGAGGCATACTGTGAAATTAATTTAGTTGGTTTAGTTGTATGACTGTTATCAGGGCTTAATGTTTAACGTGAAAAGAATTCACTCGTTGCCCAACACTTGATGACACACTACACCTAATCTTGCCAGGAGGAAGTAATAACCCCAAAGGTAGACATGTGAGTAAAGTCAGACCTGACACAATCCAGTTATGTCTTTTCATGTGGTTCCTCTGATCGTTTATGATGTGCCAGTATATGCAGGGTCTCTTTTTTTTTTATTTTTTATTTTTTTTCCCCTGGAGGAGGCTCTCTAATTTTTCCAATTGCCCTTTTCCTACCAAGATTTTTTAACAAGTGGTGTCATTGGGTGATACATTGGCAATGGTTATCTCTGACTCACCTTAAAACCCAATTTTGTAATCCGTATTCTATACAGCTTTGTAGCAAAACTGTACTAATGGATGTACTTGCTTGTTAAACAAAACCCAGTAAAGCAAACCTTACGCAATTTTCACCTCCTATTATAGGTCAATCTGCAGCAGCTGAAGAATGGACAAAAGCACACAAGGGCCCTTTCACACGTGCTGTCAGATCAGGTCTGCCTGTCAGTTTTTCAGGCGGACCTGATCGGACACTGCGTTGTCCTCTATGGGAGCGGTGGATGCAGCGCTGTATCCTGGCCTAGGCCAACAAGGCCCAGACTTAGGGCAGCACTTTGCAGGGGGGCAGCACGGAAAGAGTCCCCGCTGGCTTGCGCTACACTATTAGTGTAGCGCCAGTCTTATGGGGCGGACTGGGCTGAGAGGCAAATTAGTTTAGCGCCCCCCAAAGCGGACTCGCTGCTTCCGGCATTCTGCAACTGTTTGGGGGGGGGGCGCTGCTTATAATTTTGACTGTCCTATCATCCTGGACCAAAAACCTTCCTCACTGTGCTATGTTTTCTGCTGCGCCATTGACATGGTTATATCTTCTTAGTCCGCTCAGTAAAGTTATCAGAAATTTGTGCTTAAAGTAGAACTATAGGCAACACTTTTTAATTTTGGATAGAGTAAAGCCCGTACACACGGTCGGACTTTTGGCCAACAAACTTCATTTTGAGCAAGTTGGACCAACAATCCGACCGTGTGTACGCTCCATCGGACAAACTTTTTTTTTTTTTTTGTGTTTTCATCGGACAAAAGTTGGGTCTGCAAACGGGCAAACTTTTGGCCAACAAAAGTCAGATGGAGCAAAGTCCGACCGTGTGTACATAAAACCATCGGACTTTTGTCCGATGGACAAAACAACGAATGTTAAAATCAACCAACAATAGCAGAAGTTGACCAAAGGGTGGTGGAAAAGAGCTGAAAAACCACGTGATGTTGCAAAAAGTTTTGGCAAAGTTTGCAGAAGTCCTGTGGTGTGTATGCTATGGGTGTTCTTGACCAACTCCGTTCGGACAAAAATCCACGGAAAAGTCTGATGGAAGTCCGACCGTGTGTATGGGGCTTAAGGGAGGTTATAGCCCCTGTCAGCTTATTTTTTTTAACCATCCCTGTCCCATTGCAGAGAATTCCCTTCACTTCCTGCCCCATAGCCAAACAGGAAGTGAGAGGAAATCTATGCAAATTAAGCAAATCCATTGCCCCCCGCAGGCCCTAAGAACTAGTGTTCCCACTCAAATTTCAGGGCTGGTCTTAAACATATTTAAATTGGGGGGTGCACGAGTTTAGTCAGGCCTAGGGCAGCACAAAACCTAAATACACTACTTGGTGGATGTCAGCTGACACCTGTACGTTGACGCATGCCGCCATCCGATCCTGTCCACCAAAAATAAACGGATGCTGGTCCTATTTCATCCATCCATCGGATGGAAACGGACAGGCGGTCTGGTTCCATACGTTTTTTTTGCATAGAGGACAGTGGGAATGCGTCCGTGTTCACTCTGCACAGCAGAAACCACTAAAAGAAAAGCTAAAACAGGTGCCGCTTTACCGCGAGCACGGGGCGTTCTTCAGTGTGAAAGTGGTTAACTGTGTTTAGCTTAAGGGCCGGTTCCCATCATGAATCGTACAGGAACGCACTGTGCGTTCCTGTACGATTTACATGCAATCTGGGTGTGAATTCTGTGTGATTTTAGCCTATTTATTTGAATGGTATGAATTTGCGCTGGACCGCACCAGAAGTAGTGAATGCGCTACTTTATAAAACTCACAGCAACTGGATCTCATAGTACTTCTGTATAATCTAGTGCAAGCAAACGCGCTGCGTTTTGAGACCTGCATTTGTGGTATCATTAGGTTAACACTGACACCCGCTGCAGATCGCAAATGCATTTTGAACGCGGTGTGGGAAACGCATGCAGGTTTTCCGCACTACATTCTGGTGTGAACTGGCCTTAAGACTTTATTGAATCCCTCTGATATCTGTAAAATACATTTTTGACTTTGGATTGAGTCGGCTCTTTCGTTGAACTTCTGACTAATGTCCTTTTTTTTCTGTCCTCTGTACACTGCCGACCTGTTCAGCTCTCTGTATGGCGGTCACAGAGGATATCGGCGCTCCAGCCGAACAGGGAGAGGGAAATAAGTGCTGCTTAGTGAACCAGTTTAGCCTCATTTGCAGATGTAACAAAGCGTACAGTCTCTAACTTCCTGCGATTAGTCTCATGGGGGATTCTGTGGGAAAAGAAATGTACAGGGTTTAATCTGACGCCATCTTTGTCACGCAATTTTATTTAAGAAAAAGGTGGATAATGAGTACCGGGTTCTTAAAAATGTGGTATTGTTTACAAAAGGTCCAATATTTTGCATGAAGATAAAAAAAATAAAAATAAAAAAAAATCTTAAGAACCATTTTGATGGCACCACAAGCGCAGTAGGCGTTTTTACAATCCCGTGAAAGCGCACAGGTGTGACTGCAGCCTTGGTCTGTTATTAAATCTCTTCACACAAGATTGACAACTTTCACCAAGAATTTACTCACCCGCTGGTTGAACGAAAAAAAAAACATCTTTGGCCTGCCTAACCCTCTGTTCTAGTGGATTGTAAAATAATGGGAAAATTCTAAATTTTCCTGTTGTCACCAGAACAGGAGGAGAGGTATTATTATGATGTCTCTAGAATTCAATTCCTGTCTGGGTGACATCCCTCTTGGACCATTGTCGCCAGAACAGGTGTCTTTGTTTCCCCCTCATCTCCTGTTTTGATGAAAACTGTAGTTTTTGGTTTCCCATCAATTTCCATCCCACTGACCATAGTCACCAGGAAACGGTATGAATCGCTCCAGTGGGGACACGACCAGCAGTAAAACCGTCACGTTGGTTCCAACCACTCCGAACTACCAAAGATTTTTGGATTTGGCCCTGAAATGTGCATACTTGGAACACTTTGCTATCTATCGGTATGTGACTATGGTGTTGGTACCCCCCTCCTATGGCTGGATGAGCATAGGTTTCCCTGGACTAGAGGCCTCTGGGTAATGCTGGAGCCTGTGTATCCTCCATGGCAGCTGTGACTTGATAAGGTGAAGACACAGACGGAGAGCTTGGCTATTTATAGGGTAGATTTTGCTGCTTCCTCTGTTACCAGGGGAACCCCACTCCCCCTTGGCTGTTTGGAAAAGACCGCAGGAAGACGGGGAAGCCGCTCAATGACATTTAACCCTCTATATGCTGCCACCAGCTAGATCTGTTGTGGGTGGGGCTCTGGGAGAATCCCGTTTTGTAGAAAGGGACGTTTGTGTAAAATGATTTTTATTACCAATGCAGCCACGTGGTCTCATCTTGTAAACATTTAAGCCTAGAAATAAGGAAACCAGGGTGCAGCCAGGATTAGGATGTAACCATAAAGCCAGCCTGCAATGACGGCTCCACCTTTACCTAGGGGGTGTGGCATTTATTTACAGGTCCGCAGGCGGGGCTTTTAAAGTGTCCCCCACTGCAGCCAAAACTTATTTTTTATTTAGTTTTGGATGGAGAAAAAAAGGGTTGGAGCTTTGTCAGGTTTTTAATTTGGTCTTTTGTCCTATTGGGGAGATTTATCCTTTCTTTCTTTCTAGAAGTAAAACCTCCTTTTTTTTTTTTTTTTTTTTTACTTTTTATATCTTCCTATCACAGTGACGATGGCTGTTTCCACCATTTTGTTGTCACAGGGACAGGAAGTAAGGCTAAATCGCCCCCAATGAGGTCGCAGTAAAAAAACTGAAGTTTTAACTCTTCCTGCTCTATCCAAAATTTGGGAGAAATGTGGCTATAATACTCTGGTGATGGGAAGTACTAATGTATTGGACTGTGAATATGGTGCTTTCAGAAAAAATAGTTTCAGCACATTTTAACTCCGGTCTCTCTTTTTCCTTCATAGCCATCAAAGTCAACTGTGTTGGGTCTTGCGGTGTGTCAAACAAAGTTAATGAGACGTCATGGAACATAGAAGAGCAGTACTTCAGCGGAACCTTCTCACTGGCCGACAAAGGTAAATGTACCTGGATGGTAGAGTATAATTTAAGGGAAAAGTCCAGCCAGCTTATTTTGATATTTATTCTCCTCACTTCCTGTCCTGTGATCACACAGGAAAAAACAGACGTGTGTGTGTCTAGAGAGATACAGATGCATGCTAAAACATTAATATTTTTTTTTGTTAGGCCTCATGTACACTGCTGCTGGTAAACGGACATTTAGGAACAGTTGGGCGTTTTTTTTCGGCTGCCCCTCAACTCTCCTATGTTATCTTATCAGTACATGTACACAGGGTCGTTTTATAGCCATTTCTAGGCAGTTGATTTTAGAAGCATTTTTTTTTTGGAAAGCAAAAAAAATGTGTTCAAGACTGATGTTCAGAGGCATTTGATACGCCAAACGCCTGTAAGATCTTGTAAACGTGGTAACTCGCGTTAAGACGCATTTCATTTTTACAGGCATTTTGGATGGAGATACGGTGCCTTGAAATAGTATTCATACACCTTAATTTTCAACATTTTGGCATGTTACAACTAGAGCTGCACGATTAATCGTATGAGAATCGCAATCTCGATTCACCCCCCCCCCCGCGATCTCGATTCTGGATTACCGCGATTTTTCGGGTCACCCGGAATGTAGCCTGGACCGGAGGAGAAGCTGTCGGAACCAGCGTGGAACAGGGATAGTTAAACACACCTTTACTGTAGATTGGTCGGCAGCAGCTACCTCCTGCTTTTCTCTGAATCTGCGATTGGCAGAGACGTGAGACACGGTCCTCCATTGGTTTTAAGAAAGCTCTTTGGATAATGTGATTGTCCAGGGGGAGGAACATGGCGATGGTGGTTTATTCGTATAGCCACACCCCCTGGCTGTGTTCCTGTGGATGTGATTGGATAGCGTGGGAGAAAAGTGTGCGAGTGGAGAAGCTGCATCCTTGTAACGGAGAGGGGACACGGAGGGTGCCCGGGACTTGCGGCCTATGGCAGGGTGCCTATGTGGTAGCTGGAGAGGTGAAGAGCCCCATCCGCTCACACCATGAGGCTGCTCAGGGCCCTCATGAGAAGTGCCTCCCTCACCAGCAGCAGCACCCAGGGACTGGTGGACTACTACTCCAAGTTCTCCCCCTCAACCCTCTCTATGAAGCAGTTCCTGGACTACGGTGAGTCACACAGGGCCCCATTCATTGCCAGCCTCTCCGGACTTCTCCAGACTTCTCCAGACTCCACACACTCATGCATGGAGAAGATCCCACCTTCCTCCTCTTACATGAACACCCCCACCTGTGTCATCACACCTTCCTCCTCATACATGAACACCCCCCACCTGTCCTCACACCTTCCTTCTCATACATGAACATACATGAACACCCCCACCTGTCCTTACACCTTCCTCCTCATACATGAAGAACATCCCACCTGCCTAGATGATAAAATGGTGGTTGTTGCAATCTTTTATGTCACACTGTACTTGCGCAGCAGTCTTTCAAATGCAATTTTGTGGGGAAAATTTACTTTTTTTTTATTTTTTTTAAACTAACCAGTAAAGTTAGCCCAATTTTTTTTTTTTTTTGTATAAGGTGAAAAATTTCACTCCGCGAGAATCGTGAGAATCGCGATCTTCATTCTAAGCAAAAGAATCGTGATTCTCATTTTGGCCAGAATCGTGCAGCTCTAGACTTACAACCAAATTTTTTTATTTTACAAATATCTGAAAAGTGTGGCGTGCATTTGTATTCAGCCCCTTTTATTCTGATACCCCTAACTAAAATCTAGTGGAATCCATTACCTTCAGAAGTCATCTAATTGGTAAACAGAGTCCACCTGTGTGTAATTTAATCTCTGTAAAAATACAGCTGTACTTTGAAGCCCTCCGAGGTTTGTTAGAGAACCTTAGTGAACAAACAGCATCATGAAGGCTAAGGAACACACCAGACAGGTCGGGGATAAAGTTGTGGAGAAGTTTAAAGCTGGGTTAGGTTATAAAAAATATCCCAAGCTTTGAACATCTCGCAGAGCACTGTTCAATCCATCATTCCGAAAATGGAAAGAGTATGGCACAACTGCAAACCTACCAAGACATGGTCGTCCACCTAAACTGACAGGCCGGGCAAAGAGCATTGATCAGAGAAGCAGCCAAGAGGCCCATGGCAACTCTGGAGGAGCTGCAGAGATCCACAGCTCAGGTAGGAGAATCTGTCCACAGGACAACCATTAGTCGTGCATTCCACAGATCTGGCCGTTATGGAAGAGTGGCAAGAAGAAAGCAATTGTTGAAAGAACGGCACAAAAGGTCCCATTTGCAGTTTGTGAGAAGCCATGTGGGGGACACAGCGGAAGAAGGTGCTCTGCTCAGATGAGACCAAAATTGAACTTTTTGGCCTGAAAGCAAAACGCTATGTGTGGCGGAAAACTAACACTGCACATCACTCAGAACACACCTTTCTTCAGCAGGGACAGGGAAGCTGGTCAGAGTTGATGGGAAGATGGATGAAGCCAAATACAGGGCAATCTTAGAAGAAAACCTGTTAGAGTCTGCAAAAGACTTGAGACTTGGGCGGAGGTTCACACAACGATCCCAAACATACAGCCAGAGCTACAATGGAATGGTTTAGATGAAAGCATATTCATGTGTTAGAATGGCTCAGTCAATGTCCAGACCTAAATCCAATTGAGAATCTGTGGCAAGACTTAAATTGCACTCTATCCAATCTGACAGAGCTTGAGCTATTTTGCAAAGAATGGGTAAAAAGTTCACTATAGATGTGCAAAGCTCACCTAGACACATCACTAAAAAGTCTTGCAGCTGTTTTTGCAGCGAAAGGCGCTTCTACAAAGTATTGACTCAGGGGGGCTGAATACAAATGCACGCCACACTTTTCACATATTTATTTGTGTAAAATGTTGAAAACTATTTATCATTTTTCTTTCCACTTCACAATTATGTGCCACTTTGTGTTGGTCTATCACATAAAATCCCAATAAAATGCATTTATGTTTTTGGTTGTAACATGGCAAAATGTGGAGAATTTCAAGGGGTATGAATACTTTTTCAAGGCACTGTACATTTTTGACTATTTGCAATGCAAAAAATGCTGTTAAACGCGGCACAACAGACGTTTTTAAACGTCGGTTACTATCTGTCGAGTTAAATCGTTCAGAAGAGGTTTTCAAACCTCCCGTGTACATGAAGCCTAAATCTTTAATAGCGTGCTAAAAAGCTTGCAGGTCTTTATTGCCATGCTCCAAGGGGACACAGATGGCAAACCTAGGCTTTAACCTTTCCCTACTTTATACAGGAAATTTTTGGCTGTAAAGAAGCATTTGGTTTCAGTTTTGCGCTGCCCCCAAGAATTGGTAGCCATGATCTAATTGTGTCCCACAAGATCCTGGCTTGTCATTGATTGATTCCTGCAGCACAAAAGAAGAATAACTGTAGACTTGTAGCTGAATGACAGATGAAATTCTTAGTTTAATGCAGGCTTAAAGTGGTTGTAAACTCTATACAACCACTTTTACCTACAGGTAAGCCTATATTAAGGCTTACCTGTAAGTGCTGGAAATATCTCCTAAACCTGCATGGTTTAGGAGATATTTCCAATATGCCCGTGCGCTGATGTCTTCGGTGAATACGCACTTTAGAAAGGGCGTGATCGTGCCCTTTCTAAAGGGGTCATGCCGTGACTGGCGGCTCCAACTCGATTCCGGCCAGTCACAGAGCCGGAGTTCGCGGCCCCGGAAGGAAAAGGGCTGAAGATGGATTCTTCCGCCAAAGGTGACAGTGGTGACATCGCAGGGTTCGTTTTCAGGTAAGTGACACATAATGGGCTACTATGCGATGCATAATAGCCCATTATGCTTTACCTTTGCAGGGAAATAAAAAGGAAGTAAAACCCATCAGGGTTTACTTCCTCCTTAAAGTGGAACGTTACCCATAACAACTTGATGATAAATAATTTTCCTGACAGACTACGTGTGGGTTAACCCCGCCTCCTCTCCACAGCTATAGGACCCCTTACCCATAAATTTGAGCTCACCTCCACAGACAGGTGTTCCTTTTTTTATCCTCCTCACATGGACCTTCATCATGCAATTCTGTGCGATGTCCAGGATGTGGATTGCTTGGATCGATCGGTACTGTTACTGCGGTGCACCCAGGGCCCAGCTATGAGCGGGCGAGTGTTTTCAGGGCTGGAAAATACCCCTATGGTGGAAGGGATGTGGCCCCAGAGTACCGGATCGGATGTCGCAGAATTCCTCGGCTGGCAAGGTCTGAAGATTTTGATTTCATATCTTCTTTCATGGCAGACAAGTTTGTGTGTGTTGTTTTTGTCTCCCCTGTTTCCATTCCTCCTGTGTGCGGCATGTGGAACGCTTTTTGCGTCCCAGGACGCCATTTCTCTTCCTGGTTCCCGGTCCGCCGCTCTTCTGCGCTGCTTGGTTTCCAAGGCTTGGTTTCCACGCATGCGCAATGCGGCGGAGGGGTCAGGGGCAGCGCAGGCGCAGTGGGTCGGGTCCCTTCGGCGCATGTGCGCAGCGGGACCGGCCCCAGGAAAAGTCTGACCATATGTACGCGGCATAACTTTTGCGGGAAGATGCCCCCATGCTTCGGCATATATAAATGGTGCATGTATGCCCATCATTAGAAGTGGGTGGATGAAGGGCGGTATTCTAATGGTGGGCATACCCACCGATCAATCTTTTTTTTTCGTTCAGCCAACAGGCTGCATGAAAAAAAAATTACAATACATGTCCAACAAGGACCAGCAACGTACTGGTATGTTGCTGGACTTTGAATGTTTATACCAGAATGATGCCTGTGGGTTTAGGTATCATCTTGGTATCATTCTTTTCAGCCAGCGGCCGGCTTTCATGTAAAAGCAATCCTAGTGGCTAATTAGCCTCTGGACTGCTTTTACAAGCAGTGGGAGGGAATGTCCCCCCCCACCCCCCGGATATAAAAAGCGCCATTGGGAAATTGGGAAAGCATTTTATCACACCGATCTTGGTGTGGTCAGATGCTTTGAGGGCAGAGGAAAGATCTAGGGTCCAATAGACCCCAGTTTTTTCAAAAAAGAGTACCTGTCATTACCTATTGCTATCATAGGGGATATTTCCATTCCCTGAGATAACAATATAAATGATAGATAAATAAATAAATAAATATGGAAGCAACAGTTTAAAAATAAAAAAGCAAAATTAATAATAAAAAAAAAAAAAGCACCCCTGTCCTGCCCTGCTCTTGCCCAATGGCGAACGCAAGCGTCTGTCTGGCGTCATATGTAAACAGCAATTGCACCATGCATGTGAGGTATCACCGCGAAGGTCAGATCGAGGGCAGTAATTTTAGCAGTAGACCTCCTCTGTAAATCTAACGGGGTAACCTGTAAAGGCTTTTAAAAATGTATGTAGTTTGTCGCCAATGCACGTTTGTGCGAAATTTTAAAGCATGTCGTGTTTGGTATCTATGTACTCGGCCTAAGATCATCTTTTTTATTTCATCAAACATTTGGGCAATATAGTGTGTTTTAGTGCATTAAAATTAAAAAAAGTGTATTTTTCCCCAAAAAATGCGTTTGAAAAATTGCTGCGCAAATACTGTGTAGAAAAAAAAAATGCAACACCCACCATTTTATTCTGTAGGGCCTTTGCTTTAAAAATATATATAATGTTTGGGGGTTCAACATAATTTTCTTGCAAAAAAAAAAATGTTTTCATGTAAACAAAGTGTCAAAAAGGGCTTTGTCTTCAAGTGGTTAGAAGAGTGGATGTAAGCTTCCTAATGTTGTGTATAAAATGCCAGAACAGTTCAAAACCCCCCCCCCAAATGACCCCATTTTGGAAAGTAGACACCCCAAGCTATATACTGAGAGGCATGTCGAGTCCATGGAATATTTTATGTTGACACAAGTTGCGGAAAAAAAGACATTTTTTTTTTTTTTTTTTGCACAAAGTTGTCACTAAATGATATATTGCTCAAACATGCCATGGGCATATGTGGAATTACACCCCAAAATACATTCTGTTGCTTCTCCTGAGTACGGGGATACCACATGTGAGACTTTTTGGGAGCCTAGCCGCGTACGGGACCCCAAAAACCAATCACCGCCTTCAGGCTTTCTAAGGGTGTAAATTTTTGATTTCACTTCTCACTGCCTATCACAGTTTCGGAGGCCATGGAATGCCCAGGTGGCACAAAACCCCCCCAAATGACCCCATTTTGGAAAGTGGACACCCCAAGCTACTTGCTGAGAGGTATTGTGAGTATTTTGCAGATCTCGCTTTTTGTCACAAAGTTTTGAAAATTTAAAAAAAAAAGAAAAAAAAATGTTCTTTCTTCATTTTCAAAAACAAATGAGAGCTGTAAAATACTCAACAGGCCTCTCAGCAATTTCCTTGGGGTGTCTACTTTCTAAAATGGGGTCATTTGGGGGGGTTTTGTGCTATTTTGGCATTTTATGGCCTTCAAAACTGTGATAGGTAGTGAGGAGTGAAATCAAAAATTTGCGCCCTTAGAAATCCTGAAGGCGGCGCTTGGTTTCCGGGGTCCCGTACGTGGCTAGGCTCCTAAAAAGTCCCACACATGTGGTATCCCCGTACTCAGGAGAAGCAGCAGAATGTATTTTGGGGTGCAATTCCACATATAACCATGGTATGTGTGAGCAATATATCATTTAGTGACAACTTTTTGTAATTTTTTTTTTTTTGTCATTATTCAATCACCTGGGACAAAAAAAAAAAATATTCAATGGGCTCAACATGCCTCTCAGCAATTTCCTTGGGGTGTCTACTTTCCAAAATTGGGTCATTTGGGGGGGTTTTGTACTGCCCTGTCATTTTAGCACCTCAAGAAATGAGATAGGCAGTCATAAATTTAAAGCTGTGTAAATTCCAGAAAATGTACCCTAGTTTGTAAACGCTATAACTTTTGCGCAAACCAATAAATATACGCTTATTGACATTTTTTTTTACTAAAGACATGTGGCTGAATACATTTTGGCCTAAATGTATGACTAAAATTGAGTTTATTCGATTTTTCTTACTACAAAAAGTAGAAAAGATCAATTTTTTTTCAAAATTTTCGGTCTTTTTCCGTTTATATCGCAAAAAATAAAAATCGCAGAGGCAATCAAATACCATTAAAAGAAAGCTCTATTTGTGGGAAGAAAAGGACGCAAATTTCGTTTGGGTACAACATTGCATGTCCGCACAATTTACAGTTAAAGCAGCGCAGTGCAAAATTCTGAATTCACCTCTGGTCCTTTAGCTACCAAATGGTCCGGGGCTTAAGTGGTTAAAGGGACAGTTTAAAAAAAAAAAAAAAAACTTTTTTTCTTTTCTTATGCTTCCTTGCATTGATTTGCTTATCCTTAGTCTAGGCAGTGTAGTACGGATTCCTGTGTCTCCCTCGTCATGGACTCATCCTCACCGCCATGTGGCCAGCCCTCCCGCACAAGGTATGTGCGGAGTGGGTAGGGGGTTGGTGTCTTTTGTGCCTATCTGGTGGTTGCTAACGGTTACATCCTGCCCACCTTCCCCCCCCCCCCCTCCCTCTGTCTGTATTATCTCTTACAGCCCGGCAACTTCAGTTCATTGGTCACAAGAAAGGGACCTTGCCAGGCCGCATCATCACTCATCATCCAGGTCTAGACGCGACACTACGTCTAGGACCCATCATCATAGGGGACGTTCACATACCCCCTCTAGACATAGGAGATGTTCCCATTCCTCCTCTAGTCACCACCACCGCGATGATCGCTTTGACCACAGAGCCTGTTGGGGATGCAAGACCAGAATCCCGGAGGGCAAATCGCTATGCGACCCATGTTATGCCCGAGCGGTTGGTGAGAAAGAGACCGAAAATCAAAACCTTGAGTCTCTTGTGAAACGTGTGGTACAGCAATCTATGAAAGAAATAGTTGCCCCCCACACAAGGAACCAGTCCACCACCTTGTCTGGCTCCTTGGCTGACGAGGCCCAGGAGGATCCCGGCCAATTCCAGCCCCATGATTCCTCGCAAGACGAGATGGAGGGAGATGATTCTACGGTGGGATTCGACTACGCTTTAGTCTCTCCGCTGATCAAGGCAGTGAAGGAAACTTTGAAGTTGGAGGATACCACTGCCCCCCCAGAAAAACAAAGAAAACTGTTTAAGCAACTGGGGAAAGAACGCTCCAATTTCCCACTTCCCTCTGAGCTGAAAGAAGTGTTTGAGGAAGAATGGAGCAAGGGAGATAAGGTTTCCATGCTAAGCAAAACCTCTAGACTGTATCCCTTTAAATCGGAGGATGTCAAGCATCTGGAGAATGCTCCCATCGTAGATGCAGCAGTAATGCGCCTAGCGAAGCATGTCACCCTCCCGTTAGATGACACCGTATCATTTAAAGATGGTCTGGATCGGAAGATCGACCAGGACCTCAAAAGAATATATAGCCTGGCCGGAACGGCATGCAAACCAGCTTTAGCCCTTGCAGTGACCTCCAAAGCAATGGAGGCCTGGGTGGAAAATGTAGACTCCGTTCTGAAAGGTGTCTCGGAAGAACTGGCTCAAAGTTCAGCAGTGCAAGAACTTAAAATGGCAGTCGCCTTTTTGGGGGAAGCTTCAATTGACTTCATCCGTTTTACTGGCCAGATCAATGTTGTCCTCGGTCACGGCCAAACGAGCACTGTGGTTGCGTCCCTGGCTTGCTGATCCAGCCTCCAAGCAGGCGTGGTGCAAAATTCCCTTTTGAAGGGACTTCGTTGTTTGGGAACAAACTTGACAACGCCATTTCAAAAGCTACAGGCGGAAAGTCGGGTTTTCTTCCCCAAGACAGGCGCCAGTTTAACCAGAGAAAACCTCAACAGAGACGCAGTACTGAGCACTCGAGAGAAGCACGCTCCTATAAGCCCGGACGGATTTTTAGGAGAAGCTGGAATTGGAATAGAGGCCAATCTTTTTTTCAAAAGTCTGGCAAGAAACAGACGCCCGGTGGGCGTGAACCAACCAAGTCTTTTTGAGATTGGGCCCGCCCAGGCGGGTCGGGTAGGGGCTCGCCTACGCCTCTTCCGGCACGTCTGAGTGGCCTCAATCTCAGACTATTGGACCATCAAGACGGTCTCAACAGGTCACACATGGTCCTTCACCAAGATCCCTCCATGCAGACCAATGCAAACCTCACTACCTCGGTCAGAAGAAAAACAGCAAGTTCTTCTCTCATATGTGAATGTCCTGAAAGATCAAGGAGCGGTGGTGCCCGCACCAAAGGACAAGGAATTCCAGGGGGTATACTTCCCCCACTTCCTAGTACAAAAGAACGGCTCTTGGCGTCCAGTCATAGATCTCACTTTCCTGAACAAGTACATAAAGCACGAGAAGTTCAAGATGGAGTCACTTTCAACCATCCAAAAAATAGTTCAACCAGGCGACTGGTTGATCTCAAACGCGTACTTTCATGTTCCGGTGGCAGAAAATTTTTACAAATATCTGCGGTTCCAGGTCGAACAAGAGCACTTACAATTTATTTGTCTTCCATTCGGGCTAACGACTTCTCCAAGAGTCTTATCCAAGGTGCTGTTGGCAGTTGTGTCCCTTATCAGAATACAGGGTGTGCGTCTGTATCATTATCTGGACGATCTACTAGTACTATCCCAAGACAAGCAGCAGCTGCTAGTCCACAAAGATCAGGTGATTTCTACACTGTTGGAGTTCGGGTGGCTCCTAAACCGGGAGAAGAGTCAGCTGGAACCGACCCAGCGCTTGGTCTATCTAGGAGCCCAGTTCGACACCATAGAGAACACCATCTCTCTTCCAGAAGAAAAAATAGCGATCATTCGGGAAAGAATCTCCTTAGCTCTAGACTTCTGTCACCTAAGGGCATCACAGTGCCTGAAGATAATCGGCACGATGGTGGCCACATCCCCCATGGTCAAGTGGGCGATGTGGAGGCTTCGTCCTTTTCAATCCGGATTCCTCCAGCAACGGAAGACAGACTATCTCAATCAGCGGATCCAGATAACACAGTCAATGAGCAACAGTCTCCTCTGGTGGCTTCAAACCAAGAACTTTTCAACTTGCCACTCCCTTGCCCCCATCCATTGGGTGACTGTTACATCCGATGCCAGCAATGCGGGCTGGGGGGCACATTGTGGGGCAGAACTGGCTCAGGGCAAATGGGATGCCCGTCTCCACTCTCCAGGTTCGAACATTCTGGAACTGCGTGCGGCATGGTGCGCCCTTCAAGCCTTCTCCCACCTTCTGAAAGGGAAGTCGGTCCTACTGAAAATGGACAATACCACCGCTGTGGCATATGTGAAGAGACAAGGGGGCACTCGGAGCTCTGCCGTTCTCCAAGAGGTCGAGCCCATTATGACCTGGGCTCAGAGGAATCTGCTCAACTTAACAGCAGTCTTCATTCCAGGGGAGCAGAACATTCAAGCGGACTTCCTGTCACGCAGCATGCTAGACAACAACGAATGGTCACTGCATCCACAAACCTTCAAGTGGATCCTATCGTTGGATTTCGATCCAGAAGTGGATCTGTTTGCATCCCCCTGCAATTACAAGATCGACAGATACTACACCCGAGCTCGGTACAATCAAGCCTTCGGAGTCGATGCATTAACGAGTCAATGGGACTTCAACAGGGCATATGCCTTCCCTCCTCTTCCGATCATGCTAAAATTCCTACAGCGGCTTCAGTTGGAGAAAGTCGAGGTGGTAACAATAGCACCATACTGGCCGAGCAGACTTTGGTTTCCTCTCCTGAATCTAATGAGCTTCAGGGACCCGCTGCCTCTTCCTCTCAGGCCGGACCTTCTTTCTCAGGGGACGACCCTGCACCCCTGTCCAGCAATGCTGAGACTGATGGTCTGGTTTTTGAGTGGGAGAGGCTAGAGTCTCTTGGGTGTGCTTCAGGGGTAATCTCTACCCTTTATGAGCTTCAGAAAGTCCAACACAAATAAAACTTACAATAGAATCTGGGCCAGATTTGTCAGCTTCACGACTTCTGCAGGAAAGTCACCTAGAAATCCTAGTGTTCAAAACATCTTGAGTTTTCTCCAATCGGGCTTGGGTCTGCCTTTATCGATTTAGTTCTCTCAGGGTACAAGTATCAGCCTTATCAGCTTTTTCGGGAACGTCATGGACAACTCATCCCCTGATTCAACAGTTCTTTCGGGGGGCATCGAGAATCGGGCCTCAGAGGAAACCTAGATTCCCCAAATGGGATCTTCCGCTCGTTCTTGATGCTCTTTCAGAACTCAACAACAAAGATCTTTCTATTAAGGACTTATCAATCAATGGGGGTGCGTGATGATCCAGCCTGCACACGATGCATGCAGGATCACGGGGACTTAATACACCTGCTATGGCGTTGCCCCAAACTTCATGCTTACTGGACGGGGGTGGTGGAGGTCCTTAACCGAACCTTTCAGGTTCAAATTGCTAAAGAGCCCAAACCCTGCGTGTTGGGTATTATTGAAGGTGACACGCTGGAGGAGATGCCCAGACAGGCGATTGCTAGGGCCCTCTTTCAGGCCCGAATGCTGATTCTACGGCACTGGAAGTCAACGGAACCCCCCACTGTGAAGGAGTGGATAAAACAAATGGGTAACACCTTGAAGTTAGAAAAACTTATTTACCAACATAGAGGCTGTACAGAAAAGTTTTCCAAATTATGGGATCCATGGTTGAGTGAGTGTACCAGGGTTGGCTCCGGTGGAATTAGTACTGGATAGGTTGTTGTGAGTTTCTCAGTGCTCTGGCATTGGTAGCAGGGACCCAGTTAATTGGATGCACAATTGTCCCGGGGTATTGTTTATTGTCTTGAATGGGAAGATGCAAATAATGTACACGTTTGTGAGTAATGTGCAGTACTAACTGAAACCAAGAGTGGTACAGGTCTAATGTATTATGATGCTCTGATGCCAATAATGGATGTAAAGTACTTTGTTTTTCAATAAAACATTTGTTTTGAGATAAAAAAAAAAAAGGACTTATCAATCAAACTGGCCTTTCTAGTGGCCATTACTTCAGCCAAAAGGGTTTCAGAAATAAGCTTCCTGGGTTGTCAAGAACCTTTTTTGACTTTCTTCCCGGACCGAGTCGTCCTTTTTCCCATGCTTGGGTCAAAACCAAAAGTCACATCAGTTTTTCACGAAAATCAAGAAATAGTCCTTCCTACTTTCAATTCTCCAGAATCAGCAGATGTTCATCCCTTGGATGTAGGTGAAACTCTGAAAGAATACTTGCGAGCTACTTCATCTTTTAGAAGCTCGAACTACCTGTTCTTGTTACACACTGGTAGCAACAAAGGAAAGAGGGCTTCCTCCAGAACGATAGCGGCCTGGATCGTCCAATCTATTCAACAGGCTTACAGGGCAAAGGGCTTGGCTCCTCCAGAGGCGGTGACTACTCATTCCACCAGAGGCATGGCAGCCTCATGGGCAGCAGCTCGACACGTGGCTCCTGAAGTGATATGCAAGGCAGCCTCGTGGTCTTCTATTCATACATTTGTCATTATTGTATTGAGCCTGCTTCCCTTTCCTCTGTTAATTTTGGTCGAAAAATCCTGTCAGTTGACGGGAAAGATTAAAATATATTTTTGTTCAGTATACCCTCCCATGTGGATTGGCTAGTTATTTCCCACACGTAGTCTGCCATGGAGTCTGTCAGGAAAACGGAAAATTTATTACCAAATACTTACCGTAATTTTCCTTTCCTGATAGACTCCATGGCAGACGGAGTTCCCACCCATGAATTAAAAATATGAGAGTTGAAATTTTGAGTCGGCTAGTTACGGAACACCTGTCTGTGGCGGTGAGCTCAAATTTATGGGTAAGGGGTCCTATAGCTGTGGAGAGGAGGCGGGGTTAACCCACACGTAGTCTGCCATGGAGTCTATCAGGAAAGGAAAATTACGGTAAGTATTTGGTAATAAATTTTCCGTTTTATTTAGCAACAAACATACGTTCCACTGCTGTAAATTGCCTCCAGCATTGCTCCTGTTTCTGCTTGCTGGGGGCTGCCATTTTGCTGAAGCCCAGAGCCCCTGAACAGCAGTAAATCATAAAGTGGAGCTAAACCATCCATTTAACAGTTTAAAAAAGTTACATTCCTGGAATGCTGGGATTGCTATCTGTCACATTTGCTTGTGTCCTCAGCCAGACACTGAAACCATCAAATGGCTGGTGTCATAACTGATGACTTGTAGCACCATGGCAGTTCTAGATCAAACAGAAGCAGCTTCCCTGGCTGTAAAAGATCTTTCGGCTTTAACCACTTGCCGACCTAAAAATATGTATGTGTGTTGCAGTTTGCAAGTGGTTTACCAGAAATATGGCTGAAGATATTAGCCAAAACCCCAGTATTGTTTTTTTATAGCCTGCAGCTGGCTTTCTCATGAAAGCGGCCGTAGTTTCTTGGGCTTGCGGTTTCTGCCGGTTCGCCTGAAAAACAAACTGGCGTTGTTGATGTTGTGGTTGTTGTTTTTTTTTCTTTTTCTTTTTTATATGTTTATTTTTTGTTTATCTTTTTTGCTTTTAAGAGTAAAGGAGAGATTTACGGTCTTTTTTGACCCCAGATCTCTCCATAAAGAGTACCTGTCATCCTTATTTATTTTACAAGGGATGTTTACATTCCTTGTAATAGGAATAAAAGTGATGAAAAAAAAGTTAAAGGGACAATGTAAAAATAAAAAATTAAATAAATAAATTGCTCATGCATATGTAAACGGTATTCGCACCACACGTGAGGTATTGCCACGAACGTTGGAGCAAGAGCAATAATTCTAGCACTAGACCTCCCTCTGTAACTCTAAACCTGTAAAGACTTTTAAAGCATCGCCTATGGAGATTTTTAAGTACTATAGTTTGTCGTCATTCCATGAGTGTGGGCAATTTAAAAGCTTGACATGTTGGGTATCTATTTACTCAGCATAACATTTTTCACATGTTGCAAAAGGTGTGTGTGTGTGTGTGTGTGTGTGTGTTTTTATATTAACCACTTGCCGCCCACCCATCGTCAAGTAACGGAGGGACAGTGCGCCTCTCGTTCTGGATGGACGTCATATGATGGCGCACCCGAATAGCCGCTGACCCCAGTGACTCTTTAACCATGTGATCGGCTGTATGCAATCACAGCCAGTCACATGTAAATGTGGAAGTGCCGGTAATCAGCTCTTGTAGCCTTACACTGATGAGTGTGTGTGTGTGGTGAGGAGAACCGATCGGCTACATCTCCTTGCAGGGGGAGAACAGGGCAGGTAATCGGTGCCCTGATTACAGTAAAGCCCCATGGGTGCCCGTTACTGGTGCCAGTCAGTGCTGCCTTTTAGTGCCTGCTCATCAATTCCTATCAGTGCCCCCTATCTGTGCCCATCAGTGCAGCATAATGGTGCCACCTAATCAGTGTCGCCTCATCAGCGCACATCAGTGAAGGAGAAAAATTACTTATTTACAAAATTTACTGACAAACAAATATTTTGAAAAAAATAAAAAAAGTTGGTTTGGTCTTTTTTAGTAAAAAATAAAGAACCCAGCAATGATTGAATAGTTACCACCAAAAGAAAGCTCTATTTGTGTGAAGAAAATGAAAATTTCATTTGGGTACAGTGTTGCATGACCGCGCAATTGTCATTCGGAGTGCGACAGCGCTGAAAGCTGAAAAATGGCCTGGGCAGGAAAGGGGGTGAAAATGCCTGCTAGTGAAGTGGTGTGTGTGTGTGTGTGTGTGTGGTGTGTGTGTGTGTGTGTGTGTTGTGTTTTTTTTTTTTTTTTTTTTCAAATAAATTGTGTTTATAAAACAGCTGCGCGAATACCGTGTGACATAAATAAAATTGCCATGATGGCCATTTTATTCCCTAGGGTCTCTGCTAAAAAACAAATGTATAATGTTTGGGGGTTATAAGTAATTTTCTAGCAAAAGGTACTGATTTAAACTTGTAAACAAAGTGCCAGAATAAGCCTGGTCTTCAAGTGGTTAAAGGCTGTCGGCAGATTGGCCTCTACAAGCTGCCTAAAAATCAGGAGCAACTGAGCATGTGCAGAGCTGGGTGGGACAGTGTATTACTGGATTTTAAACAGTATAGACACATATATTTTTTTATGTTTTACATGGCTGTACCTGCAAAAGGGGCCAACCCGAAGTGATCTAGTAGGACTTAATTTTCTGACTAAAGTTCCACTTTAATTATTATGTTTGTTTTACTACAAGTGCGCTGTAGATAGGAGGGTGTGTGCTTCCTTGCTCACTGCCGGAATTGGTTATCAAATAAATGCACGCGTTTTCTGGGTGTAGCTTTAGTCGCTAAGCCCTAGTTGTTGTTTGCTTACACTCCTTTAATGGCTCAGTGCAACAATTCATTTGTGTGGGTGGATAGGAACATTGGGTCATTCGGACGTTGGGTTAAAGGTGATGTTATATATTGCCTCCCTTCTAAATATGCTAATGTGCTTTTTAAATCCAACCTTTCTGTTTTCATTAAATCCATTTAATTTTAGAGCCAGCGAACTTCATCACTGAGTGTCTGTGCTTCTCTATTGGGTCAGCAGTATATAGCCCCCTGCCTCAGTACTTCTGTCATTATAAAAATGCCTTGATGGGTGGATGTCAGTCTGAAAGAGTAAAGCGGGGTGTACATTTTAAGTAGGCTTTTTTTTTTCTTGAGTTTTTTTTTCTTCCAACCAGCAGGTTAAAAAAAAAAAACTCAAGACTTGTGTGGATGCAGGAAACTCCCCTGATACGCTATTTGTATTCTGACAGTGGGGACTCCTCCCATCAGAATACACAGATCAGTGCTTAAGCCATTGGCTGGTCAAATGCTGGTTTTCCAGCGGGATCATCCGACAGAAGCTGGTCTGCTGAACTGACCGAATTTTCGAATTCGATACGTGTGTACTCGGCTCAAGCGTTTATAAGTAGACCACATTTGCATGCAGACCCCTCAAAGTATTGCCCCCATGTGATGCTGAGCTTTTGCCTTTTATGATTGAAAGAACTGAAACCCAGTGAATGAAAGGGGCGAGCCAAGGGCAGTCAGGCTGGGAAGGAAAGGACTAGATGATGCTTGATGTCCTCCAGTCAGGGAATGAGGTGGTTTTTATTTAAGCTCCAGGTTCTAATGCTCATTGTGTAATGCTCACACTGTGTAGTGAATTCAGAGTAAGCAGTTTAGGTACAGGAGAGGAGGCTCAGCAGCAAAGTAAGACTAAAGGTAGGGTTGTGGTTAATCTTTAGAGCTTTGGGTTTTGACACTATGAAAAATAAACAGTAATAGACTTATTGGAATACTGTGGAGCAGTGGATCTACACAGATTTGTGTCCATTTACACACGCCTACCTCCAATCCGATCTGGCAAAAAACAAATGGAAGGGAGATTTGTTTCCCTTTGTCTGGCCATATTGAATTAGGCAGTGGGGTGAAAAACGGGCATCCTCTGCATTGTGTATGACTGTTTGATCCCGTCTCCTCTGATCCTTCCCTTCCACTGTCCCCAATCCATCTGCTGATAGAACCGAGCCTTGAGGGCACTCTGCACATGCTCAGTTTGGTGTGTGTCTGTGTGTGTGTGTTTTTTGCATGTGATCAGCACAGGGCCAATCGGCACTGTCCAGACAAAGTCAGGGGTCATGCAGACTCATTGGACAGTTGGAGCAGAATGAAAACTCCTATCAATGTCCGGCTGAGCACTGGTTAAAGCTTGTAGAAGTCACAAGACTGCTATATACTGCTGATGAGAAAAGGTATTTAGCAGTTTTATATTTACTAAAATAATTGCATTTCCATGTTCTGTGGGAGACTGGATATAGTGAGTGGGTCCTGGGTTTAGTAACACTTTAAAGCCCAACTCTAGAGAATAAAAATACCCTTTGTATTAAGACCTCCACACTGCAAAGGTCAAACGCTTGTTAAGTCTAGGGGGTTGCAGAAGAATCTTGTATTACTTGTCTTCACCTTGCACCAGCAGGCTTCCTTAAACTGTGTTCCATTGTAGTTGCCTCCGAAAGATGCTCTCTGCTATGGTTGTGTCCTGGTGGTAGGACCATGGTGGAGAGCAATCTTAGGGAATGCTATACAAGATTTTGGAACAAAGATTAGGCTTTGGAACTTTTTTTTAGCACTTGGTCATTAGGAGTTACATTTACAAGCTGCCCATGAGTTATTGTCCAGGTTTGAAATTTAAGGCCCGTAACACTAGAAAATTCTGTTGCAATGACTTGCCTCATGCACTTTAATGTGCGATATTCTGCACATTTGCTTGTTAAGTTAGCCCTTTTATTTTGAACAAGCAATCAACTCATGAGTGCATTCAAGTCTACTGTGCATGAGGTGCAATTCTCAAAGAATAGCCTGTCCACACAGCATGTATATAGTGTGTTCCAGAGACTAACATTACCAAAACTCCTAGGTATAAAGCCCCCTGCAATGAAGGTCTTTCGGCTTGTCCACTTTAGATGATATGGAAAAGCCTCATTGAGACCACCTGAAAATTCCATATATAATTGCCTAAATATTGCTCAATCCTTGCAGACACTCAGCACTGTGCCTACTATTGATTTTTATCCAGTTAATATCTTCCAAGATTTTATCAATATACTTTTCTGCCCTCAAGTGGAGAACACTGTGTATTATTCATATTAAGGGAATAGATTTTCTTTTTTTGGTTTCAATGGTTTTATTAAATGTTTCAACATAAAAAGGGGGTATAAATAACAATATATAAAATGCATTAGAAATAGTACAAGAAATTCCATGTTCAGAATAATATTCATAAATATAAAGTGTATTAAATATATAATATGAGCAAGTAAAACATAGAATGTATAGAATAGATTTTCTTTTTTTAACCACCTGCCACCCACTTCTCTCCTACATGTAAAAATCATATTTTTTTTTTTGCTGGAAAATTACTTGGAACCCCCAAACCTTTTAGATATAGAGATATAGATATCATTATTATTTTTTTGCTGAGACCCTAGGGAATAAAATGGCAGTTGTTGCACAGTATTTGTGCAGCAATTTTTCGTGTGTGGGTTTGTTTGTTTGTTTTTTTGGAAAATGTGAAAGATGTTGTTCTGAGTAAATGGATACCCAACATGTCACGCTTTAAAATTGCACACACTCGTGGAATAGCACCAAACTTCGGTACTTAAAAATTTCCATAGGCCACGGTTTAAAAAATGTAGTTTAGCGTTACAGCGGAGGACTTGTTTTAGAATTATTGCTCACTGTAATGTTTGTGGTGATGCCTCACGTGTGGTTTGAATGAGGTTTACATATGCAGGCACAACCTATATATGTGTTCGCTTCTGAATGTGAGCACAAGGGGATGGGGGTGCTTTCAATTTGTTTTTTATTTTTACTTTTCCCTTTTTTTTTTGATCACTTTTATTCCCATTACAAGGTATGTAAACATCCCTTGAAAATGGGAATAGGGCATGACAGGTTCTCTTTACGAACAGATGTGGGGTCTAGACGTTCCCACATCTCTCCTCTGCTGGAAAGCCTGAGATTTAAAAAAAAATCGATCTCCTGCTTTTCAGCTAAAAAAAAGCAATGTTTACAAGGGTAATAGAGATGGCCGGGGACCATCTGGTTTACGGCCAGCTCTATGGTAAACCCCCCCCCCCCCACCACTGGCGGATTTATTCTCTGGCTCCCTGATCGCACGGGCGAGCCCAGAGAAGCACCGGGGGGTGTGCCTTATGTCCCCTCCCACTGCCTGTAAAAACAATCAAGCGGCTAAACAGCTGCTATGATGGCTTTTACATTGCAGGGAATTGCCTGCTGGAAAAATTATCTGGATAATGCCTGTAGCCGCAAGCATAATTCAGACATCTCCACTTCAAGTCCCAGACGTCATATGACGTCAACCCCGGGGGAAGTGGTTAAAGAGGAACCCCAGCTAAACTAGCAGATACAGATTTAGAAAGAAATCCTTTTGTGATATATCTGCTGTGCTGAAGGTCATAAGGAGAGAAAACCCCTCTCGGGGATTGCAATTTTTTTGTAAATGACATGCCTGTGCGCCAGCTCCTACCTAAAATGCTGGAATACTGGTGACCTTGAATATGGTAGTGAAGCCCACCCTGAGCTTTCTCCCTCCTGTAGTTTGCCTAATTGCTCCCCACAGTCTCATCTGTCAGATTAAAGCGAACCTTCATTGTATTATATAACCTGGCCAGACACCATACGATGCCCCCTATTACCTTGTTCTTATAGTTTCCATGCCCCTCTCTGATGTAGTTCTCCTTTTTTAATATGATTAACTGACTTCATGGTTGAGCTCCACTAACTGCCATCCCCTTAACCAGTGAGCATCGACACTGTAGGCCAAATGTCAGTATTTGTGCTGCAACTCATTTGTTTTGCGTTTTTTGATAAACTGAATGGCCAAACACAGGAAGTAGGATTTAAAGTATAGAAGTGTCCTATACGGTTTAGAATCCAGTAATACTCTCACCCTGCTCGGCATATGCTCAGTTTCTCTTTTTTTTTTTTTTATCAATAACTCTTTTTATTGAAAGCCACATCGGACACAAATCAAATGCAATAGTTTTACAACCAACAGGATAATCGTTAACACGTCTGGGTATAGGGTCGTAACAGTTCCTGAGCATGTAATCACTGTATCTCTGCTATGTGCTGTATTATCCAATCCTATCTAGTTATCACAACAGGGACATGGTATGTCGTCAACCAAGTTTTCGAGCCAATGTAGTTATTATGTACATTAGTGCGAGGATCCCAAAGGGGCTCCCATGAAGAGGATAATATAACAAGAGAAGAAAGAAAAGAAATAGAAGAATGAAAAAAAATGGGGGGGGGAGGGGGCGAAAAGACAATAGAAGGGTGGGGGGGTAGAGGGGGTGTGGGGGGGGGGGGTGTCGTCAAGTTATACCTGGCTCCAAGTCACCGCGTTCCTCCCTTCGGTGCCAGAGCTCCCAAACCATGTTATGCGCGTCCAGGCGATCCTGAATTCTTGCGGTCATCCTCTCCATTACTTCTACATCTCTAATCCTGGCATACAGCGCTCCCTCCGGAGGAGGGGAGCTGCGTTTCCAGTTCAGTGCCACTAAGCAGCGGGCTGCCGTAAGGACATGACTAGCTAGCTTCTTATGTGGGCGTGGGGCCTTCAGAGACATCAGTCCTAGTATGAAAAATTTAGGGGTCATGGGGACCTCCGTTTCAAGGAGTCGAATTAGTAGTTGGTGTACAGAAGCCCAGAAGGGGGCTATCAGTGGGCACTCCCAGTAGATATGATATAGAGTCCCCTTCGCCCCCATGCATCGCCAGCAGCGATCTGAGCTGGCCGGGTGAATGGCATGGAGAACATCAGGGGTCATGTACCAGAAGTACATTATTTTGTAAATATTTTCTTTATAGAGTGTACATAGCGATGTCTTGGACGCCTGGGTCCAAATGGCCCGCCATTGGTCCACGGGTATCTCCTCACCCAAAGCCTTTTCCCATTTAATCCTATATCTGTGTTTGCCCATTGAATCAAGGGGCCTCTCATTCAGTATTTTGTATATATCTGAGATCAGGCCTCTCTGAGCTGAGCCTGCCAGAATTAGGCGCTCAAAAGGGGTAGGTGGGGAGAAATGCAGGTTTGGAGCAAACGTTAGGGCATAGTGGCGGATTTGGAGATACCCGTAGAAAGCTTGTTTAGGGAGGTCATAGTGTGATTGCAAGTCCTCAAAAGAGCATAGTTTACGGGTGCATGGGTCTATCAAGTTTCCAAAGTGAAAGAGGTCTCTCGTTGTTGTCCAGGGGGAGGACATTTGGTGGGTTAAGCTATCTGGCATGTCGGGGTTCCAGGCAAAGGAGGTCAGGAGCGAGCTGTCCGACGACAGTTTGTGTTGTCGTGTTAGTTTACGCCATAGCCTCCGGAGCTGTGCCATCGGGCCTAGCAATCGGGCAGGGTCCACCTCCGCGTTCGCGCTCCATAACAGGCTGTTTGGGTGTATCGGGGCTTCAGTTTCTCTTTTTATAGCCAATCTGCTGATAGCCCTAATGGCCCGTACACACGATCCGAATATCGTACGAAAAATGTCATCCGAGGAAGAATCGTACGATAATCGGATCATTAGTACAGAGCTTCCGAGAGCCGATCATGACAGTTCATCCGATATTATTTTATCGGACATGCACGAAAATTTTACCTAATCGTACGATTTTCGTTTAGTCAGTACAGTTGTCGTCCGAAAATACAACACAAATACATTACAACACATGACATCGCTTCTGATTTTTCTTTTAGTTTTAGCGGCGTTTTAGCTGCACTTTTCGGCTGCTAGCGGGGAACTTTTAACCCATGCTAGCAGCCGAAGAAAGGGTTAAAAGCGCCCATGTTGCGCTTTGGCAGCGCTGCCCATTCATTTCAATGGGCAGGGTGTGTTGGGAGTGGTGTATACACCGTTCCCAAACCACCCCAAAGATCCTGCTTGCAGGACTTTTCAGAACGTCCAGCAAGTGCACTGCCCCAGTGTGAAAAGTCGCAATGAAATGACTGGGAGGCCATTTTTAGGCGTTGGAGGATATTTCTGTCGCTAAAATGCCTGAAAACCACCTGTGTGAAAGCAGCCTAACTTTTTTTTTTTTTTTTTTTAAACCGTTAAATCAATGGTATTCTTGCCTTTTTGATTTACTGCTGTTCAGGGGCTCTGGGCTTCAGATAAATAGCAGACTCCAGCAAGAAAAAAGGAATGCTAGAGGAAATTTACAGCACAAACTCATTTTGGTAGTATAATTAATAATGTGGAATGGATGTTCCATGCTAAAGAACGTTATTTTTTATCAAGTTGTTATGGGTCGAGTTCCGCTTTAAGCCTGCATTAAACTTAGAATTTCATCTGTCATTCTTGCTGATCTCGACTACAAATCTACAGTTAAGCCTCGTACACACGGCTGGTTTTCTCTGCAAGAAAGCTGCTGGGAGAGCTTTTTGTTGTGAAAACCGGTCGTGTGTATGGTTTCTCGGCAAGAAAACTGCCGGGAGTCCCAACGAGAAAAATAGAGAACCTGCTCTCTATTTTCTCGTCGGGATTCTCGGCAGAGTGTTTCCTGCCCAGAAAACCGTGAGTGTGTGTATGCTTGCCTGTCCCAGGTAAGCCCGCGCATGCTCGATGAGACTTCGACGCATGCACGGTAGCATACAAGGGTAGTGTTAGGGTGTAGCAAGATGACGGCATTAAATGTGACGAGCGCATGCTCGTCGTCGATGACGTCACCGCGTTCTTGCCATTCAAAAGAACAGCATTTTTTTTTTTTTTTTTTTTTTTCCCTGATGGTATTCCCGGCCGTGTGTACTAAACTTGATTCTTCCTTTTTTGTGCTGCAGGAATCAGTGACAAGCCAGGATCTTGTCGGACATAATTAGATCATGGCTTCCAATTCTTGGGTGCAGCGTAAAATGGAAAGCAAATGCCTTTTTCTTTATAAAGAACATATTTTTATTTTTTTTTTATCAAGTTGTTATGGGTAAAGTTCCACTTTAAAACTCTTGTCTCTGTGGCTGATACTTGAGGGGGGTGTTTGGTAACATCCTGAATACCTGGCCCACATATACACGTTTTAGTGACATCCTTGTTGGTCATGGTGGACCATTCCGGTCTGGCTTTCCTCCCAAGATGGACGCATTCTGGTGGTTATCATTCACAAAGGTTTTCAGTTTTTACCTTTTTTTTTTTTTTTTTTTTTTTTTTTTAGCTGATTTTATACTCGGTCAGTAACATCAATTCCTGATGAAGTAAATTAATGTTCACAAAACACGTTGAGATTTGTAATGCAATTCTTCGTCCCCCTGTTTTATTTTGCAATTTTATGGAAATTAATTTTGAGCATGTTGGGAGATTTTTGAAATATGTAAATTTCAATATTCGCTTTATATGCCTAAACAGACTGACAATAGTAAATCGGTTCTTTGTGTAATTTAAAAAAAAAAAATTGTTTTGTATAAATCTATATATCAAATGTATTTTTTTAACATATGATTGCTTTACAGATGTAAGGCTCCATTCACATCCTAGGCATTGTTGTTTTACAGGCGTTTTTTTTTTTTTTTTTTTCTAGTGTTTTTTGCAGCGTTTTTGTACAGGCGTCTTGAAGTTGACAAGTCACCAATAAAAAGCAGTAAAATGCCTGTAATCTGCCAAAAAAAAAGCTCATTTACTTTTTTGAGACACCGGCATTTTGCTTAAGGCCACAGAAGGCTCAGATGTGAACATGGGCCATTGAAATGAATGGGATTTGTCTTGTTGGGTGTTTTTAGAGCTGAGGCTTAGAGCAGAAAATCGCCCAAAAAAGCCTAGATGTGAATGGAGCCTAGGTCCCACATTTTTTTTTTTTTTGCTAGATCACGTGACTTCTGGTATCCAGGAGCATTGTTGGTGTTTTTACATTGTCGGAGACTGCATTGTATTCATGATCAACTGATATCACTAATAAAATTGCATTAAACTGACCCTATAGTAACACTAGCCCTGTAAAACAAAGCCATCTATACTTAGTGTAATGTCAGTGTTTTTTTATTTATTTTTATTTTATCTTTTAAAACTTCTGCCCTTGCTGTTTTAACTTTGGATAGTAAACATTTTTTTTTCTGCCAGTAAACACCTTATACAGCCCACTTCATGTTTCTTGTCTGGTAAAAAGCCTAGGCTTATATCATGCACACCTCTCTCTTCTCCTCTCCCCCTGAAGGGGGGGGGGGGTGAGTCATAAGAGGGCCAGTGAGAGCTGGAGGTTTGTCTGTCTAAATCAAGGCAGTGAACAGGCAGCAGCTTCAGCTGCCCACAGTTAAAATAATTGCAGCCGAACTTAGTGCAGGGAGATTTCTGTAGCATATTTGGCAAGTACAGATTCACAGTGTATATATAAAATAACATGCAAAGTTGTTGGAGGGAAGCTTCAGAATGGCAAAGATGTTTTTATTACAAATTGTGTGAGCAGACTACAGTTCCTCTTCTGTCCCTCGGTTTGAGACACCACTGCTCCTCAGCTGCTTCCACTATTCCACACTTCCAAGTGTACCTATTTCTCCTGTCGCACTCTGTAGTTCCTCCCACCATCTTGTGCATGACTGCAGGAAAAGTTAAATATGGGCAGCGAATGGGAACAGTGAAGAGGTGGCGTTTCACGACACAGGCCGCTAAAATGAAAAATCTTTCACATGCATTGCTATTTAAAAAAAAGGTTACGGATCTGTTTTTATAATTGTGCAATTGTCTGTCTGTTTTATAGGAACACTTCAGCCAGGAGAACACACATTCCCCTTCCAGTTTCTGTTACCAGGTAATGTCAGCAAATGAGATAGGCAGATGGCCAATCTGACAAATGGATATTGGTCAATGTAACATAGCTGTATCTATCTGGGGCATACACCTGGGAGCTGCCACTGCTGGCTTTGAATAGTGCAAACTCCAGCTTTCCATACTGACCCAGAAGGAGCGTGTGTATAGAGTGAGAGGGGAGAGTAGCAGTTTGGGTGGGAAAAAGCCTGCAGCAGAATAGTGAGGGTGTGGGGGAATGCTTGCAGTAAAATAGTGGATGTGTTAAATGTTTGCAGAGTAGCGGGAGTGTGGCCGTGGGGGGGGGGGGGGCGGGGGGCTGTCGGGAGTGTGGCCGCGGGGGGGGGGGTGTCTCGAGTGTGGCCACGGGGCGGGGGGATTGGTGTCGGGAGTGTGGGTGGGTAGCGGGAGTGTGGCCGGGTAGCGGGAGTGTGGGCAGGGGGGGGTAGCGGGTGTGTGGCCAGGGGGGTTACTGATGCAGCCATGAGCTTGGAACTCTTCAGACTCTGGACATACTGTAATGCCAGAGAGCTCAAGGAGTTAAAGATGCCACAGGTTCTTCCTTTTTTAATTGCAACGCACAACCCTAATATATAAAAAATTATTCCCTGTGCTGTACACCATGGATTGATCTTCATGTCATTTTTTTCAGCTTCAGCACCGACGTCCTTCGAGGGGCCATTTGGTAAGGTGACTCATCAGGTGAAGGCAGTTATAGAAACGCGAAAGTTGTCCAAAGATTACAAATCCAGTAAACTTTTCTACATCCTGCGACCCCTGGACTTGAACGAAATCCCAGATATAGATGTAAGTTTTTATCCCTATTTCAAGGGTTGGTTCACCCAAAACAGATGTGTTGGTCATTAGAAAACACCGGTGGGTTGAATTTTCTTCCAGAAGTTTCTGTCACTTAGGAAGGCCATAAACTGTGGTGAATATTTTCTATGGTTGCAGGAAAGAAATTTGCACAATTCCCCCATTAACACAGCCAGTGCTGACAGGGGAATCGGCAATGGTCTTCTCCTGGCAGGTGTGTGGGCGGTGGAAGCCATCCCTGTCAGGAGAAGACAGTGATTATCGTTGGCGGTCAGAGCAGCTTCTTCTGATTGCAAGCAAATCTGCCAGGCTAGTTATACCCAAGTTAATTGATTGATCAACTTGGTACATTTAGCCTGCTCATCGATTCCAACCGTGTATGGCCAGCCCTAGGGACCCCAATAATGTATTCATTTACTGAAAATCCTTAAGCACCAAATGATATGTAGCTGTTTTTTGAAACTATTAAATCATTTTGGTTTAGTTCCGCTTCAAACAGATTTGAGTGACAGTTTATGGTTGTAGATCTCTGGCTGTAGCAGAGATTCCAACCTTAATATTCAAAGCCATAGTTGAACATCTGTTGATTATGGGTCACTTTGGTTCCAAGTGATCTTCTAGTTATTTGTGTGCTGATGCAGAGTAGCCAAACTGTCTTTCATCAATAGCATGCCTTGTGTATCTGTCATGTCTGATCTCTAGTTTGACATATCTAAAACCAATAGCAAAAATATATTCCATTGCAGCTTACCAGTCCTTGGATGTAGCTGTATTAGATTTCCTTTTCCTTTTTAGTCCTTGTCAAGTTACTTTAACAGACCAAACTGTCCAGCAAAAGTGTAAGTAATAGGGTTGGGACAAAACATTAATCACTAACAAGGATGCTTACAATGGTCAGTTTTATTAATTATGTAAACCCTTTTTATCCCAAAAGGAAACAAACTGTTGTAAATACTTAAAGTTTTAGCTGGAGTTTGGTTTTAAGTTGTTAATCAAGTCCATTCAAATTTGCTAGTGCATCGAACACTGCCCTGTCCTCAGACTGACAATGCTGCTTTTTAAAGTTGTCCCCATTGCGTCTCTATAGAGTGAAAACCTCCTAAGACAGGAAGTGGGTTACTGGGCGGATTAGAGGACCATAAAGGGGGGGAGCGTGAAGCAGAAAACCTATTCAGACACCATGTTTAAAGATTGTTAAAGTGGTTGTAAAGGTAAAGAAAAATATTTGATAGCCCCTCTGTTCTATTAATTTATCCTACACTGTAAATGTTTATAAAACAATGCCTGTAAATACCTTTTCATATCTTTTATGGCTGGTCGTGTGACCTCTGGCCACGCTGCTTCGATCTAAAGGTTACAGTGGGAAAGGCTGAGATCCCCCTTTGATGTGGGCGTGGAGGTCATGTGACCGCTGTGCTGGCTGCTCAGCCCCACCCACTGTAGCCCTTAGATCGGAGGAGGAGAGCGGCTGGTGGTCACGTGACTGGCCATAAAAGATGTGATGAGGTATTTACAGGTTTTATAAAAACATTTTGCACAGTGTACAGAAGATTGATAGAACAGACGGGCTCGCAGTAATATTTCATTACCTTTTACTGCCAGCTACTAAAAGCGGCAGGAGGGGGGCGGAGATTACACAGGCAGGGTGGGAAAGAGAGGAGAGCAGCAGAATAACGGAGTCATGTAAACTGGCCACAGTTAATCGTGGATCTGCAGCAATGATTACCGTGGTCAGCACACACGGGGGGGGGGGGGGGGGGCACAGGAACAGGCAGGATCAACCAGGATTTTGACAGGGACAGGTTAGACCGCACAAGCACTGTGCTGCTTAATCTGCTATAAGGGTTACAGGATTTTTACAACCACTTTTAAAGTATAACTAGTTGTCCTGTTTACCATTATCCTTGAAAGTGAAAGTAAAAAAAATAAATCATAATTTTGGTTATTGCCAGAAAGTATTAGAGGGATAATCTTTCAATGGGGACACTAGTTGAAGTGACTATAATGCAGAAATTTCCTCTCGCTTCCTGTTTGGCTATGTGACAGGAAGTGAGGGGGAAACCCCTCCATTACTCTATCCAAAATGAAGAAAAAAATATTTTGATATTCCATTTTAAGCTAAAATGAAAAGGGATAGACCCGTTTTATATAAAGTTTGACTTGTCAGACAACTTGTTCTACTATGGCATAAACTTCAGTTTAATTTTACTTTTACTTCTCTTCTTCCAGCAGCTCAGTTGCGCTACCGCCACCAAGAAGTTTAACTACAAGCTGGTGAAATCGGGCCAGTTGCTGCTCAGTGTGACCTCTGACATGCGGGGCTATATAGTGGGACAAGCTATTAAAATTCACACAGATGTGGAAAACAAGTCCGGTCGGGACACGGGGGCCATCGTGGCATCTCTTATCCAGGTGAGGGTGGTAGGAGCTGCTTCAAAAATGTGCTGATTTAATCTATTTTTGCTATGCTTCTTCTTTTTTTTTTTTTTTTTTTTTTTATTCATTTGTATACACATACTATATACACTATACAGGTGAAACTCGAAAAATTAGAATATCCTGCAAAAGTTCATTTATTTCACTAATACAACTTAAAAGGTGAAACAAATATGAGACTCATTACATGCAAAGCAAGATAGTTCAAGCCGTGATTTGTCATAATTGCGATGATTATGGCTTACAGCTCATGAAAACCCCAAATCCACAATCTCAGAAAATTTGAATATTACATGCAATCAATAAAACAAGGATTGTAAATAGAACAATATCGGACCTCTGAAAAGTATAAGCATGCATATGTACTCAGTACTTGGTTTAGGCCCCTTTTGCAGCAATTGCTACCTCAATGCGGCGTGGCATGGAAGCCATCAGCCTGTGGCACTGCTGAGGTGTTATGGAAGACCAGGATACTTCAATAGCGGCCTTCATCTCTTCTGCATTGTTCAGTCTCCTATCTTTCTCTTTGCAATGCCCCATAGATTCTCTATGGGGTTCAGGGCAGTCGTTTGCTGCTCAATCCAGCACTGTAATCCCACGGTCATTGAACCAGGTTTTGGTGCTTTTGGCAGTGTGGGCAGGTGCCAAGTCCTGCTGGAAAATGAAGCCAGCATCCCCATAGAGGTCGTCTGCAGAAGGAAGCATGAAGTGCTTCAAAATCTCCTGGTAGACGGCTGTGTTGAGCCTGGACTTAATGAAGCACAGTGGACCAACACCATCAGATGACATGGCTCCCCAAATCAACACAGACTGTGGAAACTTCACACTGGACTTCAAGCATCCTGCAGTGTGTGCCTCTCCATTCTTCCTCCATACTCTGGGTCCTTGGTTTCCAAATGAGATGCAAAATTTGCTCTCATCAGAAAAGAGGACTTTGGACTACTGAGCAACAGACCAGGTGTGTTTTTTCTTTAGCCCAGATAAGAGACGCTTCTGACGTTGTTTGTTGTTCAGGAGTGGCTTGACAAGAGGAATACAACATTTGAAGCCCACGTCCAGGATCCGTCTGTGTGTGGTGGTTCTTGATGCACTGACTCCAACCTCAGTCCACTTCTTGCGAAAGTCCCCAACACTTTTGAAAAGCCTTTTCCTGACAATCCTCTCCAGGCTGCGGTCATCCCTGCTGCTTGTGCACCTTTTTTCTTCCACACTTTTCACTTCCACATAACTTTCTATTAATGTGCTTTGATACAGCACTTTGGGAACATCCAACTTCTTTTGCAATTACCTTTTGAGCCTTTCCCTCCTTATGGAGGGTGTCAATGATGGTTTTCTGCCCAACTGTCAGGTCAGCAGTGTTTCCCATGATTGTGATTCCTACTGAACCAGACTGAGAGACCATTTAAAGGCTCAGGAACCATTTGCAGGTGTTATGGCTTAATTAGCTGTTTAGAGTGGGACACTTTGAGCCTAGAATATTGCACCTTTTCACAATATTCTAATTTTCTGAGATTGTGGATTTGGGGCTTTCATGAGCTGTAAGCCATAATCATCACCATTATGACAAATCACGGCTTGAACTATTTTGCTTTGCATGTAATGAGTCTATCTCATATTAGTTTCACCTTTTTAAGTTGCATTAGTGAAATAAATGAACTTTTGCACGATATTCTAATTTTTAGAGTCTCATCTGTATAATACAGTACATATGTATGTATTCCTTTTTTTTTTTTTTTTTTTGTGGTTTTAAAGGCTGAAGGTTTTTTACCTTCATGTATTCTATACATGAAGGTAAAAATCCTTCTATGTACATTGCCCAAGCCTCCCCCCCCCCAGCTTGGCTGCAAAAGTGGTAATGCACTTTAAGCCCACGTTCACATTGGGCCGATTGTCAAATCGCATGCCAAATTGGCAACTATTGCCAGCAATGGCACTGTTTGAATCAGTGCGATGCCAGCTTTGCGTGGCGCTCAGATTCCTAAAAGTAGTTCCTGTACTACTTTTGGCGACTTCAGGGGCGATTTGAATATACATCTGTGCAGGAACCTGTCAAATCGTCCCAAGTCGGATTGCATTGCAGGTTTCTAACCAGCATCAGTGTGAACCTGGGGCAGCCCGTCCATTAAGGGCACACCCCAGGGGTGATTTTTTAAGCACCTTATTAGAGCCAGAGGCTCTAATGGGCTTCAAAATAGCGTGGGCTCGGGGTGCAGAGAGGCTGAAAGAACAGGCGATCCTATTGGATGCTTAGAAGGAGGGGAGGAGCCGCACGCTGGAACCTGCTGATGGAGGAGAGGCCACGGTGCCGCTACCCACCTAGATGGGGTAAGTGCAAGACCGACTGGCAGACAGCGGGGGGAGGTAGTTTGCCGCAGCCCCCCACCCCAAAAAAACACCAACTGCCACTGGTGTGAACCTAGGCTAAAGGTACATTTTTTTTTTTATTTTTTTTTTTCCTTCACCCAGGCACTGCTGTAGTATACTAGTTCACCCCCTCCCTTCTCTCCATAATCTGGTGATCCTTCTGATGTTGCTGGAACACACTCAATGCTGCCTCGCACGCACAGAAACACAATATTAAAAATAAAAAAAAATAAAAAATTGGGTGCATGCTTTATTCTGCAGGGTAGTACACCGAATTCGGATCAAGATCTACTGACAGAATTCAGATTTTTAGCTCCGTAGCAGTGTGTGATCTGCATAGTAGCTCGCTGAGATATTTCAATTGTCGAATTTTATTTTGAGTACTCCTTATTTATCAAAAGTTACCAGTAGGGGGCAAACCTCACCAAAAAAGCAGCTGCCCAGGCACGCTCAGAACATGATTGCATAACCAGTCCTGCTGAGCTATAATGTAGATAGGACAGCCAGTGTTTGTTTTTTGTTTTGTGAAATGGTGATAAAATGATGCCAGGTGTTTATTGCTGTATGTGGCCTTCATGTAATTTTTTTTATTTTTTTGTGTGTGTGTGGATCTATCTATCCATCCAAAATGTTTTAAGTAGGAAAAGAATTGGCCAAGTAGAACCTCCTGTCAGGTTTTTGCTTTCTGTGCTTCTAACACTCATCCACTCGGTTTGTCCCGGTGATCATTGTCACTGGAAATTTTTAAAGTGATAAACTCCAAAATCTGCAGTTGTCATCAGAGCAGGAAAGTTGGGGGGAAATACTTTTTTATTGACGTAACTGCTGTCTTAGGGGGGGATTTCCCTCACTTTGGAGAGATTCTCTCACTTTCTCTCGTGTCTCTGGGACAAGAAATAAAACAAATTTCTCCAGGGGGACACCGATGCAAAATGATCAAAACTAAAACTGACCAGAATTTTAACCTATCCCTACTTCAAAAAGCAACTTTTTGGCTTTGGACATACTTTTAGCCCTGGTTCACTTCAGCGAGATTCCAAAACTGCCTCATCAGTGCGAATGTTTTTTTTTTTTTTGTTTTTTTTAATATGCCATTTCATTGTGACTTCATTTAACAAAAGGCAATGCAAGTTGCAATGAAATCGCAAAATAGTGCAGCAACCTTTTTCAAAGTCGCCGTGACATGAGTCGCAACAATTTGAATGGTTCCATTGGTGGCAATGAGGTATGACTAGTCAAGCAATTTTGAACTGACAAACTGCACTGGTGTGAAACGGGGCTTAATGTATTTCCTTACCAAGGGAAAAACTGAACACTTTTATAAGGAGAAGTAATGTTTCAAGAGATTTGTCAGAATTGGAAATGCTTAATATGTAGATTGTATAGTAAGGGAGGTCTTTTGACATGGATGGTTTCCTCCTGTCCAGCATCTTGAAGGGGTACTGCCAGTTGTCACTCGCAAGCTTCATTCAGCTTAGTGACCGCTAACGTTGGGCAAAGATGCACAGAAGAAAGGACAAATGTGAAAATGTTTGGAGTTGTGGAGACTTTTGTATGTATATATGTGTGTGTAATATGTTTTATATATATATATATATATATATATATATATATATATATATATATATATATATATATATATATATATATATATATATATATATAATTATAAACAAAAAATATATTTATTTATTTTTCCCTCTTTCTTTTGAACTCAGAAAGTTGCCTACAGATCAAAGCGCTGCGTCTATGACCTGCGGACAATCGCAGAGGTTGAAGGGGCTCCCGTGAAGGCTTGGAAACATGCGGTCTGGGACGAGCAGATCTTGGTGCCAGCTTTGCCACAGTCCATCTTACAAGGCTGCAATCTCATTCAGATAGACTACTACCTCCAGGTGAGGCACAGCCTCAGCTATGGGGCCACAGAGCCCCCTGTACTTCTTCAATGTTCAGGGTAGATGACACAGCTGGTCTTTATCAGCTCTTGGCCAACAGTAAAGATTAAAAAGAAGGGCAGTGTATTAAATCCAGTTACTGTGATATATAAAACTCGAGTATCAAATGGTATTTAAAAAAAAAAAAAATTGATAGGCTTCTTTCTCGCATTCTTCAGCTTATACAAGAGTAGTGTGAACAGCAAACTTTTACAAAGCATTTGCAGAGCTTTTAGCAAGCTTTGTTTTTAGCCTTTAAAGCGCCTTTCAGTTCCAGTTTGTAAATGTTGAACACAGATCCTAATGAGTTCTGATTTGTCACTTTTAAACTGCTAGCAGGCTTCAAGGGATACAAAAATAACAAACATGTCATACTTGCCTCCACTGTGCAGTTCGTTTTGCACAGAGTGGCCCCGAACATCCTCTTCTGGGGTCCCTCGGCGGCTGTCTCGGTTCCTCCCTGCAACAGATAACCCCCTCTGGGAAGCGCTTTACCAAGGGGGTTACCTTGCAGGCGCACTCCCGAGTCCTGCATTTGGCGTCCATAGCCGCCAATTGCAGGACTCAGCCCTGCTCCCCGGCGCCCGCGTCATTGGGTTTGATTGACAGCAGCGCGAGCCAATGGCTGCGCTGCTATCAATCTATCCAATGAAAAGCCGAGAAGCCAGAGCCGCGATCCAGCGCGTTCTCGACGTGGGGCTTTCGAGGGCTCGGGTAAGTAAAACGGGGGGGGGGGGACTGTTGGATGTTTTTTCGCCTTAATGCATAGGATGCATTAAGGTGAAAAAACAGGAAGTTTACAACCCCTTTCAGCACTACTTCAAGCTTGTTGAAAGTCTGTTTAAAGTATATTCAGGCATTTCATTTACATCTGTGTACAGCATTTTCAAACAGGAGCTGAAGGGTGCTTTAAGGGCTTGGAGTTGCTTAAAAGCCTGCTGTTCACGCTGCTCTTATACAAGCTGAAGCCTGTGTGAAACAGGCCTTAAAGTGGATCTTGTATTAAATCTAAAAGTCTGGATAAAGAAGTTTCTGGAAATATATCCACATACACAAATGTGCTGCAAATAATATGCCATGCTGCATGGTCCACAATCTTTCTGTGTAATGGAGTTTCATTGATTACGCAAAAATGGATCCCACTATCTTTAAACCAGGTGAATTATCCACAGCACTACATGTGTTCTGAAATCTCCACCAAATGTGCTCCAACTATGTTGTCCACCACCACTCACCAGATAGATAGGGTGGACCTCAAAATTATAAATGTCAGATGTGCATTTTTTAGCACAATCTCCAGATTCTAGAAAAAAAACATCTAGGTAGGAATACGCAATTATTTCATACAGTATGGAGACTGTCATCTGTAGGGCCCCACCACAACATGAAAGGCTGCCTGGAGCTGTATTCACAGTAAATCCTGGGCTCTCCCTCATCCTTGCACTAAAGCAGTGTGACAGCAGGAAGGTAAAGTCACCTGGTTGCATCCAGGGGGGTAGATATATTTCTCCCAGATTCAGGCTTTATGCCGACTTATACAACTAGGGAGTTGATGAAGCCCAGCTGAGGCTAGTGGGCTCATGAATGACTCATACCTCTAGGGAGAGTGCTGGGCGTCGTGAGGCAGGGAGTTGATGAGACCAGCTGAAGCCTGTCAGTTCGTTTAAGGCCTCTATAAAAACTCCCAGATTCATTAGGTGTTTGCTCATGCCTGGAACCAGACCTGTGTGGACTGTCTAGGGAGAGTGAACCCCTGTGCGGTGAGGCAAAGCCTGTGTGGCTATTTGTTTGGACTTTTACTAAACCAGGGACTTAGGGACTAGGACAGCACCAGGCTGATCCCAGTTGTTAGTTTAGGAAACCTGCATGTTTAGTCAGAGGTCAAACTGACCAGGATTTATTTTGTTTGTTTCTTTTTGGCTTGCTGTGTTTTTGTCACTGTACATAGAGAAATAAACCGCACCTTTTGATTTTGAAAACCACAACCTCCGTCTGCTGGCCCTGTTTTTGTGTGGGGAGCCCAACCAGGGGGTCACACACACCCGCTACCGAGTTAACCCCCTCACAGTTGGTGGAGAATGCAGGCAGTTTTTTTTAAGCCAGCATGGAGGAGATACTGAAACAGCTGGCTCTAGCAAATGCCAATCAACAGCAGACAAATGCAGGTTTGCAAAGGAGCCTTGCAGCCCAGCAGCAAGCTCATCAACAAGCCCAGCAGCAATCTGAGGCCCGCTTCATAGACCTGTTACAGAAGCAAGAGCAGAGACTACAACAAATGGAAGCAGTAATGCAGCAACGTCCGCAGACCAGTGAGGAAAGCCGTCCCACTAATACCGCGTCCTTTGGGGTGAGTCGTTTATTGACAAAAATGACTGGAGAGGATGATCCAGAGGTATTTTTGACCACATTTGAAAGGACTGCTGAAAGAGAAAAGTGGCCTGAGGAGCAGTGGGCTGGACTGGTGGCTCCTCTGTTAACTGGTGAATCGCAGAAGGCTTACTATGACCTAGAGCCTGACCAAGCAAAAGACTATGTGATGCTAAAAGCTGAAATATTGGCAAGGCTGGGTGTCACCCTGGCTGTCCGGGCTCAGCGTGTGCATAACTGGACTTTCCAGCTTGGAAAACCCCCCAGGTCTCAAATGTATGATCTCATTCACCTGAGCAGGAAGTGGCTACAGCCAGAGACTTTGTCCGCACCGGAGATTGTGGAACGTGTTGTGATGGATCGTTTCTTGAGAGCTCTTCCTACCGCCATTCAAAAGTGGGTAAGCCATGGAGACCCAGAAACGGCCGGTAAACTTGTGGATCGTGTAGAGAGATACTTGGCTACAGAGAACCTGACGGCCTCTTCCAGAGACTCTCGGACTTTCCACCCTAAGACCAGACCATCCCCAGGGGCGGATAAGAGGATTCCAAGGGGTGAGGGTGGAGAGAGTGAGAGGGTGGGAGCTCTACCCCAAGTTTGGCGAGAACAGCCTGGGAAATCAGCGGCTCAAGAGGCCGCAAGAAGGATCGTTTGCTACCGCTGCCGGCAAGCGGGACATATTGCAGCAAATTGCCCGGTTGTGGAGGAACCCATGCAATGTGACTTTCTGATGGACAGACGTCAGTCGCTGTGTGCGACAGTCGCATGCACTGCCATTCGGGGAACTGAGAAACATTTATGCAAAATGTGTATTAATGGTAGAAATGTTGTGGTATTACTGGATTCAGGTAGCCTTGTGACCCTGATAAAGGCTGAATTAGTTAAAACAGAGGTCTCTGGGAATAGCAAGGTAGCTGTTATTTGTGTGCATGGGGACACCCGAGAGTATCCAGTGACTACAGTGTGTTTCGAGACCCCCAAAGGTACCCTCTCTCATCCAGTGGGGTTAGTATCTCAATTACCGCATGATGCCATTGTGGGAAGGGATTTTCCGAAGTTCTGGGAACTGTGGGATGATCCTGAGCCCCCCACTGGTGCCCCTATGTACCAGGAATGTGATAGCCAGAACTCCTCTGAGAGTGGTGAGGACTCTCCAGAATTTCCCTTGTCAGTATTGGCAGGGGAGACTCAAGAAACTGGAGAGGAGCCCACCTCCTCAGACGAAAACCTACCGTCTGTGGAGTTTTCTGATCTGGAGGTTCACAGGGAAAATTTTGCCACAGAACAGTTAAAAGACCCCGCCCTAATAAAGGCACGGGAAAACGTAGTGGAAATAGATGGCGAGTTAGTGAACCCAGATAATACCTGCACTTACCCATACTTCAGCGTAGAGAAGGACCTACTGTATCGGGTGGCAAAAAGGGCAGAAGAAACCGTTGAGCAGCTGGTGGTGCCCAAACCTTACAGGAAGTTGGTGTTGGAGTTGGCCCATGGGCACATTCTTGGAGGTCATCTGGGGACAGAGAAAACCCGAGAGAGGGTATTACAGAGATTCTATTGGCCTGGGGTGATGAAGGACATAGAAAATTATTGTTCCTCCTGCCCTGTGTGTCAGAGGTCGGCCCCGATGCCACATTTCCGTAGCCCGCTGGTCCCTCTACCCATCATTGAGGTCCCGTTTGAGAGAATCGCAATGGATTTGGTAGGTCCTATAATCAAGTCCGCTAGGGGGCACCAGTACATATTGGTTATAATGGACTATGCCACCCGTTATCCAGAAGCGATCCCTCTCAGAAATACCTCGGCCAAAACCATAGCCAAAGAGCTATCTCTTGTTTTTAGCCGGGTGGGTATTTGTAAAGAACTGCTTACGGACCAAGGTACACCCTTTATGTCCCGGGTTATGAAAGAGCTGTGTAAATTGTTCAAAGTGACGCAATTGCGTACATCTGTGTATCACCCCCAAACCGATGGGCTGGTTGAAAGATTCAACAAAACCCTAAAACAAATGTTGAAGAAAGTGGTGGATAGAGATGGAAAGGATTGGGACTGTCTACTTCCTTATTTGATGTTTGCTATTAGGGAGGTGCCCCAATCCTCTACGGGATTCTCCCCCTTTGAGTTACTGTATGGGAGACACCCAAGAGGGCTGTTGGATATTGCCAAGGAAACTTGGGAAAGTGAGAGTTCTCCCCACAGGAGTGTGATTGAGCATGTCGCCCTGATGCAAGATCGAATTGCACAGGTAATGCCCATCGTGAAGGAACATTTGGCCCAAGCGCAGTTGGCACAGCAGAGAGTGTACAACCGTGGAGCAAAGACCCGTACCTTTTCCCCGGGGGATAGGATATTGGTACTTGTCCCTACGGTTGAAAGTAAATTCCTTGCCAAATGGCAAGGCCCCTACGAGATAATGGAAAAAGTGAGCGAAGTGAATTACAAGGTCAGACAACCAGGAAGGCGAAAGCCCGAACAGATATATCACGTTAATCTGTTGAAAGCCTGGAGGGATAGAGAGTCCCTAGTCGCAGAAACTTGGTCACCAGCTCAAACTGGTTGCGTGATTCCGGAGGTTGGAATAGCAGCCACCTTGTCACAACCCCAACAACAGGAGGTTAAGGAGTTTGTGCTTCGCAACAAGGAGGTGTTCTCTGAGCTGCCGGGACAAACATCTGGGGTAGAGCATGATATTATTACCCCGCCCGGTGAAAGGGTGAAGTTAAAACCCTATCGGATCCCAGAGGCCCGACGGGAGGCAATACGGGAGGAAGTACAGAAAATGCTGAACTTAGGGGTGATAGAGGAGTCCCAAAGTGATTGGTCTAGTCCCATTGTGTTGGTGCCTAAACCGGATGGGAGCTGGCGATTTTGTAACGATTTTCGTCAGTTGAACAAAGTTACAAAATTTGACACCTACCCCATGCCACGTATAGATGAGTTGATCGACCGGCTGGGAACAGCCCGATACATGACGACTCTTGACCTCACAAAAGGGTATTGGCAAATTCCCCTGGCCAAGTCGGCCAAAGAGAAAACCGCATTTGTAACCCCAGACGGGGCGTTCCAATATAAGAGAATGCCGTTCGGGTTACAGAATGCGCCGGCCACATTCCAGCGGAAAATGGACCAGATGCTGAGGCCCCATCGGAAGTATGCTGCGGCTTACCTGGATGACGTAATTGTCCATAGCACAGATTGGGCCTCACATCTGCCAAAAGTGCAAGCAGTCCTGGACTCTGTTCGGGAAGCGGGGTTTACGGCTAACCCCAAGAAGTGTACCATTGGGCAGGAGGAGGCCAAATATCTTGGGTACACCATTGGCAGGGGAGTAATAAAACCCCAACTCAACAAAGTCGAGGCCATCCAGAGTTGGCCACGTCCCAACAGCAAGAAGCAGGTACGAGCCTTTCTGGGAATCGCGGGTTATTATCGGCGCTTCATTCCCCACTTTGCTTCTAAGGCTGTGCCCCTAACCAACCTGACGAAAGGGAAAGGGTCGGTCATGATTAAATGGACCCCCGAGGCTGAGGCAGCATTCCAATTCTTGAAACAAGCCTTATGTAGCCAGCCAGTGTTGTACTCACCCGACTTCTCTAAAGACTTTGTCGTACAAAGTGATGCGTCAGATGTGGGGTTAGGAGCAGTATTGTCCCAGGTCTGGAACGGGGAAGAGCACCCAGTCATTTACCTCAGCAGGAAGTTGAAGTCCCATGAGGTAAATTACGCCACGGTTGAAAAGGAGTGTTTAGCGGTGAAGTGGGCTCTAGATTCCCTTCGGTACTATCTGCTAGGTAGGCACTTTGACATGGTTACGGATCACGCTCCGTTAAAGTGGATGGCTCAAAACAAGGAGACAAATAGAAGAGTGAATAGGTGGTTCCTGGCCCTACAGGAATTCAACTTCACAGTAAAGCATCGCCCTGGCGTTCAAATGGGGAATGTGGATGCTTTGTCTCGAGTACATGAATGCCTGATTGCTGGTGTTCCAACCCCAAGGTTAAAACAAGAGGGGGGGGTATGTGACAGCAGGAAGGTAAAGTCACCTGGTTGCATCCAGGGGGGTAGATATATTTCTCCCAGATTCAGGCTTTATGCCGACTTATACAACTAGGGAGTTGATGAAGCCCAGCTGAGGCTAGTGGGCTCATGAATGACTCATACCTCTAGGGAGAGTGCTGGGCGTCGTGAGGCAGGGAGTTGATGAGACCAGCTGAAGCCTGTCAGTTCGTTTAAGGCCTCTATAAAAACTCCCAGATTCATTAGGTGTTTGCTCATGCCTGGAACCAGACCTGTGTGGACTGTCTAGGGAGAGTGAACCCCTGTGCGGTGAGGCAAAGCCTGTGTGGCTATTTGTTTGGACTTTTACTAAACCAGGGACTTAGGGACTAGGACAGCACCAGGCTGATCCCAGTTGTTAGTTTAGGAAACCTGCATGTTTAGTCAGAGGTCAAACTGACCAGGATTTATTTTGTTTGTTTCTTTTTGGCTTTGCTGTGTTTTTGTCACTGTACATAGAGAAATAAACCGCACCTTTTGATTTTGAAAACCACAACCTCCGTCTGCTGGCCCTGTTTTTGTGTGGGGAGCCCAACCAGGGGGTCACACACACCCGCTACCGAGTTAACCCCCTCACAGCAGGTACTGCAAACCAGTGCGATTTATGTCATCTGGTAGACTTTTTTTTACTTTTATGCATTTACTTCAGTGACTTTAGGAGCGCCTTCTTTCCTTGTGTGTGTGTGTGTGTTTTTTTTTTTTTTTTTAATTTTTTTTTTTTTTTTTTTTTAAATTAGCTTCTTTGGAACTTTTTTGCTAATTTCCTTGATCTTTCTACCCTAATTTTGATCTTGCACGGTTTTGGAACCTATTAGTTATTCTGGTTCATTAAACAATCATAGTTTCTACTTCTTTCTCCAATTGAATTTTTTTTTCTAATCAATAAAGCAGTGATTCCCTCCCACAAAAATGTAAAAAGAAAACCATTCTTAATTAGATTTTTTGCATCTGTTTCAAGTGTTAGGAGTAAGGCCGGCCATACACAGTTCGAATCTCAGCCAGTTCAGCAGGAACCAGCTGAGATTAGAACCTTTTAATGGGCAGGCTGAATGTACCAAGTTGAGCTATCAACTTTGGTACAACCAGCCTCCCGGATTCTGTTGCAATTATCGCTAGTGGCTATTCGCAATTTAATCACTGTCTTCTCCCAACGAAGACATCTTCCCCCGCTTCTTCCGTTAGGAGAAGACAATTGCTGATTCCCCTGTCAACACAGTCTGTGTTGGGGGAATCATGCTAATTTCTTACTTGCAACCCGTAGTTGCAGGAAAGAAATTTGCCATGTGTGGTATTAATCCTTGCGTGACTTGTTTCTCTAATACATAACCCAACTGTCTAAAACCCCCAGTATCATGTGTTTTTTTTGGAAGTACAGTGTCAAAACTCCATCTATATTGACTGTCTCTAAGAAATCAAAACTATACAATGTGTGTGTGTCTTTGTTTTTTTTCTTTCAAAAAAGCTTTTATCATTTAAAAAGCAGTCATTGAATTCCAGTAAGGCAGCTTTGCCTAGGCTATGATGTTTTAGGCTGCTGCAGATGGGACAAACCAGTTGCTCAGGTCTGGTTAGTGGCCTCAGCAGGGGACGTTTTGTGAAAAACTGTACAGGTACCGCAATTTACATGATTGTGTCATCTGAGTCCGCATCTCCGTCCAAGAAGTAATAGATAACAATGGATAATGCTTGAACAAAGCTGGCACCATCCTTCTGGTAGAAAAACACATGAAGGCATTTTAGGGGAATACTATGATCTTTGTGAGACGTAATAATTAACTGTAAGTGGTAAACTTACACCTTACCTAGTATGCATGTCTTTACTTTTCAACAATATATCTGATAGTAGGTCCACCAAACAAGGTATTCTATTTGTTTGCCAGCCATAATAACCCAAACCGGTTTGGCTGGTAATTATACCTCTAAAATGGGAACTGAAATCTGATTTGTTTGGCCTTTTTGACATTTTAAAGAGCAACACCGCGTGTGACCAACATCTGCTGAACCCCTCCTTTAAATAAAGCTGATTGGCACAAAATGAAGATGGCTCCTTAGTCATCAGGGTCTGTGTCATGGATTGTGTATTCTGCAAATGGGATTAAATAGAATTTGTGGAGGAACAAGCAGAACACGGTTACACCGACTTTCTGACCAAACTCAAATTATCCGTCTGGTCTTTAATGAGTTATCGAGTTTATATTGACGTTGTCCTTCCTCCTCAGAGGTCGGCAGAACAAGATGTTCTAGAAACAGAATGGGAAGGCACTTGTGTTCACCTGAAAACAGAGCCGCCTTTGTGCATTCAGTATTGGCTTCCTGGCGAAAGTGCCGGGGTATTCTTAAAGGGACCTGACCCGTAAAATGTGGTGTTTAGGACTAAAAATGTATAAAACACACTTGCATTAGGGACCACACCATAGTCCATTTTAAAAATAAGTTACACCCTTTTGGGAGAATGTGGCAGCTACCATTAACTGCTTGACCTCCAGAAGAGTTACCACCCTTTATGACCAGGCCATTTTTGCGATACAGCATTGTTACTTTAGCTGACAATTGCGCGGTCGTGCGATGCTGTACCCAAACAATTTATTTATTTTTAAGGCCCATATGTATTTTGCTACATATATTTGGGGAAAAAAAATCCCAATAGGTGTATGTTGATTGGTTTGTGCAAAAGTTATAGCGTCTACAAACTATGGGATACTTTTTTTAATTTTTTTTTTTTTACTAGTAATGGCAGCGATCATCGACTCATAGTGGGACTACAATATTGCAGCACACAGTCGGGACACTTTGACACGAATACAGTGATCAGTGCTGAAAATTTGCACGGTCACTGTATTGATGACACTGCCTGGGAAGGGGTTAACATCAGGGTGATAAAAAGGGTTAACAGTGTGCCTAACCTGTGTTTTCTCACTGTGTGGGAGGTGTTTTTACTAGGGGAAGGCATTGATCCATGTTCCTGCTGTGCAGCAACACAGGATCGATGCCTTCCCTACTGACAGAATGGCAATCTGCCTTGTTTACATAAGCAGACCGTGGTTTTGGCCCTCTGCTTAATGATTGGCCGGAGCCAGCGGACATCGCCAGGTCACTGGCGGCGAGCATGCGTGGCCCAGACCCGGTAGTGTTGTATCATGTACTAGGTATACTGCCACAGTATATGTGTGGTGGGCGGTCGTAAAGCAGTTAAACACCTGACATCGGTTGATCGGTTGGGGTGTGCCTCCTTCACCTGATGGAAAGACACATCCGATATTCCAAAAAGTCACTCACTATACGTCTAGTGAATGCAGCTAGAGCTTGCATCCCTTTGCTCTGGAAGCAGACATGGCCTCTGACTAAGGTCCTGTGTTATGCTAAAGTCAATGACACCCTCAATGTGGAGAAAATAACTGCCACTCTAAACCATACAGAGGAAACTTTCAGGCTGGGTTCACACATGTGCGGTGCGAATTGCATCTCTGGTTTCCCTTGCGAAGATAAAAATGATTCATTCAGCGGTTCCTCTCTATTGTAGCTGACCAAGGAGAGGGGGGAGGCAGGGGAGAGAATTTGTGTTCAGAACCGAACACATCTGCAAACGCTACCGTTGAAGATTATGTGCCTACAATTCGTACCGCACTGCCTAGAAAACGCACACGTTTTTTGTGCAATGCGGAGTGCGAATGCAATGCACATATGTAAACCAGACCCATTGAAAAGAACATATTTTCAAACGTTCTGCGAATTGGATGCAGTGTAAGCCACATCCAATTCGCATATGTGTGTGAACCCAGCCTGAGGGAGCATTGGAAGCCCTGGAGGTACTTCACATGCACAGATGGTTATCTGCAGGCTGTATCCCAATCCAAACCAGATGGTCATCAGGTTCGCTCTCTATGGATTGAAGGTGGCAGTTGCCTCTGTCTATGGCAGTGGTTTTCAACTTCTGTCCTCAGGACCCACTAACAGGCCAGGTTTGCAAGATAACTGAAATGCATCACAGGTGATATCATTTGCTGCTCAGTGATTTGTGGTATTCTAGCCTGCATCTCCCCAAGGTAATACATAAAATCTGGCCTGTTAGTGGGTCCTGAGGAGAGGAGTTAAGAACCACTGGTCTTTGGATTGAAGGCGGTGCCGGATTCCTGGAGGGTGACCCTCTGGCTTTCTGTCCTATTCCCCCCCCCCCTCCTTTCCCTTCCCCCCTCATTCCTTCTTGCCCACCCCACTTTTTTTTTTTATTATTTCTACTAGCTACACCCTTTATGAGGAATTTACTGACCTTTTGTCCTTTTCTGTGATAATGACATGCTATTGCTACACTAAAGCCTAGTACACACTAGTAGTTTTTTTTTGTCAGTTTCTTCACCCTGCTGGGTTGAACGTAAAAAAAGACGGCTCAGGAGATACCGACCGTATTAACTATCCGACAGGCTGAGCTGAGAGCGCTGATCGGAACCTGATCGCCAGACCTTTTTCGTTCATACCCCCTTCGGCAGAAGATGGCTGAACAGACCAATTGCAGCACACACAGGCCGCATGCCGTCAGACATTCGACCCCTGTGTACTAGGCTTAAGGCTGGCCATACACTGTGCAAATTTCTTTCCCGCAAAGGTTGCACGATTCCCCTATCAACACAGATTGTGCAAACAGGGGAGTCGGCAATTGTCTTCTCCCGGCGGGGGGTGGGGGTGGGGTGGCTGGGCCGGTGGAGGAAGCCATCCCAGTCGGGAGAAGACCATGATTATCGCTAGCGGCTGTAGTGGCCACTAGCAATAATCGCAAGAGAATCCGGCAGGCTAGTTTTACCCAAGTTGATTTGATCAACATGGTTCATTTTGCCTGCCCATTAACGGTTTGAATCTCTGCCGGTTCAGCATGAATTTACACCGTGTATGGCCGGCCTCGGACTTGAGTCCTCTCCTTGAAGCTAGATCATATTTCTTCACTATCATTTTCTTGTGCGTTTTATGTGGTCGTTGTATGACCAGTTTCGATTATTTGCTTTTCCTAGGCTAGATTGAACACTGGACATTAGGCATGCCTAGCTAGTCCTAGCTAGATTTACTATTTATGGTGCTGCAGTTGAGAGAGTCTTGGTTTGCTTTTCTTTTCGATCGGTTTTACATCCTGTGGGACTATTCCTTCATTAGTTCATGTTGGCCCCTGGTAACATTGACACAATAGTTATGGCTTCTAAGAGGACTGTTTTTGGCTATGGTCTACCATGTTGTTGTTCAATCCTATGTAACATGTATAGCCATCAATAAAGACAAAAAAATAAAATAAAACCGTTGTTGCATCTGTGTCTTGGTAGCTTTTCCAGCTGCAGGAGTCAGATGCTTGGTGCCGCCATGACAGTGATAACGGGTCAGTCGGCGACCTCCTTATAGTACTTCTTGCTTGGAAGTGTCAGGTTGCCTGGGCAGTGATTTTCAGCACATGGGCTAAGCGTGGTGTAGGAGAGGAGTAATCAGAGAAAACATTTTAATAAGGGTCACCTCAATGTGGACCTGTGATGAATTTCTGTAAAATAAAATATGGTGCCTAAAGCAAATCAAGAGCTTTTGTACTCCTTACCCTTATGCTCTGTGCCATGTAGTGGTAGGTGCATTTTGGTTCTGGAAGCTCGGTCCTGTGTTTTTTTTTGTTTTTTTTGCAAGCAAGACTAAAATCGTGTAAAATAATGGCCCTGGCCTATAACTTATCCCTAACCTGCTCTCCACATTTCACTTTAACCTTTTAAAGGTAACCTGTTGTTTCTCCATTCACTGAAAAGCAACAAGTGTGCTTTAATGCTTTGCCTAGCCCTCTGCATACACTCATATCTCCTTTGCTCCTCTGCCTGGCAGTGGGAGTAACGAGAAGTTCCCATCACACTCCCAGTATGGGGTTCCTGTATTTCCCTTCCATCTTTCACATTGAGGTAGCTGGAGAGTCCTTGGTGCTCTTGTTTGGTAAATGGAGCAGCAGGGTTAGAGCAAACTTTCACTTTGAAATTAACTTGAAGCCTACCTATTAACCGTAAAGAGAACCAGTCACAAAATGGCATATGTTGGGTAAGTCTTCATAGTTGTACTAAATTCTAAAAGATTACCAATTGACCTCTTATTTAGCTTTATTTACTTTGATGTCTTTAGCTTGAGTGTTTCCCAAATCCAGAGTGTGCCATTTGTAAGGTCAGACATTTGACAAGTCAGCAACGATTGGCCATCTTCTAGGTTGCAGCCAGGGACTGTGCCAGGGCTATAGATGGCCATACAGATAAGTCTCATGCAAATCTTGGGTTGGCCATACATGGATTGTCTTTCAATTAGCTGGAAGGCTGGTCAAACAAAACTGACTGGATTCCCTCATTCACACAAGGAATGTGAATGGAGGAATCCTCCCCACTGTACTATTGTATCCTGAAAGAGGGGGTTCCACCGCTGTCGGAATACATTGATCAGCGCTGCGGCCAACTGGCTCAGGCTCTGATCAAATTCGAGTTTTCCAACAATCCCGTCCGTGAAACGTTGATCATTTAAAGTGGAGTTCCACCCAAAAATGGAACTTCCACTTTTTGGAATCCCCCTCCGGTGTCGCATATGGCACCTTTCATGGGGAGAAGGAAGCAGGTACCTGTCTAATACAGGTATTTGCTCCCACTTCCTGGCATAGATCACCTCTGTGATCTACGCCACTTCTGGTGCCTATTTTGTCGTCCCCGCAGTCTTCAGGGAGGCTGCGCGAATGCGCAGTAGGGGACCAGGAAGTGAAGCCGGATGACGATGGCAGCAGCCAATCCTCGAGCGACAGATCAGCTTCGGCTGCCGACATTGCGGGCGCCCTGGACAGGTAAGTGTCCATATAATAAAAGTCAGCAGCTGCTGTATTTGTAGCTGCTGGCTTTTGATATTTATTTATTTTAGTGGGACCTCCGCTTTAAATCGATTTTCTGTCAAACCAGAACAGCCATAAATGGATCGAACTCCAGCTGATTCCTGCTGAACCAACCAAATTTCAACCCATCTATGGCCAGCTATGTTATAGTAGCTTATCTTATGTAACCAATATTTTTAAAGTGTAGTTGAGCTTTTTTGTACATGATACAGGATTACATTTTTTACTTTTTTCCCACCTAGGTAACAGTAAAAAATCCAGAGGTGTCGGTGACATTACCCATCTACATTGGAAATATACCAGTCAGTCAAGCTCGCTTAGGACTGAGACATTCTATATCGCAGGTGCCAGCTGTCGTCCCCTCAGCGCCCCCTGCTGATGATGACCAGTGTGGCAGCACCCAGCCAATGGACAATGTGTCTATCCCCACCAAGTGCCACTCCCAGCAGCAAGCAAATGCCCCATTCTGCTATGCATCTGAGTTGAACTTTCCGAATGCACAGATGGAAAATCTAGGCTCCCCCTCGCACCCAACTCTTTGCTTATCCACAGGGTCCACAATCCCTTATTATGCTGAGGGGGCAGTTGTTCCGGTGCCAACAGCCGGCTCACTTATTCTACCCCCTGAGTACAGCACATGGGGTTATCCTTATGGTAAGTGCTCTTTTTAACTGTTGGGAATGATGATATTTGGAGAAATGTGTGGTGGAATTATTAATTTCTAGCTGAGGAGTTGCTGCTGCAATGCCAAACCACCATTAAAGTGAAACAAAACGCATGGCATGGTATTCACAATCTGAGGTCTCCCACAGTACAGTGAACATGGTAATGCATTTATTTTAGGCAAGTTAAACCACAAAATACCTTTTTTTTTTTTTTTTTTTTTAATGCGATCATGTGACAGGTGTCTGTCCAGCTGAATGTTGGTTCAGCTTGTAGGAGGCGTTTTCATTCTCCCCTGACATTTCCTCTGTAGAGTTTGCATTCCCCATAACCCACTGTCAAGACAGTGCTAACTGGTGCTGTGCCAATCACATGCACAGATACAGAGGGCATATAATAATCTGACACATAGCATGTGCAGACTTGCCACCGCTGCTCTGTACAAACGGCAGATGGATTGGGGACAGTATAAGAAAGGGAGGATCAGAGAAGACAGGATCAAACAGACTTTTTACACAATGTGGAGGCTTAACCCCTAGGGTTCCACAGTGAGTATAATGAGGAAGCTTTCATGCATATACGCATTTATTTTAGTATTGTGGGTTTAGTAACCCTTTAAAGCCCAAATCTCAGGAGTTGGACAAAAAAAAACTACCCCTGCTTCCCCACACTACAGGGGGGTTAAATACTTTTGTCTAGGGGGAGGAAAGGTCTAACATTTGCCTTACCCCAGCTCTGGCCAGCTCCAGTAATCCTGTATTGTAAGTGGAGAGTCAGGTGTGTGACTGCGATCAGGACACCATACAGAAGAAACTTTACAGAATTGGTCACACTGCTGGAGCAAGGGATAGGGTGGCAAGTATTACTCCTTATTCCTGCACCCTTGGACTTAACAAGCAACAGTTGGTTTACACAGTTGGGCTCTAAGCGTAATCTCCCTTGATTTTTTGTCTAGGACACAACAGTAAAGTGGAAAAGCCCACCTTTGACAGTTTGCCACTACATGTGCCCATATTGAAAGGCTTTCCCTTGCCTTCTGTTTCAGCCACAATTGAAACATTTTGAATCTTCCATCACTTTCTGATGTAGTGACTGTGGTCATCAGGACCCTGACAGCAATAAAAACCTAAACAAAAAATGGCAACCATCCCAATTTATAACCTGCTTTTAAAATAAGGCAGGCATGGAAGGGCATTGCACGCCACAAATACATTTTCCCAACACCAGCAATAAAAAGTTTGGGCTTTCAATACTCTTTAAAGCTGAACTTTACCCATAACAACGTGATAAATAATGTTTAGCAAGGAACATCCATTCCACATTAATAATTAGGCTACCAAAATAAGTGTATGCTGTAAATTATCTCCAGAATTGCTCCTGTTCCTTCTTGCTGGAGGCTGCCATTTTGCTGAAGCCCAGAGCCCCAGGACAACCGTAAATAAAGTGGAACTAAACCCATCAATTTAACGGTTTCAAAAAAGTAAAATTCCTGGGATTGCTAACTGTTACATTTACTCGTGTCCTCAACCAAACTGTCAAACCATCAAATGGCTGGTGCTGTCGCATGTTTATAAAAGTTTTTTGCTTTAAATCAGTGGTTGCCAACTTATGAGGTATAGAGGGCCTCAAATCTGGCCCCTGATGCCGCGTACACACGACCGTTTTTCATGACGGGAAAAATTAAATTTTTTAAATTGGTCATTAAAAACGATCGTGTGTAGGCTCCAGAGCATTTTTCACGACGTGAAAAATGGGCATTAAAAATTTGGAACATGCTCTAATTTTTCTCGTCGTTTTTCTCGTCGTGAAAAACGGCAGTGTATAGGCTTTAACGACGTGAAAAAAAATACGCATGCTCAGAAGCAAGTTATGAGACGGGAGCGCTCGTTCTGGTAAAACTAGCGTTCGTAATGGAGATAGCACATTCGTCATGCTGTAACGGACTAAAGAGCACGAGGCTGAAAAGTGCGAATCGTCTCTCACCAAACTTTACTAACACAAGGATCAGCAAAAGCAGCCCAAAGGGTGGCGCCATCCGAATGGAACTTCCCCTTTATAGTGCCGTTGTACGTCACCGCGCTTTACTCGAGCATTTTTTTCCTCGATAGTGTGTAGGCAAGGCAGGCTTGAGAAGAATCGCATCGAGAAAAACGTTGTTTTTTTCAATGACCTTAAAAACGGTCTCGTGTACGCGGCATTAGAGTCAGAGACTGCAGACGTACTAGAGGAGATGGTCATAGTCTACAGACCTGCTACAGCCATTGGTGAAGATTTGCTGCAGGAGACAGTCTGAGATTGGTGATGGTCTGTAAGACTGCTAGAGATTACTGCCATTAATACTACCAATGCAACGCCCAATACTGGGGTCTGCAAATGCCCACATCTCTCTTGAGCCACATGTTGGGCATCGGGGCTTTTGAATGCTCAAATAATCAAACTAAATAAAATACAGTATTGCCATACATTTGAAAATTGTTAATTATTTTTTATTTTTATTATTTTTTTGAGCTGCCTGATTGATTTTTATAAAAAAAAATAAAAATTGCCCCCTGAATTGAAAAAAAAGAACCCGCCATATTTCAATTGTCTTTTTACATTTTAAGTCAACAATATTTGGCATTTTTTTCTTGGATTAAATCACACTTGAACTGTGTGTGGACATCATTGATTCCCATTTGAATATGACTTGCTACCATATGTATATATTTTAGACCCTGTGTGGTATACATGAAGGAGCTTAATTTTTATTTTTTTTCTACAGATGCTCCGCCATCCTATGAACAGAGCTGCAGCGAGGCCGGAGTCAGTAATGAAAACTGAGAAGGTTGCTTTTATTTTCAGATTAAAAAATCAAAAAACACTCCAGCTCCACTCAGAGGATGATTCAGCGGACACTTCCGAATCCTTGTTTTTATTCCGGGGACAAAGCCCCATCGTGCAATCTCCAAGGACAAACTGTGCTGACGCTGGACGTTACAATCTGTGATGCCTTATAAAAAGGAACATTTTTAAAATTATATATAAAAAAATCTATAAGTATTTACAAGTGCCGGATTGCAAGTAACCTACTGTGTGATTTTTCTTTTTTTTTTTTTCAAATTTACATTTTTAAAACGGAACGTTTTGGTGTGAACGTTGATTACAGTAACTGAAATGTTTCCCAAGATTACATTTTTATAATCTGTTCAATGAGTGGGATTTGTTGCAGAACTCCTTTTTCTGATGTGCTGTACTTTATACCCGCTGTAACCCTTAGCAACGTCTTGGGGGTTGTGCTTGGCTAGACCTAATTAGACAACTTATGTTGAAAGCTGCTCTAGGGCTATATCCCAGCATGCACAACCAGTAAAGGGAGGAAGTCGGGGCTGGTGGATCCCCAGGAGCCAAAGGACTAAAGCTAGCCGTACACTGAGTATTTTTTATTTTTTACCACTCAGCCTGCAGAATGAAGAAAAAAATATTCTTCCATCTATGCTGTATGAATCTCCTATGGCAACTATTGTATTTGGACAGCCAGCCTAGCCAGCTCTCAGGATACCTGAACAGCGGCTGCATCTGATTGGATGCAACTGCTGTTCTGCTGGCAATTTTCTGTCCTGGCTTATTTGATAAAAAATTATGTATTGGGCAGGAGACAGATGAAAGGGCAACCTTTCTAAGGAACCAACCGGAATTCGCAGTGTATGGCCAGCATAAGGGTTTTGTTCCTCTTGTAGGAAAGTGTGCCTTGATGCATTTAGGCTGCTGTTATTTGTAGTATTTGGATTTAAATATACCTGTTATGTACTAAAGTATGGAGGTTTTTTACAGGCTTCTGAGGATACTAGTTTTCTGGCTTTAGTACTTCTGGGTCTGGAACAAGAATGACTGAAGTGAGAATTCTAGTTCAAAATTTATCATCTTTACTGTCTCAGAAAATATTAAACCCAAAAGTAAACCTTTTATTATATTGCAGCTTACCAATTCTTAGATGTGATGGTTGCATTCGTGTATTTTCTTAGGATTTCTTTCTTCTATTTTCATCTGGTAATCCGGACAGCAAGGCTGTGTTTTTCACAGCACAAACTCTCCAGCAGAATGTATCGGTTTACAGGGGTCTCAAATTTCTTAACAAAGGGCCAGTTTACTGTCTCTTAGACTGTGGCCTTTGAAAGTAGCATCAGTGGAAGTAAACCAATGCCCCATCTTTGGTGACACTGGGAGGAATTGTGCCCCATTGTTGGTGTCATTGGTAGGAATTGTGCCTCTTCGTTTGTGTGAGTGGGGGTAATTTTGACCCATTGTTGGTGTCAGAGGATGAAATATTGCCCCAAGGGCCTGATGAAAGCAAGCAAAGGGTTTAATTTGGGCCTCAGTATTAAGGCCACTGGTTTACATAAATCGGGCAAACCACTTAACATTGGCAAGGGTCATTAAAATTATCCGATTTCTTTATTCATGTAAAACCTTTAATCCTAAAAAAAAAAAAAAATGGTTACGTGAGCTGGAGTTTGGCTTCAATTTGTTAGTGTATCTAAATCTGTTAATACATTTAACACTCCTTTCACCCCCGGACTGACAGTGCTGATGTGCCTCCTGTGCCCATTTTCTCTAGAATTGTGACTCATCAATACAGGAGTTGTTACCAGCTAGTTTACCAGATGAAAAATAAGAGGAAAGCCAAAGAAAAAAAACAAACAGCCACCTCTAATGATTGGTAAGCTGCAATTTATACAATTTTTAGTTTTGGGTTAAACAAACGCTCTAAAGCCAAAGCATCAGAATGACTACCGGGCACCTAGCATAGACGAGGCCAGCCATGGACATCTTCATATCCTAATAGAAGCACTTTAAAATGAAAAGGTTCAAGAGACTGTTGAAGAGTGGCTCTAGGCACAAAGTTACATTTGTTGGTGACTTGCCAATGCTACCAGGAAACGCAGCAACAGAGTCAGAAAGCCTTTTCATTTTCTATTTATTTAGCAGGCTTTCCACAGTGCTTCCAGTGGGACTGCAGACTCTCATGTTCTGTGCAATATAGAAATATATTTATCTCATCCCTGTTCTTCCTCTCTACCACTCGCCATCTTTCTGTATAGCTTTCTTTCTCCCTCCCTGGCTCGGCTAGTTGTTCCCAGTGCAACATATTTTTGGGAACAATGAGATTGTTGGCAGCAGATTGGCCTAGTACAATGAGACCAGTCTGACCAGTTGGGTTGCTTTTCCTGTATGTATCCTAAGGCTGCATTTATGGTTTTGCTTGGAAGGACTCCTTTTACACCTGCGTGTGTGGTAATTTTTTATGTCAGCCTGCATTGCGTTTGGAAACGCCTATTATTTTGAATTGGCTGTCAGTGCAGAGCAATAGACAAGAAATGGAACCTGTAGAACTTTTTTAATGCTGTGCATTACAGATCAATTGCCAGCTACTGACTTGGAGTACTACTTTAAAGTGCTTGTAAACCCTCCATCTACCCAGTGAAGTGACTGGCCTCAGGTGCTAGTGCTACCCAGGGATGAAACAAATCTTCCTACATAAGTGTTACCTGTTTATCTGCAGTGAGGAGAGCTGATTGGAGGAAAGGGACACACCCCACTTCACACAAGTACAGAGCTGAGGCTGTCAATCAACTGGAGGTCCCTCCCCTGTCACCAGTTTTCTCGGTGTCAGAAGTGATTAATGCGGATAGCAAAGCTATAGAGGGATATCCTTTGTTCATTTTCCATGTCTGAGGTTTACAACCACTTTAAATGAAAGGCACTGCACATAACCGCAACACATAAGTGTGAAGGGTGTCCAAAACTTAAATCCACCCTTCTCATTAAAGGTACTGCTTTGAGGCCCATGTTTTACTTGTGATCCTGGGTGAAAACAGACGTATGCTTTCCTTTCACTTTTTACTTTCCAAGTACTAAGTGGTGCGGACTGCTTTCTCTAATCACATGATCAGTCCCAGTGCTATAATAACTCTGCAGGAGAAATCGGTGAGCCAGGCAGAGGAAAATGTCCATTTACAGTATTACAAGGAAGCCATATTTGAGTTTTTTTTTTGTAAATTGGATACTTGGAGCCTTTCTTTAATGGAAAATATTTGAGCTCTTCTCATCCTAAAGGAACTGGGCACACAGGATGCTATAATCTGCTAACTGCACACAACCGTACATTACTATGGAATACCTCCCACAGTCATAGTAAAAGGTGAATTTCCCAATTCCACACAACAGGTACATCAGAATCCTGTGCAGATGTAAAAGTGGGAGCTGGATGATAAACACTCCTTCAGAGGGACATCTCTGCCCTACTATTATACTATTGCATATGCTAGAAAGGTGGTATTCGGTTTAAAATACTGGTATCTCATTGCTTTCACCCAACCATTTCCATATATGGGTACCTCATCCCTATTTAAATATTGTATGCAAAACATGGAATAGGAATTTTAGTTACCCAAAGTAATAGATATAATTTTTACCAATTGCTATTTATTCAATACAGATACAAATTGTAAACACAGAATTAAAGATTGCAATCGAACTACATTAAGGGTTTATATGACATATCTAAATTCCATCATACAGAGATCACTTCAATATCAATCTGTCAATGGTATTGAACCTTAACACGTTTTAACTCAATCTTCATCAGGAGAAAACCATGAAGTACAAAGCCCAATGATGCATAATAAAAGATTTAAAGATGTAAACTTGGTGTGATGTAAGGGATGCCAAGCACAGCCACCCCTCAAAACGAGGAGGGAATGATCACCTCCTGTGTGTATATGTATGATATATGAGAGAGAGACTCTAAAAATAATCATTTGCTCCTCAACATCTGGTATCCGTGTATGGAGGATATCTAGGGAGCCCCAGCATATGATGAGCCTGTAATTATCTACTTTTAGAGGCGCTCCTTATTAATTATATATAATTAGTGATCAGTCCCTCGTTTTGAGGGGGTGGCTGGGCTTGGTATCCCTTGCATCACACAAAGTTTACATCTCAGGGTTTGCCTTGGATATGCACTCACTCTTTCATTGGGCTTTTTACTTCATTGTTTTCCTCCTGAGGAAGACTATGAGCTGAAACACGTTAAGGTTCAATACCATTGACAGATTGATATTGAAGGTATCTTCATATGAAGGAATTTAGATATGTCGCATAAACCCTTAATGTAGTTCGACTGCAATCTTTTATTCTGTATTGACAAATTTTTATCTGTATTGAATAAAGATATATATTTTTACTAATTCCTATTGTTTTGGGTACCTATCCAAAGTCCCATTCCATGTTTTGCATGTACTGTTTTAAAATCCAGATTTTTTTTGTCTGAATCGTAAAATGCTATATAATTAACCTTTTTTTTTTATTATTGCATCAGAGAGGGGGAAAAAAAGGTCCTGGCTCAATATGCGGATACTTTCATATATCTACGTTGGGTCTGCGCCATTTGGCATGCTGTTGACTTCTCTGCATTTATATCAATTGGTCACATTTTTAACTTGATATTTTCCCGTCCAAAGAAAGAGGCAAATGTTTCTGCACCTTATCATTTAAACCCTATTGGTTTGTAATATGTTTTTAATGTTTTTTTTGTTTCAGATTTTATTGTCCCGTATGTAACTAAATCTGTTTGTTTTATGTATGTTCTTTTTACTGCTGTTTGACTACCAAAAATCTAATTAAAAAACTGGATATTTTGTATCTAATGGTTCCATTGAGAGAGTTGGAGGAAAGTGGATAAGACCTTGAGTAATATTTTTAGCTATGATTTGACATTGGCCCCTTCATGTTTAGGTGTGTTGAGTATAATGCACTTATGTTGCACGTTGTGTGAAATGAATGACTGCCAACGCACCACAACACAAAGACCTACCGTATATATTCGAGTATAAGCCGACTCGAGTATAAGCCGAGGTACCTAATGTTGCCCAAAAAAACTGGGAAACCTTACTGACTCGAGTATAAGCCGATGCCCCACTGTTCCCTAGCTCGCTGTTCCCTGTAAATAGAAATTTTTACATTGTAAATATTACCTGTAAAGAAGTTGCGGCTGCGGCGTCCATCGTTCGAATTCCGCGGCGTCCATCGTTCAAAATTCCGCGGTCTCTTCCTGTTCCTTACTTGATAGGCGAGTCTCAGCAGACACTCTCCGCCTATCACGATCATTCTCTCATCCTTAGTTTTCCCAGCAGACACTGTGTTGGGTGTTCCGCCAATCACAGACGTCTGCTGGAAAACTGAGGATGAGAGAACGTTCGTGATAGGCGGAGAGTGTCTGCTGAGACTCTCCTATCAAGGAAGGAACAGGAAGAGACCGCGGAATTTGAACCATGGATGCCGCAGCCGCAACTTCTTTACAGGTAATATTTACAATGTAAAAATTTCTATGACTCGAGTATAAGCCAAGGGGGGGACTTTCAGCCCCAAAAAAAGGGCTGAAAATCTCGGCTTATACTCGAGTATATACGGTATGTTGTTTTTTGCAGATGCAGTGCATCATAACGAGTGGTAATGTGTTATGCATTGAGGTACTCAGCAACACATGCGTGTTGAAAATTGAGATCATGTGGTGTGTTACCTCATTGCACCTCAGAGGTCTGAACAAACCCTTTGGGTGGGAAGCAGAGGCAAGGAAGATCAGGGGGTTGGGAAGCGGAGGCAAGGAAGATCAGGGGGGTGGGAAGCGGAGGCAAGGAAGATCAGGGGGGTGGGAAGCGGAGGCAAGGAAGATCAGGGGGGTGGGAAGCGGAGGCAAGGAAGATCAGGGGGGTGGGAAGCGGAGGCAAGGAAGATCAGGGGGGTGGGAAGCGGAGGCAAGGAAGATCAGGGGGGTGGGAAGCGGAGGCAAGGAAGATCAGGGGGGTGGGAAGCGGAGGCAAGGAAGATCAGGGGGGTGGGAAGCGGAGGCAAGGAAGATCAGGGGGGTGGGAAGCGGAGGCAAGGAAGATCAGGGGGGTGGGAAGCGGAGGCAAGGAAGATCAGGGGGGTGGGAAGCAGAGGCAAGGAAGATCAGGGGGGTGGGAAGCGGAGGCAAGGAAGAACAGGGGGGTGGGAAGCGGAGGCAAGGAATTACAGGGGGGTGGGAAGCGGAGGCAAGGAATTACAGGGGGGTGGGAAGCGGAGGCAAGGAATTACAGGGGGGTGGGAAGCGGAGGCAAGGAATTACAGGGGGGTGGGAAGCGGAGGCAAGGAATTACAGGGGGGTGGGAAGCGGAGGCAAGGAATTACAGGGGGGTGGGAAGCGGAGGCAAGGAATTACAGGGGGGTGGGAAGCGGAGGCAAGGAATTACAGGGGGGTGGGAAGCGGAGGCAAGGAATTACAGGGGGGTGGGAAGCGGAGGCAAGGAATTACAGGGGGGTGGGAAGCGGAGGCAAGGAATTACAGGGGGGTGGGAAGCGGAGGCAAGGAATTACAGGGGGGGTGGGAAGCGGAGGCAAGGAATTACAGGGCTGCATCTCATGGCTGCTAGATGTTTGGCCTGGACTAGAAAACACACGTGCTGACACTTGGAACAGACATGCCAATGCTTGGGGATCTCTTCTACAATGTTAATCATTCTTGTTTTTTGTTTTATTGGTTCCACAATCCAGATCACTGCATTTCATTCTAGAGCATATTAACCTTAAAGTGGTTGTAAACCCGGATTAAAAAAAAAGAAAACCACCTGCAAGACAAAGCCATAATGAGCTAGTATGACTAGCATACTAGCTCATTATGCATCACTTACATTAGATCGGGGCCCCTGAAGCCGTCCTCGCCTTCCCCTCCAGCCGCAGCCATCGCTCCACAGATGCCCGGAAGGTTACTACCGGGTATCGCCGCTCCAGCCAATCACAGCGCCGCTCCGGCGCTGTGATTGGCCGGAGCGGCGAAGACCTTACTCCGCGAATGCGCGCGGGAGTCGGCAAAGACGGATTTGTGAATGGGGATTAACCCTGTGAATGCACCGTTGTCTACGGCGCATGTCTTTTTTTGCAAATCTCTCCTAAACCGTGTAAGTTTAGGGGATATTTCTTGCACCTACAGGTAAGCCTTAAAGGGGTTGTAAAGGTTCGTTTTTTATTGTCTAAATAGGTTCCTTTAAGCAAGTGCATTGTTGGTTCACTTACCTTTTCCTTCGATTTCCCTTCTAAATATTTTTTTTCTTTGTCTGAATTTCTCACTTCCTGTTTTCTCCTCCAGTAAGCTTCACACCATCATCCGAGTGGTGTTTAGTCAGCCAGAACAGCTTACTGAGGAGAAAACAGGAAGTGAGAAATTCAGAGACAGAAAAAAAAAACATTTAGAAGGGAAATCGAAGGAAAAGGTAAGTGAACCAACAATGCACTAGCTTAAAGGAACCTATTTAGAAAATAAACGAACCTTTTCAACCCCTTTTTAATCTAGGCTTACCTGTAGGTGCAAGTTGCATAAGTGGGTTTACAACCACTTTAAAGTAGAACCCAAAAGCAAAACTTTTTTTTTCTTTCAGTCTTGGACAGAGTAGAACGCCTGTTCCGTTTTTATTCATACCTCTTCCCCTGTTAGGGGGGGTTCACCCCTTCTATTTGTCATGTTTACTATTATCAAAAGTAAGAGCATTTTTCCCACTTCCTGTTTTTGGTTATGGGACAGGAAGTTGAGGTAAATCTCCCAAGTGGGATACAGATGACAATGAGGGTTAAAAACTGCCCATAATTCTACTTAAAAATTGTACACTATATTTCCAACAGTATTGTGAGGCACATGAACTTTAATGGCATCCCAGCCTTAGTCTGTAGGGTTCAATGTTGCGTTGGTCCAACCTTTGCAGCTATAACAGCTTCAACTCTTCTGGGAAGGCTGTCCACAAGGTTTAGGAGTGTGTCTATGGGAATGTTTGATCATTCTTCTAGACTAACATTTGTGAGGTCCGGCCCTGATGTTGACAAGAAGGCCTGGCTCGCAGTCTCCGCTCTAATTCATCCCAAAGGTGTTCTATTGGGTTGAGGTCAGGACTCTGTGCAGGCCAGTCAAGTTCCTCCACCCCAAACTCGCTCATCCATGTCTTTTATAGACCTTGTTTTTGTGCACTGGTGTGCAGTCATGTTGGAACAGGAAGGGGCCATCCCCAAATTGTTCCCACAAAGTTGGGAGCATGACATTTTCCAAAATGTCTTGGTGTGCTGACTCCGAGAGTTTCCTTCACTGGAACTAAGGGGCCGGGGCCAAGTCCTGAAAAACAACCCCACACCATGATTCCCCCGCCCCCCCCCTCCACCAAATGATTTGGACCAGTGCACAAAGCAAGGTCCATAAAGACATGGAGGAACTTGACTGGCCTGCACAGAATCCTGACCTAAACCCAATAGAACACCTTTGGGATGAATTCAAGCGGGGACTGCGAGCCAGGCATTCTCATCCAACATCAGTGCCTGACCTCACAAATGCGCTTCTGGAAGAATGGTCAAACATTCCCATAGACACACTACTAAACCTTGTGGACGGCCTTCCCAGAAGAGTTGAAGCTCTTATAGATGCAAAGGGTAGGCTCACTCTATAGAACCCACACCACCCGAAAACCGGATGAAAAATACCGCTTTTGAAACGATCGTACGATAATCAGATCGTTAGTACAGTGCTTGTTAGAGCCGATCACAACAGTTCATCTGATTTATTATCGGACAAGTATGGAAATGTTTCTTGTACGATACCAGATGGTATGATTTTTGTTGAATCAGTTCATTTGTCCGAAAATACAATACAAATACACTACATCACTTCAGATTTTTTATTCTGTCGGACAAGAATTTTCAGAACTTTAGTAAACTCTTCAAGTTCGATATGTGACTAGCGATATTGTCTAATTTTTGGATCGTGTGTACAGGGCTCAAGACTGGAATGCCTTTAAATTTTGTGTATATAAAGGCAGGTGTCCCAATACTTTTGATAATAGTGTATTTCTGTTGGAGGTATATCTTGGCCTCAGTAGCTAGTGTACATAGAGCTGATATCCAATAGGAAGCGAGTTTATGTAGATTTATGCCCTTTGTATTTTTACTGTACAGTGAGATTAAAGACATATTAAACCGTAAGCACCCCTTTCAGTGGTAAATGGTTTGTCTAAATATTCTAACTGCCACTTTTTTTTGGACAGCTTGGTCTATTAAAGTTGAAAAGTAACAGAATTACTGGCCTGAATTGAAAATTAAGAGAAAAAAAAAAAGTAAACTAATGCACTCATCGCATTTAATAACTGGTAAACTAATAAAGTTTTTGGGTTTAATCCAGTTTTAAGGAATGCTATCCACCAACCATATTCTGCAAAGCAGCCAGCAGATGGCAGCCTTACACCAGTAATATAGCATTGCCTGCTTTGGCACCAGAGCCTACATGCTGGGATAACGATGAGATTGGCATGGTGGCCTCCTGCATTATTACTCATGTGATGGCAGCCAGGGGCCTATTTTCTCTCCTGGCCCCGGAAGCCTTTATGTTTCCCAGGCTGAGTTTAACTCGGCTGTAATTTGTCAGAGACTTGAACTTGAACGCATGTAAGGACAAGGCAAATGGCCAAGCATGACTTCACGAACAAAGCTTTTTTTTTTTTCCTCCCTTTTACTTCTATTATTCATACCTAATCCTACTGTCCCTAGTCTTCCATAGAATATTAAGCAACGCCATAGGTCAATCCTTCTGAACTTGCCAATAGAAGAGCAAAGCAATTTATTTTTGTCACCATTTTTATATAAAATATTTGGTCCACAAATAAATGTCAGAGTGTAATGGGGGAATATATATATATATATATATAAAAACACAGCTGACTTCTGTACAATGTTCTTATTATTCAAAACTGCCATCATTTTTGTCAGATCTTTTTCTACAGGGTATTGTGGATTAAAAATCTGAGAACCAAAGGAAAAGTACACATAAAGAGTAACTACACTTTTGTTGAGGGGGGGGGGGGGGAACACTCTCTGTGTACATTGCAAGGATTTTAACAAACTTTATTGCAGATTCCTACCTTGTTATGCTGAAGAAATCCCTGTGTGTTTGTCTGTGTACATGTGGTAAAGCGAATCTAATGTGAGTGGTTTCATAATGATCAACCAGCTGTGCGCCTGCAGGGCTCTAATGAAGAAAGCTGCTGGGCCTGCATCCCTTTTTTAGATGTGATTTTTCTATTTAGAGTATCTCACCAAAAATCTAAATTTTGTTGCAGGGGATGCCTGAAATGCATCTTGGTACAGACTACTGGGAAAATTGGTGAGCCAATCACACAAGCAGGGAATGTTTCTGGGCCATTTTGTGTACAGAACACCTCCCGGTAACCATATTGCCTTTTCAGAAAACTACAGAGCTTCAATTTGAAAAAAGGTTAATTTTTCATACCATTCAATTACAATATGACTTGTGTTGCATCTGTATACACTACGGTATAATTATTTTTTTTTTCCAATGAAAGTGGAGTTACCCTTAACTCAAGCTCGAAGGGGTTATAAATTGTGCAGGTTTTTCTTTTTATTACAGGGAAAGCTAGAGGGTTTCCATCATCCCCTTCCTGTGAGTTGTCAGCCTTTTGAGTTTCCCTTACTCTTTATTTTGGTGACCTACTGGAAATAAGGGAAAATCTCCCCCCCCCCCAAAAAAAAGACCATAAAAACTCACTCCATGCAAATCTAAAATAGTACATTTTGGCTCCACTGTAAATACAGGCCAAATGCAGTTATGGGGCCTTTATATACAAGGTTTAGACGTTTTTTTTTTTTTAATGGATGTCTTGAAATCAAGTATAATAAAGAATTTGAGAAGTTGGCAGAACTACGGTGTTGTACAGTCTGTGAGCCTTCCTATTGTATATGCCATCTTTCCTGATCCACACCTTCATGTACAGATGGGTTCTATGCTGGAGTCTGCTGCCCAAGCCAGAGATACTTGGCAGTGGCCATCAGATGCTGAATTCTATTATTGTTCCCCGTTTAGATGAAATGGCTGAGGATGGTTTTGACTTCATGAAGTAGGCAATCAAGTGGAGGTCACTCGGTAATTACGCTGATGAGTTCAAGCTGGACAGATCCATCCTTGCTGTCCTGAAGTGACCTGGTTATTGGTCTTTTCCGGGAGAATGATGAGCGAGATTGCCTTGGCCGTGATCGAATCTTCCAGCTTTGGTTTATAGCAACTGTCTTTCCATATCGACCTTGTTCTTTCCATGTGCGAGCACTGATGATTGTAATGGATTTATACCACAGTATTATATCTTCTATATTCTAAGGAAGGAGTATGATTTACAAGCATGAGTGGTCTCTACTACACAAGTATTAACAAAATGCTCCAGCCAACCAGCTAAATAAAAGAAAATAATTTACAATAACGGTTTTTCCTGGAAGATTTGTAAAGTAATTGCTTGTTATGCTCCTGTGCTCTATGACAGAGGAGAGTGATGATGCTTTTTAAAGTCTGCACAAGTTATCCTGCCCCCAGTCAGCTCTTTGGACTACCAGTCAAACCACCCCCCTCCTTTAATTTTCTCTCCTTGCAGAACATCCCCTCCCAATGTAAACCTAAGTTCAGTTGGCGCTTGCCATCTAATGACCTAAATCTAAATTTGTTTTGTGTTTTTTTTTTTGCATAGTTACATTGGTCCAGCTTGGACCTATGTACAGTTGGGAAAATAATTATTTGATCCCCTGCAGATTTTGTAAGTTTGCCCACTTACAAAGAAATTAAGGGTCTATAATTGTTATTTTGTATATTAAATAATTAGAGACCGAATCTCAACCAAAAATCCAGAAAAAAAAACGCAATACAAATGTTCTAAATTGAGTTGCAGTTCGGTGAATAAAATAAGTATTTGATCCCCCTACCAACCAACAATAATTCTGGTTCCCACAGACTGGCTACAGTATGTGCTCTAATGGTACACAGATTAGTCCTGTCAGATCAAGAAGGTGCTCCTAACGACAACTTACATGTTCAAAGAATCTTTCCTCCATTCAAATCTCACCATCATGGGCAAGACCAAAGTGCTGTCAAAGGACATCAGGGACAAGATTGTAGACCTGCACAAGGCTGGACAGGACTATAAGACCATCAGCAAAAAGCTTGGTGCAAAGAAAACAACTATTGGAGTCATTATTCGCAAATGGAAGAAGGACAAAGTAACCATTAATCGCCCTCTCTGGAGCTCCATGCAGGATTTTGCCTTCGGAGGTAAGGATGATCATGAAAAAAGTGAGGGATCAGCCCAGAACTATACGGGAGGAGGGAGCTTTTTAATCTCAAGGCAGTTGGGACCACAGTCACCAAACAAACCATTTGTAATAAAATATGCCACCAGGGATTGAAATCCTGCAGCGCCCACAAGGCCCCCCTCAAGAATGCACATGTACAGGCCCGTCTAAAGCTTGCCAATGAACATCTAAATGATTTAGAAAAGGGTTGGGAGAAAGTACTATGGTCAGATGAGACCAAATTTAGCTATATGACAATAACACAACTAGCCATGTTTGGAGGAAGAAAAATGCTGACTATGACCCTAAGAACACCGTCCCTAAGGTCAAGCATGGGGATGGAAACATGATGATTTGGGGCCGTTTCTCTGCTAAAGGTACAGGCCGACTTTGCTGCATTGAGGGCCCAATGGACAGGGCCATCTATTGTAAAATCTTGGATGAGAATCTTCTTGCTCAGTCAGAACACCGAAGATGGGTCACCGTTCTTTTGAATGGCACGAACGCGGTGACGTCATCGACTACGACGAGAATGCGCTCGCCACATTCTATGCCGTCGCCACCATCTTGCTACACCCTACCTATGCCTAGGAAGCTACCGCGCATGCGTCAGTCATTTCGAGCATGCGTGGGTTTCCACAGCGACAGGTAAGTATACACACGCTCGGGTTTCTCATCGGGAAACAGGCCGACAAGAATCCCGATGAGAAAATAGAGAGCAGGTTCTCTATTTTTCTCGTCGAGATTCTGGGCAGATTTCCCGACGAGAATCTTGAAAGCCTCGTACACACGGCCGGTTTTCTCAGCAAGAAAGCTCTCCCAGCAGTTTTCTTGTCGTTTCTTGACCGGCCGTGTGTACGAGGCCTTAGACATTTTCTTACTTTTATTCAGTTGACCGTGGTCTTCAGGAAAGTAGAGAGGGTGAATCTCTTGCAGGGATACACACAGCAGTAATACCCTAACAGGGGTTCTAACCAATCACCACTCCCCACAAGAAAGATAACATTTATATTTTACATATTTGGAGATGCACACACACCGCCCACCTTGCATATACAGTAAAACCTTGGTTTGAGAGCGTTTTGCAAGACAAGCAAATTTTTTTTGTCAATTTTGACTTGATATACAAGCAATGTCTTGATATACAAGTAACGTCATGTCACAACCGAGTATAAAAGAGAAGAGAGGCGCCTCGAAGTGTAGCAATATGTTTACATTTAATGAAGGTACAACATTTAGACTGGGTTCACACTTGTGCATTGCGTTTTTGAGCTTGGAGTCTTTGCCAAGTTAGCAATCAGTCGTTCAGCGGTTCCTTCGCGTTTTTAGCTGCGGACTTGCCAACCTGGGAGAGGAGAGGGAAGTCTCGCCGCTGTTATCATGAGGGGGAACTCCACGCCAAATTTTTAATAAAAAAACGGCATGGGTTCCCCTCCAGGAGCATACCAGGCCCTTAGGTCTGGTATGGACTTTAACGGGAACCCCTATGCCGGAAAAAACGGCGTGGGGGTCCCCCCAAAATCCATAGCAAACCCTTATCCGAGCACGCAGCTCGGCCGGTCAGGAAAGAAGGTGGGGACAAGCGAGCGCCCCCCCTCCTGAACCGTACCAGGTCATATGCCCTCAACATGGGGGGTGGGTGCTTTGGGGCAGGGGGGCGCCCTGCGGCCCCCCCACCCCAAAGCACCCTGCCCCCATGTTGATGAGGACAGGGCCTCTTCCCGACAGCCCTGGCCGTTGGTTGTCGGGGTATGCAGGCGGGGGGCTTATCGGAATCCGGGAGCCCCCTTTAATAAGAGGGCCCCCAGATCCTGGCCCCCACCCTATGTGAATGAGTATGGAGTACATCGTACCCCTACCCATTCACCTGGTGGGAAAAAAATGTCAATAAAAACACTACACAGGTTTTTAAAGTAATTTATTAGGCAGCTCCGGGGGTCTTCTTCCGACTTCGGGGGTCTTCTTCCAACTTCGGGGGTCTCCAGTGTCGTCTCAGCGCTCTCCGGTTCTTCTCTCGCTCTCCGGTTCTTTCTTCCTTCTGCCGGGCCTCCGCTATCTTCTTCCAGCTCTTTTGCTAGCGGGGGCCCGGTCTTCTTCGTCGCCTTCTTCCCTCTTCTCTCCTGGAGATGTTGACTCGTTGCTGTCTCCAGGGTGTAATGCCGTGTGCGCGGAGCGCATTCACTTATATAGGCATGGGCGTGGTCACCGGGTGATGCCACCCGGTGACTCCGCCTCCATATGACGTCACAGTCCCATCATTCCCCGTAACCACTGCTAACCATAGCACAAAATTAGCAGAAGTTGCCCAAAGGGTGGCGCTAGAGAGCTGAAAAACCACGTAGTTTTGTGTATGTTGGCTGCCAACGCCCTTCGCACAAAATTCCACAGATTTGTCCGATGGAAATCCGATCGTGTGTACAAGGCTTTTGAATGAGAATTGCGCGGTCATGCAAAACTGCACACATTACATTTTTTTCATTTTTTTTCCCCACAAATAGAGCTTTATTTGGGTGGTATTAAATCACCACAGTTTTTTATTCTTGGTAAATAAACCAAATTTTTTTAAAAGAAACAACTTTTTTCTTCATTTCTGTTATAAAATGTAGCAAATAATATTTCTTCATAAATATAGGCCAAACTGTATTCTGCTATTTTTTTGGGTGTAAATATCCCAAATCGGTGTATATTATTTAGTCTGTAGGAAGGTTATAGAGTCCACAAACTGTGATATATACTGTATATCTGAAAATTGATCAGTACTGATAGGCTATCATTTCTTGAGGCCCGAAAATGCCAGGACAGTACAAATATCCTCCAAATTACCCCTATTTGGAAAGTGGACAGTCCAAGTTATTTAGTAAGAGGCATTGCGAGTTTTTTTTTTTTATATAAATGTACTGTCACTAGGGCAGTAAAGCGTTCTCATATCAATGGTGTGGTGGTGATCAGGGACACTGACTGGTGACAGTATGTAAAAAAAAAAAGTTAATATTTACCATAGTACTCTGGAAAAGTGATCCTTTTTTTCTTTTCTTTTTACACATTATGTTTGCTTATACCAATGAATTTCATTGTTATAAGCAACCATTTTTACTGAATGAAAATTCAGTGAGTAGTGTCGTGATTAGCTGTGATTTGCCACAGCTAATCACATTGTACAGATGGGCTGTGGTTGGCCCTGTTTGTACCATTTGATCACTGTGACCAATCATAGTTAGCAACACAATTGTACACTATGGGTGGCATGGAAAGAAGCCATCCATTGTTTACAACTGTCATGTGATCTGCTGTGATTGGTCACAGCGATCACATGATACTGGCAGCGGGTCGATACAGTGATCTTTTATCGGCCATGTCCGGTAGACATTGCCAGTGACGGATAGTGCCCGCAGGGCCGCACATGAGGCGCGTTCCTAGATACGACCAGGGCCGGACTGGCCTACCGGGATATCGTGAGATTTCCCGGTAGGCTGCCTGTCCTGGGGCCGGTTTCAGTTGCTGCAGTGCTCCCTGTCCCCTCTCTCCTGCTCCTGTGCATTACAGAGCTGACTGAGTCTGTGTGTGTTCGGCGGCGGGCGGCACTGTAACGCGGTCCCGCCCCCCCCTAGACTGGCTCGTGTGATAGGCTGAACACTGATTCTATCTACTATCACACAAGCCGGTCTAGGGGAAGCGGGACTGCGTTACAGTGCCACCCGCCACCGAACACACACAGACTCAGCCAGCTCTGTAATACACATGAGGAGATGCCCGCCGTACAGCCCGCCCTAAGTGCCTGGATAGGAGGATCGGATTCGGCAGGGTGGCCGCATATAGAGGAATTGAGCTTTCTACTGTCCTCCATGCAGCCGCTGAATGCTTGCAGGAGGGAGAGGAGGAGAATCAAGCATTCCGCGGCTGTATGGAGGACAATAGAAAGCTCAATTCCTCTATATGTAGCTGCCCTGCTTCTCCTCCTATCCAACTTCTTTTGCTGCCCCGCAAGTGCTCTCCCCCCCATCACACTCTCCAGCCCCCCCCCCCCCCACAGTTCTCTCCACCCCCCCCCCCACAGTTCTCTCCACCCCTGTTTTTTCCCCTCACAGTGCTCTCCACTCCTGTTCTTCAGCCCCCAGTGCTCTCCACCCCTGTTCTTTCCCCCACCTAGTGCTCTCCACCCCTGTTCTTCCCCCTCCCCCCAGTGCTCTCCACCCCTGTTCATATATTGAAAGCCCTATGTGATTTCATATCTGTCTTATCTATATATAATACACTCTTCAAATGTGCTTTAAAATGTATGGTTTTCCCTTTCATGAACAAGAAAATAATGACGTTATGCTGTTACGCTGGTATTAAAATGCTGTGGGGCTGGTATGAAATTTTTTCCAGGGCTGGATTTTATTCCCAGTCTGGCCCTGGATACGACATCCACACGGGATGATGAAAGGCTCGCCCGGCTGTCATTTTGCTATAGGCTGGACGGAAAGTGGTTAAAAATATTTACAGGCACTATTACAAACAATGGGATTCTGCATGCTGAGCATTGTCAGGTGTAAAAAAAAATGCTGAGGTGTAGAGATGGGAAGGCCTGGCAAAAAAACTGAAATATTGGGAAATAAAGGTTTTTTTTTATTTTTTATTTGGGGGGTTTCCATTTTCTTTTTTTCCAAAGCTGTTTTTTTTTTTTTTGCTGGAAAACTTGAAAACATTAAAATGAGTTTGAAATATGTTCTTTTACAATGATAAATAATATATCTATAACGTGTGGAGAGTCAGCTTGGGAAGGGTTAATGAAACAGGGCAAGTACTTCCCTTTCAGGCCTTCTTATTAGGCACCTGGTCAGAGAGGCTGAGGGGAATGGCTGTTTAGCTATCAATGCTCAGAGGAGCTTGAAGCTAGAAGGACCCCTGTTGCCCCTGACTTGAACCTGCTGGGTGAGCTTGCCTGAATTGGGACTGTACTTAACCCTGACACATGGTATTCAAACTATACAACATTAATCAACCTTAATGAAAGATTTCTGAGACTATGGGAAGTTTTTTAAATTATTGGATGTTCTCTCAGGTAAAGACAAGCAAATCCTGGAATGCAATTCAAGTAACACTGTACTTCTCAATGCAGTTCTCAAACAAGAGAAATATGCATTTCTGACACTAGGGGGAACTGCAGGAAAAGGGTCCAGTTCAATTTGCTTAGGGGCTCCATCTTGTACCTCATACAGTTGGGTGATTATTGGGATACAGTATTACTTTCTGTCCTCTCAGGCTGTAATTGAAAGTTAAGAGGGTACATTTGGCTTACAAATTAGTTTATCTTTATAACCTTTAAAGGGGAGTTCCAGCCTTTTTTTATGTTTATTAAAAGTCAGCAGCTACAAAAAGTGTAGCTGCTGGCTTTTAATAAACATACACTTACCTGTTCCACTGTCCAGCGACACGACGCCCGGAGCTCTGCTCCTCTCCCCCCCCTTCTCCGCCGACGCCTCCCTTCATAGTGTGGGCACCCGGCTGTGACAGCTTACAGCTTTCGGCTTCACGGCCGGGCACTCTCTGCGCATGCGTGAACGGCGCAGCGCTCTCTGAATGGACAGGCGATCGCCTGGGACCTGTCACGTCCCAGGTGATCGCCTACAGGGAGGGGCCACCAAAAGGCGATATGACGTGTCGCCTAGGCGGCCCCAGGGCGGATGGAGAAAGTGGGACAGGAAGTCCCACTCCTACTGAAGCCCCCACTCCCCCCCCCCAAAAAAAAATTACATGCCAAATGTGGCATGTAAGGGGGCGAGGAGTGGATTAAGCGGAAGTTCAAAATTTGGGTGGAACTCCGCTTTAAATGATTCGTATTTATTTTCTCCACCATCAAAGCATAATGTTTACCTATAGTCTGCTCAGTAAGGGTCCTTTCACACGGGGCGGATCCGTGCAGATCCGCCCCGTGAAGCTCCGCTTGCTCAGCGGGGATTGCTCCGTTGATCCCCGCTGAGCCGACGGATGACTGGGCGGTCCCCGCACACTGTGCAGGGACCGCCCTGTCAGAGCGCCGCTCTCCCCTATGGGGAATCGGATGACGACGGACCGTAGAGTCCGTTGTCATCCGATCCGCTCCGCCGACGGAAGGAAAAATAGGGTTTTCCTCCATCACACTTTGGCGGAGCGGATGTCAGCGGACATGTCTCCGCTGACATCCGTGCCTCCATAGGGCTACATGGAGGATCCGTTTCAGGTCCGCCTAAAAAACTGACAGGCGGACCTGAACGGACCTCCGTGTGAAAGGGGCCTAAATCGTTTTTTCTTTTCAGTAAAATGGTGAGACCAACATCTAGTGTTTGGAAACATTTCTGCTGTGCGACTTTCTGCTGAGAGCAAAGCTGCAATTTGCAAATATTGTGAGAAGAAATATAATATTTTCCAAATTCTACAAGGATGACAAAACACATCCTGGCAGCATGCCAGAGGTGCCCTAAAGACATTAAAAAAACCTTTGAGTTCTTATTCCAGGAACACTCTTTCTGCTGTTTCTGGATCATCACAAAGTATATAAGCATACTGTATAGGTGAAATGTTCTTACATACAGTCCCTTATTATTCCATTTGTAATAAAAAAATTAAAGTTTTTAAAAAGTTTAGTTTATTTACTGAATAAGCTGTACTTTTATTTCAAGCATAATACTTCTATATACATAACACTGCATTTCACGTTCCCAGTCTAACAAAAAGACTTTCAATTTGCAAAACTACTCCACACTTAATTGTTTTAAAAAATTTCTGAAAAATTCTATTATTCTGGAAGAAACAGGTAAAAAAAATAGTTTTTTTTTCCCCCATGGCTTCAAAATTTCTTGAAATTTTAAATCTCTACTCAGGTGTCAATTGGGGGCCAAGGTTTTAACACACACACACACACACACACACACACACACACACACACACTAGGGCCAGTACATCCAGCAGCCATATCACCCACCAGCTATTTTGTGTGGGAGGAAACCAGAGTATGTGGTGAAAACAAATGCATGCACAGGGAGAACATGCAAACATTTCGATTTGACCTGATGAACCCAGTGTTACATGTAATATCCAACCAAAACTCAAACTCTGGGAAAAGCAGTGAGCCAATCGCACATTCAGGAAATGTTGTTTCCGATTGTTTGATTTGAAGGCTCCATTTACACTTGTGTGATTTTTCATGTGACTTTGGACATTATAGTCGCATAACAAGTCGCACTCCATTATTTTCAATGGCACCCGTTCAAATGGATGCCACTTTGAAAAGGTGCCCGCACTACGTTGGTGTGACTTTTGATACGATTTTGATCCATAGAATGTAAATTCGGATCAAAATCGCACCAAAAGTCACATGAAAATCGCACTGGAAATTGTGCAGTTTTGGAGACGTACTAATGTGAAAGAAGTCTAAACGCTGCAACAGCCAACAAATTCAAATGTCACTTCCTTCCTTGTAATATGACATTTGGAGGCTTTCCTAATAAGGCGGAACATCTCCAGGTTACCATCTGACAAGGAAGTGACATTTGAATTTGTTGGCAGTTATAGAAGGTCTCGGCATCTGCACATTGAAATCAAATGATCATTTTAATAACCTCAAATTAAAAATGGTTTGTGTCACAATTGTGACCAACTTTAGACGATGACAACATAAAGAGTTTAAAGTGGAATTGAACTTGACTCAAAAACTGAGAGGAGGCAATTCTTTATTGTAAGACACACTTACAGCCTGCTTGCGGTCTTCCATTGGATGCACACAAAGCTGTTTATACGCAGCTCAGCATACATTCCCACCACTCTGGCTGTGCCAGAATGATGGACTGCAGAGCACATAGGCAGGATGATGTCATACCCCAACTGGCCAATCCAGAGGCTGATGACCTACCACCTGGAAGTAGCCGAGGAGAGCAGCTGGCCGAGGGATCACCTGCCACATCACTGGAATGAAGAGGTGAGTATTTCTCTGAGTTTAGTTTTGCTTTAACCCCTTTTTGCCGGCCGCAAGCTAATATGCGGCCTTTGGGCAGGTGGGCCTTGTCATCGTGAGGCCGCATATTTGTGTGAATTGGGCCATTCTGTTTGACGGCGGGTGGTCGGCATGTGTTTAAAGAGGAACTGCAGTCTGCTCACGTAATTTGTAGTAAAAACATCTTTGCCATTCTGAAGCTTCCCTCCAACCACTTTGCATATTATTTTATACATACTGTGATTCTGTACTTGGCAAATATGCTGCAGAAATCTCCCTTCACTGAGTCTGGCTGCATCCATTTTAACTGTGGGCAGCTATAGCTGCTGCCTGTTCACTTCCTGGGTTTACACGGAGGCACACCTCTAACTCTACAGCCCTGCAGTTTCATTGGCCCTCTTATGACTCACCCCCCCCTCCCTTCCTGGCAAACTCTCACGAGAGTGAGAGAGAGAGAGCTGTGCATGATGTCATAAGTCTAGGCTTTTTACCAGACAAGAAACCGGAAGTGGGCTGTATAAGGTATTTACTAGTGATGAGCCAAACACCCCCGGGTTCGGTTCGCACCAGAACCCGCGAACGGACCGAAAGTCCACTGGTTTCTTGGGACTGTAAATCATCCCTAAAAGACTGCTGCTGATGATGCTGAGTGCCAGGCTCCACCTCCATGCTGACACAATCCTCCTCCTCCTCCTCCTCCTGTGCAAAGGGTGGGACAGAAGGAACACTGTCTGGGTAAAGGGGGCCTTGAGAGGCAAGGAAGTCCTCCTCTTCCTGCCTCTGTTCTGCCTCAAGTGCCCTGTCCATTATTCCACGCAGCGTATGCTCCAACAGGTGGACAAGAGGTACAGTGTCACTGATGCATGCACTGTCACTGCTCACCATCCTCGTGGCCTCCTCAAATGGTGCCAGGACAGTGCATGCATCCCTGATCATGCCCCACTGGCGTGGTGAAAAAAACCTGAGCTCCCCTGACCCTGTCCTGGTGCCGTAGTCGCACAGGTACTCATTGATGGCCCTCTGCTGCGTGTGCAGCCACTGCAGCATGGCCAACGTTGAGTTCCACCTGGTGGGCATGTCACATATAAGGCGGTTCTTGGGCAGGTTCAACTCCTTTTGCAGCTCAGCCAGGCAAGCACTGGCATTATAAGATCTGCAGAAATGCACACTGACTTTCCTGGCCTGCCTCAGGACATCATGTAAGCCCGGGTACCTGCCCAAGAACCGCTGCACCACCAGGTTAAGGACGTGAGCCACACAGGGCACATGGGTCAGTTGTCCCTGTCGGAGGGCGGAGAGGAGGTTGGTGCCATTGTCGCAAACCACCATTCCTGGCTTAAGCTGGCATGGCGTCAACCACCTCTCGGCCTGGCCCTGCAGAGCAGACAGAACCTCTGCCCCAGTGTGGCTCCTGTCCCCCAAACACACCAGCGCAAGCACAGCATGGCATCTTTTTGCCTGCGTACTTGCGTAGCCCCTTGAACGCCTACAGAGCACTGCTGGTTCCGAGGACAAAGCACAGGAAGAGGCCATGGAGGAAGAAGAAGAGGAGGGGGTGGAGGAGAGAGGTGTGTCACAACCAGTAGTAGCATTTTGGAGGCGTGGCGGCGGAACAACCTCCAACACTACTGCACCTTGTCCTGCATCCTTCCCAGCTGCCAAAAGAGTGACCCAATGGGCCGTGAAAGAAAGGTAACGTCCCTGTCCATGCCTGCTGGACCATGAGTCAGCGGTAATATGCACCTTACCGCTGACCGCCCTGTCCAGCAAGGCCAAGACATTGCCTTCCACATGCCGGTAGAGAGCCGAAATCGCCTTCCGTGAGAAAAAGTGGCGTTTGGGAACCTGCCACCAAGGAACCGCACATTGCACAAACTCACGGAAGGGGGCCGAGTCTACCAACTGAAAAGGCAGCAGTTGAAGCGCTAGCAATTTAGCCAAGCTAGCATTCAACCGCTGGGCATGTGGATGGCTGGGAGTGAACTTCTTTCGACGGTCCAGCAGCTGGGGCAGGGAAATTTGCCTGCTAGAATCGGACGTCGGTGTACTGCTAGCAGAGTGGCCGCAAGTACTTGGCTGTGACACACCTAATTCTACACCTTCATTCCTCTCAGTGCATGTTTCAGAGAGGACTGAAGTTATAGTGGGGTTGGAGATCCCAGCTGATGCGGTGCAAGGAGAGGTCCGCTTTGTTCTTTGGTGTGGGTCTTTAAGGTAGGCTTGCCAACGAGCTGCATGGCAGGTCAACATATGTCTGGTCAAGCATGTGGTGCCCAAGCGGCTGATGTTTTGGCCACGCGATATACGCTTGAGACATATGTTGCAAACAGCAGCTGTGCGATCTGATGCACTCGCCTCAAAAAAGGCCCACACCAAAGAACTTTTTGAATAACGGGCAGAGGCAGCACCCTGCACAGGCGGAGCTCTGCGGTGTGATTCCGTCAGTGTGCTGCCCTTACGCTGGCCCCCCGAGGGCATCCTGCCTCGTTGGAGATGTGCCTCCTCCTCATCCTCCTCCTCCTCCTCTCTCCTATTAGGCATCCACGTGGAGCCAGTGACCTCATCATCCCCTCCCTCCTCATCACTGGAGCCAATCTGGCAGTATGCTGCAGCTGCTGGAACATGACTGCCAGATTGGTGTCCTTCTTGAGCATCCCCTCTCTCTGCTCTCACGCTACTGCCTTCCTCTAGCTGGGTATCATCATCATACCCTTCGAAACGCTGGGCATCCTCCTGGAGCATGTACCCAACACTGTGCTCAAACAGTTCGGGGGACTCCTCAGGAGGACATGGTTGGTCTAGGGAAGGAGTGACTGATGATGACATTGATACCAGGGAAGAGGACGCTTTGGCAGCTGCTTTGCCAGTACCCTGAGCCTGGGTGAGAGAGGATGAGGAGGATGAGGAGGGCTTGGTCATCCACTCTACCAAGTCTTCGGCATGATGCGGCTCAACGCGTCCAGCTGCCGAAATAAAGGACAAGCGTGTCCCATGGCCACGTGCTGATGGCGATGCACCGCGTCCACGACCAGCACTGTTGTCTCTAGACACAGAGCCTGCTTGCCCTCTTTTATTGGCTCCTGACTGTCTGCCTCTCCTTGTTTGCCTTCCAGACATTCTAATGGGCTGCGGGGAAATGGGAAAACCAGCAATAAGGCCTAGCTTCAGGAGTATATTTTGCAGGAATCACACTACGCCTGCTGTAGGTGCTGCAAATGCCTGTTGGTGTAACACACCAGGAAAACGCAGCAATACAGGCTAACTTCAGGTGTAATATGATCAGGAGGCACACTCTGCCCGCTGTAAGTGCTGCAAATGCCCGTTGGTGTAACACACCAGGAAAAAGCAGCAATACAGGCTAACTTCAGGTGTAATATGATCAGGAGGCACACTCCGCCCGCTGTAAGTGCTGCAAATGCCTGTTGGTGTAACACACCAGGAAAAAGCAGCAATACAGGCTAACTTCAGGTGTAATATGATCAGGAGGCACACTCCGCCCGCTGTAAGTGCTGCAAATGCCTGTTGGTGTAACACACCAGGAAAACGCAGCAATACAGGCTAACTTCAGGTGTAATATGATCAGGAGGCACACTCCGCCTGCTGTAAGTGCTGCAAATGCCTGTTGGTGTAACACACCAGGAAAACACAGCAATACGGGCTAACTTCAGGTCTATAATGTGCAGGAGGCACACTCCGCGTGCTGTAAGTGCTGCAAATGCCTGTTGGTGTAACACACCAGGAAAACGCAGCAATACAGGCTAACTTCAGGTGTATAAGGTGCAGGAGGCTTAGCAACAATGACACTGACACTGTCCCCTGCCTATCCTTCTCTCTCTCTGCACACAAGGTTTATCAAAGTATATGACACTGACACTCTCCCTGCCTATCCTTCTCTATCCCTGCACACAAGGTTTAGCAAAGAATATGACACTGACACTCTCCCTGCCTATCCTTCTCTCTCCCTGCACACAAGGTTTAGCAAAGAATATGACACTGACACTGTCCCCTGCCTATCCTTCTCTCTCCCTGCACACAAGGTTTAGCAAAGAATGTGACACTGACACTCTCCCTGCCTATCCTTCTCTCTCCCTACACACAAGTTTGAGGTACAAATAGCACTGACACTGTCCCTGCCTATGTAACTCTTTCCCTGCGCCGGAACACACTACACAAGGCCGCCGCGCTGGCGGCCTTTTATAGTGTGGGGCGTGTGCTAAACCCCCTGAGCTATAATTGGCCACAGGCAACCTGCCTGTGGCCAATTATGGCTCTCCTAGCTGCCGGCGCTGTGATTGGCCAAGCATGCGGGGTCGCAGTGCATGCTTGGCCAATCACAGCGCCGGGATTGCACTGCGATGGCGCAGTGTATTGTGGGCCGTTCGCGTCACTCGAATTTGGCGCGAACGGCCCAAATCGTTCGATGTTCGCCGAACGGTCGAACAGCCGATGTTCGAGTCGAACTTATGTTCGACTCGAACACCGAGCTCATCCCTAGTATTTACTGACAGAAAAAAATGTTTTACTATACAGTTATAACAACAAGGTTGAGTTTATTTATTTAGATATTATTGTTTATTTCTTGCTTGCTGTTCATGATCCGATTAGGTTTCTGGAGGGGGCCAGGGAGCACTATGGGACGTTGGGGAGTATGTGGTGGCTGAGGGCTCTCAGGGGGGCTCTGTAGACCACTATGGGAGGTTGGGGAGTATGTGGTGGCTGAGAGCTCTCAGGGGGGCTCTGTAGACCACTATGGGAGGTTGGGGAGTATGTGGTGGCTGAGAGCTCTCAGGGGGGCTCTGTAGACCACTATGGGAGGTTGGGGAGTATGTGGTGGCTGAGGGCTCTCAGGGGGGCTCTGTAGACCACTATGGGAGGTTGGGGAGTATGTGGAGGTTAAGGGCTCTCAGGGGGGCTCTGTAGACCACTATGGGAGGTTGGGGAGTATGTGGTGGCTGAGGGCTCTCAGGGGGGCTCTGTAGACCACTATGGAAGGTTGGGGAGTATGTGGAGGTTGAGGGCTCTCAGGGGGGCTCTGTAGACCACTATGGGAGGTTGGGGAGTATGTGGAGGTTGTGAGGGCTCCCAGGGGGGCTCTGTAGACCACTATGGGAGGTTGGGGAGTATGTGGAGGTTGTGAGGGCTCCCAGGAGGCTCTGTAGACCATAGGATGATATAACGGAACACTAAACGAACCAGTTTGCTATTCTAGAAGTTTGGAAGTTGCCATGAAAACGGAGATATTACAAATGTCAGTTGTAAATAGTCCCATGGAAGCGTATTTATTACACGGCCATCCAAAATAGCCCCACTGTACGGAGCCGCTATTGACGTGACCACGCACCGCCATGTTGTTGTACGTTGGGAGGGAAAGCCGCGCATGCGCAGGAAACGCACCCCCCCCGCAGAGGGCAGCGCAAGAGCAGGTGGGCAGGGCCGTGACGGTAGAGGTGGCGGGGCGGGGCTACGCTCGGGGTCGGAGCCATGGCCACACTGGATGCTGAGGTGAGGAGGATGGCGGGAGAGAGAGTGGGGGGCCCGGCTCTGTGTATAAGGGAGAGGGGGTCCGGGAGGAGATTGTGTTCGCCCCGTATCCGCTCAGTCTGTGACCCCCTTTGTATCGCTTCTGTCCGCTCCATGTATATAATCCACCAGTGTCCTCACCCCCGCCGGTACTCGTACACCGCTTCCTCTGTACCATGTGTAGCCTCTACCGCCCCCTATGTCTGTGCTGTACTGCCCCTGCTGTGCCCTCACCCCCTTTACCCAGACACTAGTCTACCAACTCTCTATTACCGCCTGTGCGATCTGTCCCTCCCCCTCCCTGTATAACCTGCCCCCTCTTTTCCTGTGTGACATGTCCCCGTCCCCACTGCCCCCTCTTTCCCTGTGATTTGTCCCCCATGCCCCCTCTTTCCGTCTCCCCCCCCTTCTTTCCATGTGTGACCGGTCCTCGTCCCCCCTGCCCCCTCTTTCCTTGTGTGACCCGTCTTGTCCCCCCCCTCTTTCCCTGTGTGACCCTGCCCCCTCTTTCCCTGTGTGACTCTGCCCCCTCTTTCCCTGTGTGACCCGTCCTGTCTCCCCCTCTTTCCCTGTGACCCTGCCCCCTCTTTCCCTGTGACCCTGCCCCCTCTTTCCCTGTGTGACCCTGCCCCCTCTTTCCCTGTGTGACCCTGCCCCCTCTTTCCCTGTGTGACCCTGCCCCCTCTTTCCCTGTGTGACCCTGCCCCCTCTTTCCCTGTGTGACCCTGCTCCCTCTTTCCCTGTGTGACCCTGCCCCCTCTTTCCCTGTGTGACCCTGCCCCCTCTTTCCCTGTGTGACCCTGCCCCCTCTTTCCCTGTGTGACCCTGCCCCCTCTTTCCCTGTGTGACCCTGCCCCCTCTTTCCCTGTGTGACCCTGCCCCCTCTTTCCCTGTGTGACCCTGCTCCCTCTTTCCCTGTGTGACCCGTCCTGTCCCCCCCTCTTTCCCTGTGTGACCCGTCCTGTCCCCCCCTCTTTCCCTGTGTGACCCTGCCCCCTCTTTCCCTGTGTGACCCTGCCCCCTCTTTCCCTGTGTGACCCTGCCCCCTCTTTCCCTGTGTGACCCGTCCTGTCCCCCCCTCTTTCCCTGTGTGACCCGTCCTGTCCCCCCCTCTTTCCCTGTGTGACCCTGCCCCCTCTTTCCCTGTGTGACCTGTCCCGTCCCCTCTTTCCCTGTGTGACCTGTCCCGTCCCCTCTTTCCCTGTGTGACCTGTCCCGTCCCCTCTTTCCCTGTGTGACCCTTGCCCCCCTCTTTCCCTGTGTGACCCTTGCCCCCCTCTTTCCCTGTGTGACCGGTCCTCGTCCCCCCTGCCCCCTCTTTCCCTGTGTGACCCGTCCCCCGCCGTCTCTTTCCCTGTGTGACCGGTCCTCGTCCCCCCGCCCCCTCTTTCCCTGTGTGACCCCCCCCCCCCTTACCATTCTCCTACTTGTGTTCCTGACCTCCTGTCCCTTTTCCTACCCTTGTGTCCTGACCCATATAGAGTACACAGAGATATTTCCCATCAAGGGATAAAAAATATGACCCTTCGATACTTTAAAGCATAAGTTCACCTTTTGTAACATGTCACATCAACGTAAAAAAAAAAAAAACACTCCATCTGCCCGGCGGATCATTCCTACACAGTATTCTGTGAATGTGAAAACTACAAGCACCTTCACCTTTGAGAACTACAAGCCACAGCCACAATGAACCACCAGGGCGCTGTGGATCACTCTTGGTAGTTCATTGCGCTTCCTGTCAGAGTGTAACTGCCTGCCTGTATCGGGGGTACGGGCAGACAGATACAGTCTGTAGGAACGTGGCATTACACCGGCGATATGCTGATAGTGGGTGCAATGCTCTACTTGTCCCTGGAAAAAAAAAATGCATATTTTATTACCTACAAAAAAAGTGCATTTATTTAGTTTTCAAAAAGTGAACTTATCCTTTAATTTACATGCTTTGGAGATGACTTCAAGCTGTATGTGGTGTTACGTAATGGTACAATTTTCACAGATAGCATCAGCAACACGCTATTCTGGCCTCACATATATTATATACATAATTTACTTTTTAGAAGCGGCGTTCTGCCGAAAAAATAAGTGAATTAAAAGTCAGCAGCTACAAAAAGTGTAGCTGCTAACGTTTAATAATCAGACACTCGCCTGTCCAACGGTCTAGCGATGCGGGCGTACGAAGCCCCACTCCTCTCCCCCTCCTCTTCACGGCACCGGCATTCTTAGTGTGGGCGCCTGGCTATGGCTTCACAGCTGGGCACGCACTGCGTGAGTCGCGCTGCAAGCTGTGAATGGCCGTCTGTGACGTGTCCCAGAAGATTGCAGGGAGGGGGGGAGAGGTAAACTTCCTTCCGGCGCCGCGGAGCCCCGGGAGGAAGTGGAAGCTGGATGCTTCTAAAAAGAGGGTATTCGCTCCCCCCCAAAAAAAAATGACATGCCAAATGCTCTGAAGGAATGGCATATCCGTGCCGTAACTTCAGAGCCGTGCCATAAACGGCCACTCCAGGAGTGACGTCATCAATGGCTCTGCCATTCATATCACCGAAGCCTGTGAACCCGAAAAGAAAACCAGGTGCAGATGGAAGCTCCTTCAGCGGTGACAGCACACCACTGAAGGGCTTTGTTTTCAGGTAAGTCTGTCATAATGTGCTAGTGTGCGATACATACTAGCACATTATGACTTAAACCGCCCCATGCCCGATTTTTAAAAAAAAAAAATTTATGCAGTTTACTACTGCTTTAAGGAGCGGGCTGGGAAGCCAGCCGCTGCATCCTTAAAGCGGAGTTCCGCCCACCCCTTTAAAAATCGGCAGCTACACATACTGTAGCTGCTGACTTTTAACGTTAGGACACTTGCCTGTCCTGGAGTCCAGTGATGTCAGCACTGCAGCTGTTGTTTTCATCGGCTGGTCGAGTGCTGCCGCCATTGCGGGTGAGCGAACCCGGCAGTGTAGCCTTTCAGCTTCATGGCCGGGTCCCTTCTGCGCATGCACGAAGTACGCTGCGCTCTCTCACTGGCCCGGGAGGAAGAGGGGGACCGAGCTGCTCCCCCCCCTTCCCCCTGAAAGGTGCCAAATGTGGCACCGGAGGGGGGGAGGAATCGGATAAGCGGAAGTTCCACTTTTGGGGGGAACTTCCGCTTTAACAACTGATGACTCATCAGCTGTCAGTATGTTTCCCCGCTGACAACTGAATGTAAATAAAAGAATGTCAGCAATGAAAAATAAATGGAAAAAAAAAAACAAACAGCATAAGGCCCCCCTCCTATTCATGCAGGCCGGTAGGTTAGGAAAGGGGGGGGGGAATGAGCGAGTGCCCCCTCCCCCCCGAACCATACCAGGCTACTTGCCCTAAAAGCACCTTGTCCCCATGTTGATAGGCACAAGGGCCTCTTCCCCCTTTAACAATGGGGCCCCAAAATCACGCCCCCTTTATTAAAAAAAATGGAAATATATGTCCCTTGGTGTAGTTCCATTGTCAATCACAATGCCTGCCACACCACCGACCTGAAAAAAAGGGCTAAAAAAAAAAACAGACCTCTGGCCTCGAGGAAGGCTCCTGCTGTCTGCCAGCTCCCGCCATCTTAAAGCTCTTAAATAACTAAGGGGTCCCCCCGCATGCTGAGTTGGTGACATCACAAGGGGGCGGTGCCACATGGCGACATCACCGGTGGCCCTGCCCCTTAGTTATTTAAGAACTGTCAGTCTGCGGGAGGCTTTGTCATGACCAGTTGGCGGTGGCGACGGGCGTCGTGATTGAGGGTTCTACACTAGGGGACATTTTTTTTACATTTTTAAATAAAGGACTTGTCAAAAACTGCCTACTGTCATTTTTTACACTACACTTTTTTTTTTGGTGCATGAGTAGGGGTGTTTTGTACCCCATACTTATTTACATAGCAGGGGGGCAGGATCTGGGGGCCCCCTTGTTAAAGGAGGCCTTTCAGATAACGATAAGCCCCCCCACCCGCAGACCCCCACCCACTGTCCAGGGTTGTGGGGAAAGAGGCTCTTATTCCCAAGACAAGGTGCTTTGGGGAAGCAGAGCCCCCCTGCCCCAAGGCACCCCCCCATGTTGAGGGCATGTGGCCTGATATGGTTGGGCGGAGGGTGTCCCCTCTCCCCCTCCATTCTATGACCTGCTGGTCTGAATGCTCGGATAAGGGTCTGGTATGGATTTTGAGAGGAACCCTACGCTGTTTTTTTTTTTTTTTTTTTTTTTTTTTTTTTTCATTTATTTCTCATTGCTGGCATTCTTTTCACAAGTCACCTGTATTTCATGCATGTGTGACTTTTGAGGGTTCACATTGAAGTCTATGGCCCTCAAGTCACATGAAAGTTGGACCAAAGTAGTGCATGAACTACTTTAAAGTCACGACTTTAAGTCACACAGATATGAATGATACTCTTTTTTTTTTTTTTTGGGAAGCATGGGATGTGACTTGACATGTGACTCTGGGGTCCAAAATTGCATGACAAGTCACACAAGTGTGAATGAGGCTTTAATCTTGGCAATCACCTTTATTACAAATATGTCAGGCAGACCTAAAGTCAGAGACAGAGGTCCTGCTGAGGGAGGTAGTAAGGGACGTGCAGGTTCTGCAGGACAAAGCAGTGGTTGAGCTGCACCATCTAGAGGCAGGGCATGTCTGCCTTTCTCTCTGAGTGGCCTTACTATACAGCCAGGGCCGCAAATAGAAATCATGGGGGCCCTGCACAGTCTACCTGTGGAGGGTCTCCATCCCCCTATTCGTGGCTGTGTGTGTGTGTTACATAATTGTATATACATCCACATATAAATGTTGTTCTATAGGTATAGTATCCCAATATAATAGGAGAAAAGCCTAGCATTGTTTTATGTACTAAGCTGAATGGAATGATTGTAATGTCTACAGACTCAAATAGATCCAGTGCCAACTTCTGATAAATGGTTGCACATTTTTAAGCCTGTGTCAAAGTGTGGCAGCTGTTTGCTTCTACTTGTCCTTCTTGCCCAATCCTGCCATAACTGTACACCTAAACTGTAGTGCAGAGCTGTATTTTTTTTCCCGTAGGGATGCTACAGATCCTTCACAACACACTTGAGTCAATTTCCTAGCGGCTGCAAAGAATGCATGGTGACTCTGGCGGGTACACTGCTGGATCTGGTGAAGGCTTGATCACCTTTACTCCCGCCTCCTCTTCCTCTTCCTCATGCGCCTAGTCCTCCAAATCCTTGAAATTAGCAGCACCCATGCCCACCCAACAAGCACCTAGAGCAGCCTTTCTCAACCTTTTTACCCCAGGGGAACCCTTAAAATAATTTTCAGGTCTCGGGGAACCCCTGATAAAACCCATTTATTGGGGGTCAGTGGGAACAATGCCCCTTACTTTGGTGGTCAGTGAGAAGAATGCCCTTTTTTACAGTGGTGGTAAGAATGGCCCCCTTTACAGAGAGCTATAAAGATCATTGGTGTCATACCACTGGCTCCTCCAAGTGGAATTGGCTCAGAACTATGTAGGCACCATCAAACTGGAGGTAAACCAGCCACAGCTCAAGGAACCCCTAGCCACCTTTGGAGGAACCCTAGTTGAGAATGGCTGACCTAGAGCATATGCAACATCTCTGGCTAATTATTGCCATGCTATGTTGTAGATTGTATGCCTGGGGAACAGGAACCATACTGAGATCAAAATCTAAATGTAATTTCTAAATAAAGCAAATGTTATTGTGTGTAACAAAGCACATTATATAAAATCAGATCATAAAATCAAACTGAGTATCTTCCAAATGTCCACCACACAGATAAATAATGATAAAGGAAACACATAAAGTATGCACATAAAGATAAATGTGGTAAATCTTAAGCGCAAACCGTGAACGCAAAAATGGAGAAACACAAAAATCGAAATAAAAAAAAAAATCAGTGAATGAGACGGTGACCTGGAGAAGGGATGCACGATATTGAATAGTGACTAAGCACCTGATTGCACGATTGTTTGAATATCACTGGACCACAGCACTGCACTAAGAACTGTATCTCTATTGTGGTGTCCATTATCCCTACATTGGACTCTGGCATCACCACTCATTGTGGATATTTTTGAAGTGATATTCACAGATTTTTTTTTTGTGTTCACTGTTTTCACTTAATATTTACCACATTTTATATTTATGTGCATATGTTTCCTTTTATCATTATTTGGAAGATACTCACCATTGGATTTTATGAATTGATTATATATGTCTGTTATTATATATTCTGTGCTTTGTTATACACATTAACATTTGCTTTATTTATGAATTACATTTAGATTTTGCACCGGTCCTGTTTATTTACTATTATACTGACAGTGTATGTGGTGAAATTACAGGGACTGCCAGCTTTATCCATTATTTGATTTGTATTGTTTTGTTCTCTTCATACCTTCTTTCACATTTATTTTTATATCTGTTTGTTTTATTATCTTACACATCTGGTAGCGCATTTGTTCACTTAATTTCTTAAGTTCATGCCGAGTAAATAGATACTTAACATGTCACACTTCAAAATTGCGCACACTCGTGGATGGCGACAAACTGCGGTACTTCATCTCCATAGGCAATGCTTTAAACACCTTTACAGGTTCCCTGTTTAGAGTTACAGAGGAGGTCTTGCGCTAGAATTATTACTCTCACTCTAACGTTTGGGGCGATACCTCACGTGTGGTGCGAACACCGTTTACATATGCGTGCACGACTTGCGTATGCGTTCCCTCCTCACAGGGGGGTGGGGGCTCTTTACATTTTTTTTTTTTTTACAATGTTCTTTTACATTTTTTTTTTTTTTTGATCGCTTTTATTCTTATTGTAATGTAAACATCCCTTGTAATAGAAATAAGCCTAGGTTCACATTGGAGCGATTTGTCATGTGATTTGAGAGATCAAATCGCATGACAAGTCAGAGCCTATTGGAGGCAATGGCACTGTTCCAATCGATGCGCACCGATTTGCAAAAGTAGTTCCTGCACTACTTTTGCTGTTTTTTGGTGCGACTTCAATAGATATCTGTGCATGAAGCCACACAGATGTCTATCAAGTAGCAGCTGAAATCGTGCTGACCTTGCTACTTTGAAATCACGCTACTTCTGTGCCAAAGGAGGTATTAATAAATATTGAATTAATTGGGTGGCAAAAATATTTGCATATACCACAATTTTGTATTTTAAAAGTTTGTGAAATGAAACCTAACTGCACAAATGTTTAACAAATTGCTTCCGAAAGGATTTGTTTATTTTCTTGTACAAAATTTACTAAAGTACAGGTGCAGATTGAAAGGTTCGGGGATGATTTTGTCTGGTCTGCTGCACAGTTGTGGCTTTGTTGTCCCCCACCTCTAGATAGGGCAGGTCAAACCTTTTTATGGCCTTTACAGTGTGCCACCTCTTCTTCCCTTAACTCCTTAGCTAAAATAGTAATGTTGTTGGGACCCAGAGTGTTCCACTCCGGGCCGGATACACTGCCAGAACAGAGTGAGTTGGTTTGGTTGTACTTGAGATATATTTTGTCTGATTCTTGATGTTAATGGCTAATGCTTTGTTTATACCATCATTATTTAAATGTTTTTATGTTTAGCTCTAGAAATATTAAAAATAATGTGTTAGTTACATTTTTACCAGACTAAAATCAATTATTAGAATAGCTATTATTTAGGATTTTTGGCCAGCATGTTTCACATGTTTACCAGGCTAATTTTAACTGCTTTACTGAAAAAGCCTATTCTCACCAAGTCCTCAATGTGCAGCGAGCTATAACCCCACTTTGTCTTTTTGTATAATTAAAATCGGCAACCAAATGCAGATAGGTTTGTTACCCCTAGATGCACAGATGAGCACACTATTATTCCCATTGTAATGTATTAGTGATTATTGTGTGGTTAACATCTCAGATCCTGCAGTGCAGGGACTTCCCCCTTGGTGTTGATTACATTGCATTATTGCGCCTGGTCTGAAGAACAGACGCTGAAGGAGATATTGAGTCTCCCGTGATTCCATCTGTCTAAATGAGCGGTATGGATGTGGTCTGACAGCTGTCTTAACTGTGGGAAGTGCATTGAATCCTTGCAGGAAGTTTACAGAGGATTCCTAGTGAGGATCACATTTCACAGCTTGTCGGTAAAAATTTTTAGGGGGAGACCACCAAATAGCTTAAAGGGTAACTCCACTTTCATGAGAAAGTGGCAAAAAAAAATTGCATATACTATTGCGATACAAATCCTATTGTAATTTAATGTTATTAAAAGGAGCTTTCCTTTTCAATTTGTAGCACTGTAATTTTCTGTAAAATGCAATGCTATATGGCAACCTGGAGCCATTCTGTACACAGATGGTCTATAGAACTCCCCCCAGAAATGTAATTTTCTGCTTGTGTGATTGGCTTACTGATTTTCCCAGAAGTCTGCACTAAGGTACAAGGCAGATTTTTGGCATCGCTTGCAAAAAAATTCCCAATAGGTAAATCGCATCTAAAGGGATGCAGACCCTGAAATCTTCCTCATTAAAGCCCTGCCAGTGCAGCAGTTGATTAATAATTATGAAATCACGACTATTAGATTCAATTTCCACATGAACACAAACCGCTATTTCTTCAGAATACCAAGGTAGGAATCTTCAGCAAAGTTTGTTGAAATCCTTGCAATGTACATAGATCACCCAGAGGGAATTATTTTTTTTCTTCTTTTTTTTTTTTTTTTCTTAACTAAAGTGAAGTTACATAATTGTTACATAAAGTAAAGTGAAACATTCATGTGTTTAGTTTAGTCACTTGCTGTTCTAATGGCTTTACTATAGTATCAGCCTCCATAACACAAAAGTATATTTTTAGTGCTCATAGTACAGTGAGGGAAGAAAGTATTTGATCCCCTGTTGATTTTGTACATTTGCCCACTGACAAAAAAATGATCAGTCTATAATTTTAATGATGGGTTTATTTTAACAGCAAGAGACACAATAACAACAAAAAAGTCCAGAAAAATGCATTTAAAAAAGTTTTAAATGGATTTACATTTTAATGAGTGAAATAAGTATTTGACCCCTTCGCAAAACGCGACTTAATACTTGGTGGCAAAACCCTTGTTGGCAATCACAAGTCAGACTCTTGTATTTGGCCACCAGGTTTGTACACATCTCATTTGGGATTTTGTACCACTCCTCTTTGTAGATCCTCTCCAAGTCATTAAGGTTTAGAGGCTGACGTTTTGTAACCGAACCTTCAGCTCCCTCCACATATTTTCTATGGGATTAAGGTCTGGAGACTGGCTAGGACACTCCAGGACCTTAATGTGCTTCTTTTTGAGCCACTCCTTTGTTACCTTGGCTGTGTGTTTCGGGTCAATGTCATGCTGGGAAACCCATCCACGACCCATTTTCAATAACCTGGGTGAGGGAAGGAGGTTCTCACCCAAGATTTGACATTACATGGCCCCGTCCATCGTCCCTTTCATGTGGTGAAGTTGTCCCGTCCCTTTAACAGAAAAACACCCCCAAAGCATAATGTTTTCACCTCCATGTTTGAAGGTGGGATAGTGTTCTTGGGGTCATAGGCAGCATTCCTCCTCCTTGGGGGTGCTTGCTGACTGAGTGAACACAGAGATCCTTGCTTGGCAGGAACACAAGATCGCTGTGTTCTCCCCTGTCAGAACGGAAATCTGCCTAGTTTACATGGGCAGGTCACCATTCTGCCTCTCTAGGGAACAATCGTCCGGTCTCGGCGGACATCGCATCCACCGGAACCGCTGATTGACTCTCTCTCTGGCCAATTTGCGCCCGCCCCCCACTGTCTATTGCACGAAATGTTGTACAGTTAGGGCTCTTTCACACGGAGGTCCGTTCAGGTCCGCCTGTCAGTTTTTTAGGCGGACCTAAAACGGATCCTCCATGTACCCCTATGGAGGCGCGGATGTCAGCGGAGACATGTCCGCTGACATCCGCTCCGCTCCGCCCCGCTCCGCCAAAGTGTGACGGAGGAAAACCCTATTTTTCCTTCCGTCGGCGGATCGGATGACAACGGACTCTACGGTCCGTCGTCATCCGATTCCCCATAGGGGAGAGCGGCTCTCTGACAGGGCGGTCCCTGCACAGTGTGCGGGGACCGCCCAGTCATCCGTCGGCTCAGCGGGGATCAACGGAGCGATCCCCGCTGAGCAAGCGGAGCTTCACGGGGCGGATCTGCACGGATCCGCCCCGTGTGAAAGGGGCCTAACGTCGTTTTGTGCAATAGAGCCGCCCTGCCGCAGTATATCTGCGGTAGGCAGTCTTTAAGTAGATAATGAAACAAAACAAAAAAATAAATAAAAAGGGAAGACTCTATGGACTACTCAATCTTTCTGCTGTCACTTTTCTATGTTTCTATATTCAAATTGTTGCAAAAATCAAGTATTTGGGAGTGCACAAGGTAAAATGTATTATTTTTTTGGACAGAGTTGAGATGTATTAGAACACCCATTAGGGTTTTTATTGCTGTCTCTGCCCCCATTGTGAAGATTCACATTCTCTATTTGACCTGTGTACCTTTTTATCATTGAAAGTGAATGTAAAAGAAAATGTTGGATTGTCCCCAGAAAAGAGTGAAAACATTTTAAATGGACACGCTATTGGACAGAAAGTGAAGGTAAATCACTGATCAACCTCTATAACCAGTCTTTTTGGAACATTTCTGCACAATCAATGACGGCTGCTATAGCCAGCGGTGCATATCAGTGTATTCTGACAGCGGGGAGTACTTGGTGGGAGTGATTTCCCCCATCCACATACTCAAATTAAGTCTTCTTTTTTTTTTTTTTTTTTCTTCAACCTGCTGATTGAACAAAAAAAAAGAAAAATGTATGTGCTGCTTAATCACTTCCATATAGGGCATTTTCACCCCCTTCCTGCCCAGGCCAATTTTCTGGTTTCAGCGCTGTTGCATTTTGAATGACAATTGCGCGGTCATGCAAATTTTTATCATTTTTTTCCCCCACAAATAGAGTATTCTTGTGGTGGTATTTGATCACCACTGGGTTTAAAATTTTTGACGCTACAAATAAAAAAAGACCAAAAATTTAGAAAAGGAAAAAAATAAAAGTTTTTCTTTGTTTCTGTTATAAAACTTTGTAAATAAGTAAGTTTTCGACTGCACTGATGATGAGGCACTTATATGCAACACTGATGGGCACTAATTATGAGGCACTGATTGGCATCCAGGGTGGGCTCTAGTGGGCACCCTCAATGGGTTTGCACTGATAATCAATGCACTGATTATCAGCGCAGACCCCCCTGTCAGGAGAGCCACCGATCGGCTCTCCTCTACTCGCACCTTGTCAGCGTGAATAGAGGAAAAGCTGATAAATGGCACTTCCTGGTTACCATATGATCAGCTGCAAATGGACACAGCTGATCACATGGTAAAGAGCCTACGTCATGGGCTCTTTACCAGGATTGGAGACAGGGTGTGTCAGACCGACACACCACACCACTGCGTACCCCCATGGGCACACACTAGCGGCTTATCCTACTGGAAGTCATATGACGCACAGTCAGGATAATACAACCACTTTCCGTATTCTGCTATATGGCGGGCGGGAAGTGGTTAAAGTGCTTGTAAAGTCTTGATTTTTTTTTGTTTTTTTTCTTTCTATTAAAATAAATTTTACTTACCTGCTCTGTGTAGTGGTTTTGCACAGAGCAGCCCAGATCCTCCTCTTCTCGGGTACTTGGCTGAAGCTCCTTCCTCCTGCTGAGTGCCCCTCACATTAAGCAGCTTGCTATGGGGGTACCCGAGCCAAGCTGCAGCTCTGTGTATCCATTCAGACACGGAGCTGTGGGTCAGCCCCGCCTCCTCTCTTCTAAATGGTTAACTGAATTTAATTGACAGCAGCAGGAGCCAATGGCGAATGGTCTCAGCCAATCAGGAGGGAGAGTCAAGGACGACCGAGGCACTTGTGGACATTGCTGGATAGAGATGGGGCTCAGGTAAGTATTGGGGGACTGAGGGGGGGGCTGCTGCACACAGAAGGCTTTTTATCCTAATGTATAGAATGCATTAAGAAACAAAACCTTCTACCTTTTACAAACACCAAAGTTCTACAAGTTGGATGTTGCAGCCACATCTTATGCTTGCTTTTAGTATCTGGTCCTTTAGGTGGCTCCTTGTGCTGTAGACGGTCCCTAGTTCCACCCCTCTGTGTTATGAGCATGCTCTTGGTACTGCTTTGCTACAAAACTATGGCATGCTGCCTATTATTGCCCTTCTGTGTTGCTATTAAGGAACATTTTGACCCACCTCTTTTCAGTATGGGAAGATTTAGAAAATCCCTCCAACTGCCACACAAACAAAAACACATTTTTAGTAGAGGGACAATGTTTTATTGTTCTCCTTGCCTTCCTTTCCTGGTGACAAGTGACATTAGGATTGTGCACTGAAATATTGCCTTATAAAAAGTTTAACTTTTTCTCTTCAAACTACAGGCTGAATTTAGCTTTATAGGCAGGTAGCCTCTAGAGTGGGGGTCAGCAACCTGTAGATTGCGATCTACCAGTAGATCGCAGACAGGTGATTGGTAGATCTCAGTCTGGGCTTGCTAATCTGACATTCCAGAGCATCAAACAATGGGACTAAATTTGGAGCTGTAGTAGGGAGCAAAAGCCATATAAGCTGATGTCTCGTCTGTATTTGCTCGCTCATGTCCCATGCGGAGTGATACACACTGCACTCCACCTCTTATCCCTGCTAGTGGTCCCCAGAGTGGTGCCAGCAGCAGGAAAGAAGAGATCTTCAGGTCAGTGTGAAGAAATACACTGAGCATAATTGTATAAGGACTGCTTTCACACTGATGCGCTGCGGCTTAACCACTCTACGGGTGCAGTGAAGTGTACCTGCAGCTTTCCTGCGTGTTTGCTGTGCTTAGCTGTAGACTTCTATTATATCCTGCTGTTTTGCCACCCCCAACTTTACGTGTGAATGAGCCCTGAGGGTGCCACTGCCAAATGCTACGAAGGGCTCATTCACAAGTGCAGCAGGCACTGCTGCTCCTCTCAAAAGCAATCTGAGTGCGTGTTGACAGGTGGTGAGGAGGCGATATGTTGCCTCCTCACCACCTGATTTAAACCCATGATTGCCAACACAATAGTACGGCAGTTCAAGATTTTAGTCAGGCGTGAGGAGAGGACACTGTGCCCGGTGATCTTTGATTTCTCCCATGTTGTTCAGGTAGATCTCCACCTTTTTAAGAAATATTCAAAGAACGGGATATGGGACTTTTAAAGGTGCTAAAATATCAGTAGATACAACAAACCCTTTTTTGGTTTTTAATCGTATAATCTGAGGAAGGCACTTTATGAACTTTTGACCAATATGCTTACATATCATCCCCCCATTTACGGGAACCTTTGTCATCCCCGGACGGAGTGGAGTGACGTGTGTACATGCGCATCTTGGGGGCGTTGATTCCATTGCAATGTCCTCTAGATCATCTTGAGTTGGAATTCTATTGCAATATTCATTAAAGTATTTCCCTGCGTCCTGTCCTGATGAAGCCTTATAGGTGAAACTGTTGAACACAAATGGACGCCATTTTCAACTGTATACAACCATTTACTGTTACATGTTAGGTAGTAGATGTATACCTGTAGCGGTCAATGAACTGTTTATTTCAGTTTTTTAATTGATGTGAACAATACATTTTATATATATATATATATATATATATATATATATATATATATATATATTTTTTTTTTTTTATTAAATACGTTTTTGTTGTATCTACTGATATTTTAGCACCTTTAAAGTCCCATATCCCGTTCTTTGAATATTTGCCAAATCCAGGGATGTTGGTGCTATGAAATATATGTCTGATGGTATGCTGATCTCTGCCCACTATTTTTTGTCCACCTTTTTAATGTTGCCTACCTCTGATCTAGAGTCTGGGCCCTCTAGTACATTATATGAACTTGTTTTCACCTTTTTCTTCTCTACTCAGCATTGATGTGCTGAAGAGTTGTTCTCACATACAGATATCTGATATTTGTACAGGAACCCAGTAACAAGTCTGATCTAGCGAGAAATGGTTGTTTTTCTGAAATTGTTAGTCATGTTTTGTAGTTGGTTTAAGTGAAAATTGTTGTTAAACAGAGTTCTTTAAAGGAGAAGACTGGCCGCTGCTTGTTTGGCCATACTTATCTTCTGGCTCACTTGCACTTATTTCTGCACTCTTGTGACACAGATTCAGCCAAACCAGAACTGGTCCAGACTTTAATGTCGGGAGCAACAACGCAGATTGCTAATCTGTAGCTGACTCAGCTTCTCAGTGTAGTGCTGAGAGCCTGAGTCAGCTGCTTGGGCTCCCTCCAGAGCCCGGCACTCCAGTGAACACTGGAGGGGCTGAGCAGAGTGCCTCTAACTGATGGTCACCAATCTCTGCTCAGTGAAGACCAAGAACTGAGCAATCAGCGGTCATGTGAATGCTTGGTTCTTGGTCTTCAAGCTGGCGGGGGGCAGCTGCAGCATCGGATTGATACTGCAGCCACAGAGATGAGTATGTGTGTATTTTTTATTTTTATCCTGCACTTCTCCTTTAAATCCTGTTTGCTCAGATCATGTTTTCATAGGTTAAAATTTCAGGTTCCCCCCAGGAGTCCACAGACAATTAGACTGTAATAGGGCAGTAATGGTGAGATTAATATACACTGGGGTGGGAAGGGGAGGGGGGACTAGTGTCTCGCAGGGATTCAGGAGCTGGCGTGATATCCTGCAGGTGTCTGGTCCAGATGGAGGATGCTGCAGGGAGAGATAAGATACGTGTACAGACATTGGCTTCACTTGGGGGGTCCCATCTTTCACAAGGCATTCTTGTTTTATCAGCATTAACACCTTTTTTAAACATCAATTTTATTCTGTACAATTTCCATGGGGTTTAAATTGAGAAAATCTGATGAAGTAGAGGACTAAAATGGTATCTGAACTGGTATTCCATAAATGTCATGGAGTCAGCAGAAAGCAGATGTGTGTTTTATAGAGCTTAAAAAAAAAAGTACCTGTTATATTGAACTGAACAGTTTGTGTAAAGGAGGTATACAGAGAAGGTACAAATTGCCACCTCCCTTTTATTTGCATAGTCATGCGATGCACAAAGTCTTTGTCTGGTGGTTGGTGATCCTTACTGTTGAACAGAACAGCGCTCACGTACTCGCATGTGAGAGTCCTGTGCAGGACTGTCAGCCCCTGGTCGAATGATGATCTGTGTGTTTATACAGTAGCTCACAAAAATGAGTACACCCCTCACATTTTTGTAAATATTTTATTATATTTTTTCATGTGACAACACTGAAGAAATTACACTTTGCTCCAATGTAAAGTAGTGAGTGTACAGCTTGTGTAAATTTTAGGGTTGTCCCGATACCACTTTATTAAGACCGAGTACAAGTACCGATACTTTTTTTTCAAGTACTTGCCGATACAGATTACCAATACTTTTTTTTAATCACGTGACAGTTTTTTTATTTTTTACAATTTTTTTATTTTTATTTTTTTTATTTTTTACAATGCTTTATTTTTTTAAGGGGGGGGGGGGGCAGTTTCAGTGTGTCAGTGTGTGTGTGTCTTTTATTTTTTATTATTTTTTACAATTCATTTTTATTTTATTTTTATTTTCTTCTTTTTTTATCAGCCCTGTTGGGGGGCTTTGGTGAGATATCAGGGGTCTTAACAGACCTCTGACATCTCCCCTTTGAGACAGAGAAAGGGACTAGGGACAGATTCCCCAGTCCCTTTCTCAGCAGTTTCAGCTGCGCTGAAAATGAATGGAGAGAAGACAGCGGCTTCTCTTCATTCATAAACTGAAGCATTGTAAACACAGTTTACGATGTTTCAGTTATGTGAATGGACAGAGTCAGTGATCACTGACTCTGTCCGTTACGAACAGTAAGGAGCTGGATTTACCGGCTCCTACCTCCGCTCTCCATCCTGACAGTAAGAGGGGGTGGAGGAGGAGCACGGAGGGGGCCACGGAGGGGAACGGCAGCATGGAGGGGGACATGAAGGGAGACACGGAGGGGGACGGCGGCATGGAGGGAGACCGCAGCATGGAGGGGGACATGAAGGGAGACATGGAGGGGGACGGCGGCATGGAGGGAGACCGCAGCATGGAGGGGGACATGAAGGGAGACCGCAGAAAAACAGGGGGGGCTGGAGGAGGATACGGGGACAATCAGCGGTGATCGTGTGTGGGGGAGTAACAAGCACTGATCACCGCTGATTTTAAAGCAACCGAAAGCCGTGGTGGGGGGGGGGGAGAGAGAGAGAGAGAGAAGGGAGAAACAGCTGTCAAACTTTTACATCTATGCAGCGGTGATCGGTGCTTGTAACTCCCCCACACACGATCACCGCTGACTGTACAAAAGTATCGGGTGAAGCATCGGGAGCATTTGCCCGAGTACAAGTACTCAGGCAAATGCTCGGTATCGATACTGATACTAGTATCTGTATCGGGACAACCCTAGTAAATTTGCTGTCCCCTCAAAATAACTCAACACACAACCATTAATGTCTAAACCCTTGGCAACAAAAGTGAGTACACCCCTATTTGAAAATGTCCAAATTGGGCCCAATTAGCCATTTTCCCTCTCTGGTGTCATGTGATTCGTTGGTGTTAAAAGGTCTGTGAACGGGAAGCAGGTGTGTTAAATTTGGTGTTATTGCTCAACGTTATTCAAAGTGGCACCTCATGGCAAAGATCTCTCTGAGGATCTGAAAGAAATAATTGTTGCTCTACATAAAGATGGCCTAGGCTATAAGAAGATTGCCAAGACCCTGAAACTGAGCTGCAGCACGGTGATCAAGACCATAGAGTGATTTAACAGGACAGGTTCCACTCAGAACAGGCCTCGCCATGGTCGACCAAAGAAGTTGAGTGCACGTGCTCAGCTTCATATCCAGAGGTTGTCTTTGGGAAATAGACGTATGAGTGCTGCCAGCATTGCTGCAGAGGTTGAAGGGGTCAGCCTTTCAGTGCTCACACCTTACGCCACACTAATGCATCAAATTGGTCTGCATGAATGTCATCCCAGAAGGAAGCCTCTTCTAAAGATGATGCCTAAGAAAGCCCGCAAACAGTTTGCTGAAGACAAGCAGACTAAAGACATGGATTACTGGAACCATGTCCATGTCCTGTGGTCTGATGAGTCCAAGATAAACTTATTTGGTTCAGATGGTGTCAAGCGTGTGGCGGCAACCAGGTGAGGAGTACAAAGAAAAGTATGTCTTGCCTACAGTCAAGCATGGTAGTGGGAGTGTCATGGATTGGGGCTTTATAAGTGCTGCCAACACTGGGGAGCTACAGTTCATTGAGGGAACCATGAATGCCAACATGTACTGTGACATACTGAAGCAGAGCATGATCCCTTCCCTTCGGAGACTGGGCCGCAGGGCAGTATTTCAACATAACATAACCCGAAACACACGTCCAAGATGACCACTGCCTTGCTAAAGAAGTAGCTGGCCAAGCATGTCTCCAGACCTAAACCCTATTGAGCATCTGCGGGGCATCCTCAAACGGAAGGTGAAGGAGCGCAACGTCTCTAACATCCACCAGCTCTGTGATATCGTTGTGGAGGAGTGGAAGAGGACTCCAGTGGCAACCTGTGAAGCTCTGGTGAACTCCATGCCCAAGAGGCTTAAGGCAGTGCTGGAAAATAATGGTGGCCACACAAAATATTGACACCTTGGGGCCAATTTGGACATTTTCATTTAGGGGTGTACTCACTTTTGTTGCCAGTGGTTTAGACATTAATGCCTGTGTAATAATGCGCTAAAATTAACCTTCCAATATTACATAAATTCCAATGGCTTAAAAAACAATAGGTGTAAAATTAGAATGCAGCTGTGAAAGTCCAATATGTGAACAAATAATCACCACCACCAGTTAGTGGGTGTACTGCTCATTTTAGCGCATTATTACTTATTAATATAGCACATATGGTGATTTTAGGGGTGCCAAAATTAATCGGTGCATCGCGATTCAGGTGTCCCCGATGCGATTCCAATGCATGCAACCCCCGATCCCTCCATAAAGTGTACCTGTCACCACCTATTACTGTCACAAGGGATGTTTACATTCCTTGTGACAGCAATAAAAGTGCTCAAACTTTGTGTTTTAAAAAAAAGAAATAAAAGAAATAGAAAAAAAAAAGGTTTTTAAAAACGACCCTGTCCCCGCGAGCTCACGCAGCAAAGAAAACATACTCAAGTCGTGCCCGCATATGTAAACAGTGTTTAAATCCCACATGTGAGGTATCGCCGCGTTTGACAGAGCGAGAGAAATAATTCTAGCACTAGACCTCCCCTGTAACTCTAATCTGGTAGCGTTATTTTTTTTTTTAAAGCGTCACCTATGAAGCTTTTTAGGTACCATAGTTTGTCGCCATTCCACGCGTGTGCGCAAAAAGACACTCGCCTGTCCCACAATCCAGCGACGTGGCCCCCCGAACCCTACATTCTCTCCCCCGCCTGTCCACGGTGCTGGCAATATTATTATTATTATTAATAATAATAATGTTATTAGGATTTATATAGCGCCAACAGTCTGTGCAGCGCTTTACAACATCGAAGAAGACAGTACAATACAGGAGGAATCAGAGGGCCCTGCTCGTTGGAGCTTACAATCTAGAATACTACTGTAGGCATCCGGCTGTGACAGCTTGCAGCTTCACAGCCGGGTGCGCATGTCTCACTGCGCTGTCCTGCATAGCCGGGCAATCTTCTGGAACCTGTGATGTGTCCCAGAAGATTGCAGGGAGGAAGGGCCGCCTAGGCGGAAGTGGGAGCTTGTCATTAATCATGATGCATTGCTGAATCGAATTGCTTACCAGATAATCGAATCGTGAGACCAGTGAAGATGCGCACCCCTAGGTGATATCGGTACACTTTTTTTTAAATAGTGGCAGCTTTTATTTATCTTTTTAATATTTTTGGTTCATATCAGCGCTTTAGTACCCAATTTTTACACAATAATGGCTGTGTGTTGAGTTATTTTGAGGGCACAGCAAATTTACACGGTTATACAAGCTGTACACTCACTACTTTACATTGTAGAAAAGTGTCATTTCTTTAGTGTTGTCACATGAAAAGATATAATAAAGTATTTACAAAAATGTGAGGGGTGTACTCACTTTTGTGAGATACTATATATGTGTGTGTGTGTGTGTGTGTGTGTGTGTGTGTGTGTACACATACGCACACAAGATTATCTTAGTTTATATATGGTTATTGGGGCACAAAGTTTTCTTGCCAGAAATGTATTCAGTTTGCAGTTATGGTTTCACATGCTGTACAGTGACCCCACTCTTCCTGATGGTGGTGCTGTAGCTTCATTTTAAACTTGCACTTCAGTTTTCACTAAATTTAAAACTTTAAATAAACTGCTATTTACTGCTTAATTAAGCAGCTATTTAAAGCAGCATTAAATCCAAAAGAAAGCTTTTATTATATTGCAGCTTACCGTTTTTTTTAGATGGCTGCATTAGTTTCCTTTTTTTAGGCTTGCCTTCTTCTGTTTTCATCACTTGATCTGGCCAGTAAGTCTGTTTTTCAAAAGAACAAGCTCTCCTGCAGTTAGTATTGAGACAAACTGTTTACCACTGACAGGGGTGCTTAAAGAGTAAAAAAAAGCTTCATAGCTAAACGGTCGGTACCCGGGCCTTGCAGAGAAGAGCAAGGTTTTGCCTGTAATGCCTCTCTTAGGAGGGCTGGACCCTGGGATCCAGAACTCTGTTCATACCCACGACCAAGACGTTATCTGTGCAGGGTGCTATACAGGTCCAGGGGAGTGGAATCCTTGGGAACCCGGTCCCTGAAGGTTTAAGTACATTGCCTGCCGTGAGAGGTGAAGTTTGGGCTCCTGTGGACCAAACAGAGTCCTGCGGCGGGGAAAAGGTAAGTGGGGGCCCCTCAGGAACTTGGTTCTATTGAGGGGACCCCCAAGCCTAATATGTCTTTCTGCCTGTTACCTAACGGTATTCCCGCTAAATATCTGTGCATGCCTGAAACTGCTAGAAAATGTAATTTTTTTAATAGTGGTCAAGAAAAAAAAAAAAATGACAAGCCGCGGTACCTGTGTTAAACCACTAGAGGCCGCTGTGAAACGTCGTTGTTTTTTTCTATGGACTGTTTCTCACCTCGTCTTTCAGGACAGCACCTGGAGAGAGCGCAGCTCCACCCCTTTTCCCAGGAAACACTGCAGTCAGTTTTCTTTAAAGACCGGACACTTCCACCATGGCCTCTTAAAGCCAAAGACAAAACCAAACACTCCTCTCCTCTTCCCAAGAGGAGATGTCCGTCTTGCAAAGACACGCTTAGGGAAACATGGCCTAAAGCGCTATGCAAGACATGTATTGCAGAGCTGTTAAAAGAGGAAACTGCCTCAGCTGCAGCTGCTGCTCAACCAGGGGAGCTATTAAGCTCCTTCCGAAAGGAACTAGCGGACACTTTTCAGTCATTCCGCTCCTTTTTGGATAGACGTCCGGCGGCCCAGCCAAACAGGAAAGGCAGTTCACCATCCTGTTCTCATCCTAGTACTCCTGCACCCAGAGGGGTCAGCGACTCGGAGGATGAGGAGATAAATGTTGCCACAGGTTCGGATGAAGAAGAGGAAGAAGAAAGGGAAATTTCTTCTTCCCGCTATAGGTTATCCCTGGAGGAAGTAGACGATCTATCTGCGATTAGCAGTAAAGACGGGAGACTCGATCTCACACCTGCAGTTCAGAGCCCTCCCTTTCGGACTGTCATCCTCACCAAGGATATTTACAAAGGTCATAGCAGAGGCTCTAGCACCCCTCAGATTAAAGGGGATATCAATAGTGCCATATCTGGACGACCTCCTGATATTTGCCAAGACAAGGGAGTTATTGGCGAAAGATCTAAAAGAGACGAAAAGACATCTCGAGAGTCTCGGATGGATCATAAACCAAGAAAAATCAAAAATGATCCCTTCCCAGACGATAACATTTCTTGGATATACAATAAATTCCATACAGGAAAGACTTTTTCTCCCAGAGGAAAAAATAGAGAAACTCCAGAGGGCAGTAAAGGGGACTCAAACAAATCTGCCGATGACAATCAGAGCAGCCATGTCAGTCCTAGGCCTACTCACCGCCTCAATACCAGCGGTACAATGGGCACGTCTGCATGCGAGAGACCTCCAGCAGACAATTCTCAGGAATTGGTCCTACGGAGAGTCGCTGGAAAAATTGATAAAAATACCCCCTCAAGTTCAGAGAAAGCTGTGGTGGTGGAGGAAGCAAGCAAATTTAGACAAAGGCCTGCTTTGGACTTTCCCTGTAGGAACTTCTCGTAAGGATCTACTTGACACGCTGCCTATACTTCAAAAGGCGGTAGGGTACATGGCTGATGCCTCTGCTGAATCTATCAAAATGTCAGCTAGATCAGCAGCCTTGGTCAACTCAGCCCGCAGAGCCTTATGGGTTAAGACCTGGTCAGGGGATATAGCCTCAAAGGCGAAGTTATGTGGTTTGCCTTTTGACGGTGACTTAGTTTTTGGCCCTGATTTGGAAGCCGTACTTAATAGAACGGCTGATAAAAAGAAGGCCTTCCCAATAAAGAAGAAAGTGGTTCCTCAGGGTAAAACTAATTTTCGTGCTTTTCGGCAAACCGAGGTTAAAAAAGACACGGGCTATAAAAGACCTTGGAGGTCCCAGAGAGGGAGAGGAAAGTCAGGGGTACTATTCCGCCCTCCTGGCCAAACCACAAACACCCAGTGACAGTCCGCCAATGGTGGGAGGAAGGTTACAGGCCTTTCTTCCACAATGGAAGACAGCGACGTCCAGTCCATTTGTCCTCAAAATAATATCAGAGGGCTACAGGCTGGAATTCTCGCAACCCCCTCCAAACCGTTTTTTATGTAACCCGGACTCCTCGAGACCTGGAGAAGTCTATAGGGATGTCATCCTTACTGGAAGAACTCATCCAGCAAGAGGTAATTATAGCTGTTCCCCCCCGAAGAGGAAGGGATAGGGTGCTATTCACACATCTTCCTAGTGAAGAAGACGTCAGGAAAATTCCGGTTGATCTTGAACCTGAAGATACTAAACAGGTCCATCAGATACAAAAGATTCAAGATGGACACAATTTTCTCAGTGAAACATCTCCTGACGCCAGGTTGTTTTATGGCATCCATAGACCTGAGGGATGCGTACCTACACGTTCCTATAGCGCCAACAACACAGATTGACAACGGACGCAAGCTTCTGGGGGTGGGGTGCTCATCTGGATGGACAGATGGCCCAAGGAACATGGTCAAACAGAGAAGCCCGGAGATCCTCCAATTGGAGAGAATTGAGGGCCATTCTACTGGGACTATGGGCGTTCAAGAAACAAGTCCTGGGTCACCACATTCAGGTGTTATCAGACAATGCCACGGCAGTGGCTTATATAACAAGGCAGGGAGGCACGAGGAGCAGAGTGTTGCTATCCTCAGCCCTCCACATTTTGGCCTGGGCAGAATCCAATCTAGCCTCCTTGACGGCGGTACACCTAAAGGGAGATCTGAACCAAATAGCAGACTTCCTAAGCCGAGAAAGAGAGTACTGGAATCAGAATGGAGTCTGAATCCGGTAGTATTCCAGAAGATAACAGGAAGATGGGGAGTTCCCCAAATAGACCTGTTCGCATCCCACGCCAATGCGAAGGTGGAAACATACTTCTCCCTAAACAGGCAAGATCAAGCGGAGGGTCTAGATGCACTGGCACAACCATGGACCTTCCACTTGTGCTACGCTTTTCCCCCCTTCCAAATGATCCCATTGGTCCTCAAAAAGCTACAGAAGGAGCCTACAACATTAATCCTAGTAGCCCCATTCTGGCCCAAAAGGACTTGGTTTTCAACCATCCAGAGGATGGCGGTGGAACCCCATTGGTTTCTTCCTTTACAGAAGGACCTTTTAACACAGGGGCCCCTACAACATCCCAATATCAAGCACCTCAGACTAGCTGCTTGGCTACTGAGGAGCAAATCCTAAAAAAGAGGGGCTTGTCCAATAAACTAATTTCAACATTATTGGACAGCCGAAAAAAGGTCACCAGAGCGATCTATTTCAAAGCTTGGAAATGTTTTAATTCCTGGTGCAGAGAAAAGATCCGTTCACCAAAGGAGACTATCTCTGTATTAGAATTTCTCCATGAGGGAATGGAGAAGGGGTTGGCGATTAGCACCCTAAAGGTGCAAGTAGCCGCCTTATCGGTGTTCCTGGAGAGACAACTATCTCAGGACCCCCTTATCGTTAGATTTTTTAAGGCACTGACCAGAGTTAGGCCAGTACCCTTTAAGTTCTTCCCAAAATGGGACTTATCTCTGGTGCTACAGGGTCTGACAAAAAGACCCTTTGAACCTCCGGAGGAAGCAACGATTAAATTTTGGTCCCTGAAGGTAGCACTCTTAGTGGCAGTTACCTCAGCTAGGAGAGTGAGTGATCTACAGGCCCTGTCAATCATAGAACCTTTCCTTTCTATATTTCCAGACCGGGTAGTGCTGAGAACTGACCCGGGCTTCCTACCAAAAGTGGCAACGGTATTCCACAGGTCACAGGAAATGGTTCTCCCTTCCTTCTGTCCTACACCAGTGGGCACGAAAGAAGAAGCCTTTCACAGCTTGGATGTAAGGAGGTGCATACTGCACTATCTAAAGATAACAAGTGAATTCAGAAGATCGAATTCCCTGTTTATTTTGTTTTCTGGCCCACGTAAAGGTTATAGTGCGTCCAAAAATACCATAGGTAGGTGGCTACGAATGGCTATCGGCGAAGCCTACAGAGCTTCAGGGATAGAACCTCCCACAGGAGTAGGGGCTCATTCAACCCGGGCAGTAGCAACATCCTGGGCAGAACGAGCTGGAGCTTCGCCGGGAAGAATATGCAAGGCGGCTACGTGGACAAGCTTCTCCACTTTCACCCGCCATTACAGGTTGGATTTACTCTCTGCATCTGAGCAATCATTTGGCAGAAAGGTCCTACAGGCAGTGGTCCCACCCTAGAGTAAGTACTCTTTTATCATCTCCAGGTGCTGTCCTGAAAGACGAGGTGAGAAAACCTCAGTTAGACTTACCGGTAACGGTATTTCTACGAGTCTTTTAGGACAGCACCGATGACCCACCCTAAAGTAATGATAAGATGTGGTGTTATTGCTATGTTCTGCTTATCTAATTTCAGCATGGCTGGAGGTACTCTTAAACAACTGAGGCCATGGTGGAAGTGTCCGGTCTTTAAAGAAAACTGACTGCAGTGTTTCCTGGGAAAAGGGGTGGAGCTGCACTCTCTCCAGGTGCTGTCCTGAAAGACTCGTAGAAATACCGTTACCGGTAAGTCTAACTGAGGTTTTCCTTTGAGGTCAAGTCCAGGCAGATGGTGAGTTCTCTTTAGGGAAACTGCTCCCTCTGTCATGTTGCAAATGCTCATCCATCCCCGGGCCCTGCTGCAAACAGGGACCCTGGCTCCTCTCCCTAGTCTTTTTTCAAAAAGAAGCGCCGAAGGCGCACGTGCCCGCGCCTCTATATATAGAGGTGGGCTTGGAAAGGGGGCGGAGCTTGGGCGGATGACACTCTGTGCGCGCCGCAGCGCTTCTGCGCATGTGCGGGCGTCCCAGCATGTCAAAAGGCACAATTTTTTGTTGTGAGCTGGCTATGGAGTGCAGAGACGGAGCTGGTAACATTTAACAAAGGCATACAGCAGGCGGTTGATGCAGGCATCCCCATAGAAAGGCACATTAGTAGACACCAACTGTTTATATAGCAGCAATTGTGCTAGACTATTTTCAGTAAGTGGTGTATTACGGCTGGAATACCTCAGCTTTGGGCTTAGGAATATGCCGTCCAAAGTCTCCGGGACTAAGACTCCCAGGAAGCAAAGGGGGTCTCCGTCGGGCTCTGAGGATCTTGGGCATGCTTTGGCTGCACCAGTCTCCCCTGAAAAATCAGAGGTTGGTGCCTGTAGAGAACCCTCAGGAGTACCTGGTACTGTGGCTGTCCTCAGTTCACCTGCTCCTGTGTATGTAACAGAGGAGGTTTTTTCCTCAGCTCTGGGAGGACTGGAAGAGAGATTGACAACATTGATCGCTGCTTCCCTGTCAGAGGGAAAGCGCGCCCGTTCTCCGTCTCCTCCCTCAGAGTACCTGTTAGCGGAGCAACAGTCCCATACAGGGATCGACCTACCTGAAGGGGATCAGGATGAGGTTGATTCTGTTCTAGAGGAATCAACAGTGGAAGAGCCATTTTCAACATCACATGTTGTAAGATTATGGGTTCAGTCCCTGACTGATATGGTCCGATCAGCATTTAAAATGCCCCTTGCGGAACCATCAACCACTTCTGTCTCCTCGTTGGGGTCGCTAAAAGCTCCCCAGACTGTTTGTTCCTTTCCAATCCATCCTTTACTGGATGGACTCATTTTCCAGGATTGGGAACATCCTGATAAAATATTTACTCCCCCTAAGAGATTTCCGGTGGTCTATCCCATGGAGGATAAGTTCATCCGAAAATGGAAGGTGCCTATAGTGGACGCAGCCATCTCTTGTGTGAACAAATCACTGACATGTCCAGTAGATAATGTTCAAATGTTCAAGGACCCAATAGATAAAAAATTGGAGTCCTTATTAAAATCTGCTTTTACTACAGCAAGCTTGGTGACACAACCAGCAGTAGCAGCTATTGGGGTCTGCCAAGCGGTGAAGGATCGGTTAAAACAGGTCTTAAGGGACTTGCCGGATCAGCAGGCCCTTGCCCTAGCTGATCTGCCTAGAGCCTTATGCTTTGCGGTTGACGCCATCAAGGATTCAATCCATCAGGCCTCCCGCCTTACGCTGTCGGTAGTACATATGCGTAGGCTTCTATGGCTCAAGAACTGGTCTGCTGAAGCTCCCTGTAAAAGATTTCTGGTTGGCTTCCCATTTCATGGTGAACGCTTATTCGGGGAAGACCTGGACAAATATATCCAGAAAATTTCCAGCGGTAAAAGTACACTCTTGCCGGTTAAAAAGAGATTTAGAGGTTCCTCTTTTAAGAGGCCTGCCTCTCCAGTCCCTGGGACATCTGCTGTGAAGCAGTTCCGACGGCCTCCTCGGTCAAATCCCGGGGGTAAGAATCAGGGACAATCACAGGGTAACAAAAAACCCTGGGTCAGGAGAGGTACAAAACCTCCCCCCAAGTCTAATTTATGAAGGGCTGCCCCCACTCAATCGGGTGGGGGGAAGACTTCAGTTGTTCGCAGAGACCTGGCGGGACACGATCAGAGACAGATGGGTGCTCTCCGCAGTAAGTCTGGGATACAAGCTGGAGTTAAAAGACACTCCTCCTTCCCATTTTATGTGGTCAAACGTGCCAAGAGATCCCCGGAAGAGAGGATCCCTCCTGTCGGCACTAGAACAACTATTGCTCCAAGGAGTAATTATGGAGGTTCCCCTGGAAGAATGCGGGTTCGGGTTTTACTCAAACCTCTTTACAGTCCCGAAGCCAAACGGGGACCTAAGGCTCATATTAAATCTAAAAGGGCTAAACAAATTCCTACATATCAGGACTTTCCAGATGGAGTCGATCCGATCGGTGGCCACTGCCCTACAAGGGGAGGAATGGTTAGCCTCGATCGACATCAAAGATGCTTATTTGCACATTCCCATCTTTCCAGTCCACCAAAAATTTCTACGCTTTGCAGTAGAAGGGTGCCATTTTCAGTTCAGAGCCTTACCCTTCGGTCTGGCCACAGCACCACGAGTGTTCACAAAAATTCTGGCCCCACTATTGGCCAATCTAAGAACACGAGGTGTGACGATAATGGCATATCTAGACGACTTGTTGCTGATGGACCACTCAGTGGAAAAACTAGAAGTGGTTGTTCACGAGACAATCAAGTATCTGGAATCTCACGGTTGGATCATCAACCGAGACAAGTCAGCCCTAAAACCAGTCAAAAGTCTGGAATACTTGGGGCTAAGGCTGGATTCAGACCAGAGGAAGATTTTCTTGCCTCAAGAAAAAGTGTCTTCTCTGAGAGATTTGATCCACCTGGTGGGTACAAAAAGACAGCCGTCCATACGCCTGTGCATAAGGCTGTTGGAAAAAATGGTGGCATCATTCTAAGCGGTGCCCTACGGTCAATTCCATTCAAGGAATTTGCAAAGGGCCATACTGTCAGCCTGGAACAAAAAAGTTCAGGCCCTAGACTACCAATGTCCTTGTCCCCTTCCGTTCGCAAAAGCCTCCGTTGGTGGTTGGTTCCCCAGAATCTGGAAAAAGGAAAATCCTTCAGTCCGATTTCTTGGAAGGTGGTCACTACAGATGCCAGCCTTATAGGCTGGGGGGCAGTACTGGAGCAATGGTCTCTCCAGGGCAGATGGTCGGATGCAGAGAAGTTCCTGCCCATCAATCTCTTAGAGATACGAGCAGCCCGGTATGCCCTAGTAGCATGGACATCGAAACTCCAAGGGTCCCCTGTCAGAATTCAATCAGACAATGCCACGGCAGTGGCATATATCAATCATCAGGGGGGCACCAGGAGTCGTGCAGCCCAGAGGGAAGTAAATTGCATCCTGAAATGGGCAGAAAGATATGTCCCAGCCATATCCACGGTCTTCATTCCAGGGGTGGAGAATTGGAAGGCGGACTTTCTAAGTCGCCAACAATTATGCCCAGGGGAATGGTCCCTTCACCCCGAGGTTTTCCGGGCAATATGTCGGCGGTGGGGAGCACCGGATGTAGATCTGCTAGCATCCAGATTCAACGCAGAGGTGGACAGATTTGTCTCTCGGACAAGGGATCCCCTAGCTTGCGGCTCGGATGCTCTAGTGTTCCCTTGGGATCAGTTCAAGCTGATATATGCATTTCCACCGCCACAATTGTTGCCTCGATTACTCCGCAGAATCAGGGTAGAAAAGAAACCAGTGATTCTGGTGACTCCAGCGTGGCCCTGAAGAGCATGGTACGCGGAGATTGTAAAAATGTCTGTGTGGAGTCCTTGGACCCTTCCACATCGTCCGGACCTGCTTTCGCAAGGACCGATATACCACCCTTCCTTACTAGCCCTAGGTTTGACGGCCTGGCTATTGAAGCCCACATTCTAAAAAAGAGAGGTCTCTCTAATCCTGTGGTATCTACCATGATCAATGCCAGGAAGCCGGTATCCAGGCAGATTTATAGAATCTGGAAGGCGTACATCGCGTGGTGTGAGGCCAAGAAATGGCATCCACGTAAGTACGTAATAGGTAGGATTCTGGACTTCCTACAGTGGGCTGTAGATAGGAAGTTTGCCTTGAGTACTATCAAGGGTCAGATTTCGGCCTTGTCAATATTTTTTCAAAGGCCCCTGGCTTCGCATTCACTAGTCAAAACTTTTACACAAGGGGTGATGCGTATTAGCCCTCCGGTTAAAATTCCCATATGTCCATGGGACCTAAACCTGGTTCTATCGGTTCTACAGAAACAACCATTTGAACCATTGCGGCACATTTCCTTGGTTCTTCTCACCAGGAAATAGATTTTTTTTTTTAGTAGCCATATGTTCGGCTAAAAGAGTGTCGGAATTGGCCGCTATGTCCTGTAAGGAGCCATATCTGGTTATCTATAAGGACAGAGTAGTGTTACGTCCTCATCCAGCCTTTCTTCCCAAGGTGGTATCGAGGTTTCATTTGAACCAAGATGTGGTTCTTCCTTCCTTTTTCCCCAAACCTAGTTCGGTAGAGGAAAAGTTATTACATTCTTTGGATGTAGTAAGAGCAGTTAAAGCTTATCTAAAAGCCACTGCTCAGATTCGTAGAACGGATACTTTGTTTATTCTGCCGGAAGGCCCCAGAAAGGGTCAGGCAGCGTCAAAATCTACTTTAGCCAAGTGGATTCGACAGGTCATTATGCAAGCCTATGGCTTGAGAAGGAGACCGCCTCCGTTCAAAGTTAGGGCGCACTCCACGAGAGCAGTTGGAACTTCATGGGCAGTGCATCACCAGGCCTCCCTGGCTCAAATCTGTAAGGCCGCAACATGGTCTTCAGTAAACACGTTTACTAGGTTCTACCAGGTGGACGTTAGAAGTCAGGAGGATGTCGCCTTTGGGCGCAGTGTGTTGCAGGCCGCAAAAGATCCTCATGTCTGATAGCGCCCAGCTTATGTATGGTGTATCCCCCCCCCCCTCATTGGGCATTGCTTTGGGACGTCCCACATAGTAATGACTATGTCGCTCTGTGTCCCGTGATGTACGAGAAAGAAAATAGGATTTTTATAACAGATTACCTGTAAAATCCTTTTCTTGGAGTACATCACGGGACACAGAGCTCCCACCCCTCTTTGGGGACACTTATTGCTTTGCTACAAAACTGAGGTACTCCCGGATGGGAGGGGCTTATATAGGGGAGGGTACTTCCGGTTTTGGAAGTTGCCAGTGCCAGCACCTGAAGGTATCTATATAACCCACATAGTAATGACTATGTCGCTCTGTGTCCCGTGATGTACTCCAAGAAAAGGATTTTACAGGTAAGCTGTTATAAAAATCCTATTTTTCCCACATGGGCACAGACAAACACGCAGGGATTTCTTCAGAATAACAAAAGGTCGGAATCTGTAACAAAATGTGTTTATAATCCTTGCAATGTACAGAGATCACCCAGAGGGGAAATTTGTTTTTGTTTTTTTCAACAAAAGTGGAGTTGCGCTTTAAAATAGCTTTTATTTATATAAAGCCTTTTATTCCAAAAGGCAAAAAAACTGTTTGCTCTAGCTGATTATAAAGTATTAGCTGCAGTTCAGCTTTAATTGGTTAGGGCATCTAAATCTGCTAGTCCACAGTCACACTTCCTTCCCCCCAGACTGACAATGCTGCTGTCCTGTGTTCCTTCATCTTTTTTTTTTTTTTTTTTCTTCTTCTTCTTGTACAAAATGTATTTGAAATGTATAAAAGTACACTTCATGTCGCTGTACAGATGCGCTGTGCTGGTCCATATGATGCCATGTGATTCTGTACAGTGCACTGCGATAAAATGCAGCACAGAAAACAATTGTTTTAAAACACCTGTCACAGCGCCATTTGTGAATTCACCCTAAATAAAATAGCCAGCAGTCGTTTAGTGTGGGTTGGAGGACTCTGCTGGCTTTCACTCCATGGGCTAAACAAGAAAAATGTATGCCTGTATGGCTAGCATTAGTAGAGGAAGGGAAAGCTAGCATCTCTGTCCTCCTTTTATCACTATTTGTGAATTTTGTTTTCTCAATTTCTATCCTGTGACTGAAGATAAGAGAGTGAGCGGAAATTTCACTGTTGCCCTAAACAGCAATAACACTTGGTGTTATTTTTACCAGGCTGTTCAAAGCCATAAAAGAAAATTTTTGCTGGAGTTAAACTTTAAAGCGGAGTTCCACCCTTTTTTTATGTTTATTAAAAGTCAGCAGCTACAAAAAGTGTAGCTGCTGGCTTTTAATAAGCATACACTTACCTATTCCACTGTCCAGCGACGCGCCGCCTGGAGCTCCGCTCCTCTCCCCCCTCCTCCGCCGGCACGTCCATTCACAGTGTGGGCATCCGGCCGTGACAGCTTTCGGCTTCACGGCCGGGCACTCACTGCGCATGCGCGAACGGCGCAGCGCTCTGTGAGTGGACAGGCGATCGCCTGGGACCTGTAACGTCCCAGGTGATCGCCTACAGGGAGGAGCCGCCACAAGGCGATATGACGTATCGCCTTGGCGGCTCCAGGGCGGAAGGAGGAAGTGGGACAGGAAGTCCCACTCCTACTGAAGCCCCCACTCCCCCCCCCCAAAAAAATGACATGCCAAATGTGGCATGTAAGGGGGTGAGGAGTGGAATAAAAAAAAAGTAAAAAAATTGGGTGGAACTCCGCTTTAAGCTGACCAGGTGGGTGTCTTCTCTCAAGTGTTTAAGATTGATGGATAGATGCTGCATGTACTCTAAACCATTATGTCACACACTGTACTTGACCGTTATGGTGCAGATAGAACCAGGATCAATTGGAAAATATGTATTTCCAGTTGTTGGCACTCTATTGTTGGTTGATTGTCACTGCGTCCATTCTGGAATGTTTTGTATTAATGGGAGATACTTTTGTGTGGTCTTGTGTTATATTCTATACATGAGAGTGTACTCATTCAGGGGAACTTACTACGACTGCAGCAGCTTCTATCTTTTATTTGCAACGCTTGGGGTCCTTCCACATGGGCCGTCCGCCCAGCCGACAGACTCGGTTTTGCTGAACCGGGGGGGGATCGCTCCGCTGATCCCTGCCAAGCAGGCGGATGACGGGTCTGTCTCAGCACAGTGAGCCCCGCTTTCCTCCTATGGGGAAATCGGATGAATATGGACCGCCTGTCTGTTTTTATCCGATCTGCCAGACAGATGGAAAATAGGGTCTCCATCTATTTTGGATTTCACGGATAGGATTGGATTGGATAGCAGCGGGTGTCAGCAGACATGTCACCGCTGACATCCGCCGCTCCATAGGAGTGAATGGAGGCTCCGATCAGGTCCGCCTGAAAGACTGACAGACGGACCTGATCGGAAAGCCCGTGTGAAAGGGGCCTTAACTGAACAAGCTAAGGCTAAAAAACTGATTGGTAACTATGCTCAGCTGCTCAAGATTTGGTCTGCTTCAGTAAATTCCCCCCATTGTTTGTTTTAATTCAATCTTATTTTATTTGTTTATGCAATGAAACGACAGAAAAAGACATACATTGTCTTAAACATTACAAACATTAATAGGATACATCCTCAACAGGCATCATGTGTGTCAGAACAGAGCAGGGCTAAGTACCATCAGATGAAAGTATACACAAACCTATTTGGAGAGTATGAAGTAGGGTCACTCAATGGGTTATAGGTAGTAGGTAAATTGAAGCCCTGGTACGTTATCCTACTGGGTTCTTAGAGGTGTATTTATGTGTAGAGAAAAGAGAAAGAGTCAGGGGCAAATAGTAGGGGTACACAGATAGGGGACAGGGATCAGAATCACTCCATCAAGGTCCGAGAGTGATCTCGTCCAGGGCACACTCCGCCCAAGAGATAAACTCCGAGGAGTACCGAAACACGGACCACGAAGTCCATGTGAGAGAGAACTGTTCACTTTTGTCATTTTCCTCCGCCACCAGGCGCTCAAGGTCCCTAATGCGGTCCACCTCAACAGCCCAATCCCCCAGGGAAGGCATGGTTGCCGTTCTCCAATGACGGGGAATCACTACCCTGACTGCCGCCAGAAAGTGTCGCAAGACATCATTTCTGATGGATTTAAATGATCCTGGGATAATAGACAAGAGAGCCACCTCAGGTGAAGGGTGGATAGAGGTCGCCATCAATTTGCAGTAGAGTGTGAAAATCCGCTGCCAGTACCTCCGCACAGGAGGGCACTCCCACCAAATGTGGAGCATGGTTCCCCGGGAGCCGAGGCACCGCCAGCAGGCATCCGACACCTCCGGATTGAAGTGGTGAAGAGTTGATGGACATCTGTACCATCTTGTTAACAGTTTAAACCCCTTCTCCTGGGTCTTGGTGGCTATGGACAATTTGTGCGTCAGGGTAAAACATTTTTGCCAGTCAATAGGGGAGATAGTGTGACAGAGGTCTGTCTCCCAGGCCACCGTAAACGGTGGGAGGCCAGGGGAGTAAACATCGAGCAGAAGGGAGTATAGTTGCGATACAACATGCGTTGGAGGTTCCACCTGCAGGAGCAGTTCCTCGAATCCCGTCGGTTCAGCAAGAATGTCTGTAATAGATGGGAAAGTCCGGATGTAGGAGGCAGTCTGTTGCCTCCGAAGCCACTGCATGGGGTGACGGGAGGTCAGACCGGTAGAGGTATCTGACCTCAAAGTGGGGTCTGCACGAAGGACCTGGGCAAGTCGCCTATGATCCTCTCTTCGCCATGGTCCGAATCTTGCTACCGACATAGCTGGCGGAAAGGCCGGGGTCCCAAAGAAGGGAGTCATAGGCCCCATGCGGTTTGATAAGCCCCTTCTGGACAGCATGCGATCCCAAATCTGGATCGTTTGATGGGTAAGGTCATTAAGAGGGCCCGAACCCCCCCGTACCGTAGGCAAGGTCCAGGGGAGAGCGGAGAGCTCAATTGGGCTCATGTGGCTTTCCAACTGAACCCAAAGCTTGGTTGAAGAATGATGGAACCAATCTAGTATGCGGGTGAGCACCGCTGCTTTATGGTATAGGGAGGCATCTGGGGCTCCAGCCCCCCCCCCCCCGAGCCTTTGGAAGAGAAAGTGTTTCATACCGTATCCTGGGACGGGCCGCATTCCAAATAAATTTGGAAAACAGTTGGCGTATTTTCTTAAAGTACGAATTAGGTACGTGAATAGGGATGGTCTGAAACAAATACAGGAACCTAGGGAGAACATCCATTTTCAGGGCATTCACTCTACCTAGCCATGAGAGCTGTTTGGACGCATAATTGATTAAATCTGCCTGGGTCCTAAGAAGTAGGGGGGCAAAGTTCAAGGAAAAAAGTTGGGAAGCATCCGCCGGTATTTGAATTCCGAGATACCTTATGGAGGGGGAACCAGTTTTGAAGGGGAAAGAAGACGATAGTCTTCGCAGGGCCGACGTAGGCAGAGATATGTTGAGGATTTCCGATTTATTGTAGTTGACCTTGAAGTTGCTAACTTCTCCAAATTTCCGAAACTCCTGCAATACCAAGGGCAAGGATGTGTGAGGGTGTGTCACGAACAGGAGCAGATCATCTGCAAAGAGGGCAAGTTTAGTATGTGTGGGCCCGACTGTTATGCCTTGGATAGAAGAATTGTTACGTAGAGCAATAGCTAGGTGTTCCATAGTGAGAACGTAGAGGAGGGGGGACAGTGGGCATCCCTGTCGCGTCCCGTTAGATACAGAGAAGGCTGGAGATAGCGAGCCATTTAGTCTAATCCTAGCATATGGAGAGGAGTAAAGGGACATTATTCTCGCCATCATATTGGTTCCCACGCCTATTTGTTGCAGGGATAGTCGAAGGAACTGCCAGTCTACTCGGTCGAATGCCTTCTCGGCATTGACTGTTAAGAGGCATAGTGGGATATCGTGGGACCGGGCATAGTTGGTTAAAAGAAGGGTCTTCAGGGTATTGTCCCTAGCCTCATGGCCACTCACAAAGCCGACCTGGTCTAGGTGTATTATCCCAGGCAACAATGGTTGTAATCTATTGGCTAGGATTTTAGCAAAGACTTTCAAATCGACCCCAATCAAGGAGATCGGCCTATAGCTTGCACAAAGAGTGGGGTCTTTGCCTGGCTTTGGGATGAGGGATATGTGAGCCTCAAGTGTTTGTGGAGGGAACACTGAACCCTCCGACAAAGAGTTGAACACCTTAGTTAGAAAGGGCGTGAGGAGGGCGGCAAAAAGTTTGTAGAACTTAGGAGTAAAGCCGTCTGGGCCCGGGCTCTTTCCACTCGGTGTACCCGCTATGGCTTTGGTGACTTCGTCTTCTGTGATTGAGGTTTCCAGATCAGCGATGACGTCATCTTCTAACGTAGGGAGCGCGGTTTCCAATACATATGACATCTGGTCCTCCACCCCGGAGGAAGGGGAACTTGTCCCTTGAGTCTTAGGGATATTGTACAGGGACTGATAAAAGTCCCTGAATTCCCCCGCCATCTTAGTGGGTGAGGATACCATTTCCCCCTGTGCCCCCCGAATATGAGGCACAAAGGCGGAGGTTGTTTTTGGGTGCAGGGAGCGAACCAGTGGCCTACCACATTTATCTCGAAACTTATATTGATGGAAAGTGAGCTTATCTGCATATGTACGTGCAGAGGCTTCATAAAGTTCTCTAAGTTGTGATCGTGCCCTAGAAACGTCCGCCAGCATTGTCACTGTCGGGGATCGTTTGTGCTCAGTTTCTAAGTTTCTAAGCGTTTTATTTGCTGCCTCTATGGCGGCTGAGCGCTCCTTTTTAAGACGCGTACCCATTTGGATAAAGGTACCACGTAGGACAGCCTTAAGTGCCTCCCATTGAAAGGGCAACGATGTCGTATCCAAAGCGTGGTCCGCAAAAAAGTTAGAGATTGTATCTGAAACCCTTGTCACACATTCCGGGTTCGTAAGCAGCGAATCGTTCAAGCGCCATGACCATTCCCTAATCGGAGTGGAAGGGAGCGAGAATGTCATGTGTATAGGAGAATGGTCAGACCAGACCATTGGGTCTATGGTGCATTCCGGGGACCAGTCCAGGCAGCTATGGTCACTCATTAGGTAGTCTATGCGACTATAGGTGTGATGAACATGGGAGAAGTGGGTATAGTTACGGACCGTGGGGTACAGCACTCTCCAAACGTCCACCAGACGCAGATCGTAGAATGCCCGTTTCAGAGCCCTCAGTTTGGGGAAGGAGATACACGATCGCGATGTGGAGGAATCTAAAAGTGGTTCAAGAGGGGTGTTAAAATCTCCCCCCAATATGAGCTTACCCTCCCTGAATCCTGACAAAATCCTCATGTATTGTAACGCGGCCGATACTTGATTAACATTAGGAAGGTAAATGTTAGCTACTGTAAATTTGGTACCCCATAACACGAATTTCACAAAAACATACCTCCCCTGGGGGTCCGAGAGATGGTCAAGCACCTCTATAGGGAGCGTCTTATGGAAGGCCACAGACACTCCCTTGGCTTTCTGGGTTGGGCTAGTGCTGTGGAACCACCTGTTGAAGTATCTGTTGGAACAGGAAGGGGTGGAGGCAGAGTGAAAATGTGTCTCTTGGAGAAGAAGCACATTGACTTGGCGTTTGTGCATTTGATACAGGATTTGTCCTCTTTTGGAGGCAATATTGAACCCATTGACATTGTAGGAACAGAATTGTAACCTAGGGTGAGAGGTCACTGTGTGGGCCATGATGGAGCGATGGGGGGGGGGGGAGGGGGGGGAAGGAGAGAGAGAAGAAGAAGAAAAAAAAAAAGAAAAGCGGGGAAGAAAAAAAGGGGGGAAACACAACAGGGGAGGAAGAGAGAAGGTAGAGCGAGGCGGGGGAGAGATTGAACGTAGAGAGCACCTGGGGAAGGCGGCTCAAGAATACTAAAGTGTGCGCAAAAACGTAACACTTCGTGAAATATCACGTAGTAGGCACTAACTGTGCCAATCCTATTTAGGGGGAGAGAACGGGGTTAGAACAGCTGAGTTGTGATCCCGACAACCTAACAGGCCTATATAACATAACTGTAAGTGTAACACACCCAATGACCGTGGCATCTAATGCTCAACTGCCTAGTCACTAAAGGGCAGAGTGTCAGGCTAATACCATTGGTACGCTGGAGTGTAATAAACAGTCTAAAATTACATAGAAAAATAACATCAACGTAGAACAAGGTGTACACAAACTGGTGACAGAATAAAGGCACAGGTATTCCCGCGTAAGCATGCGAGGGTTGGAAGCACCAATTACTACATTTATAGCAGCATTAACTATGATAGTTGTCACGGCTTAGCTCAGATATCTGTGTAAACGCACAGAAGGTGTCAGTGATAAGGCCAGTCAGTCCCAAGCTCCAGGGACATAGATGTCCAGAGCCCGAGGGAAGACCCGGAGGTCCCCGGACAAGCCAAAGGGCTATGCCCGGGAAACACCAAGCCAGCCAGTAGAGCCAATGCCGTGAAAGAACATATCAACACCACCGACCGCCTTTCCAAAGCCCCCGCAAGCACAACCGCACCAGCTGAGGGCAAGGAAACATTCTCCGTGCCAAGCGAGACAACTAAACCGTCAGCAGCACTTAGATAACAAAGTGAGCAAGAGTCAGCGGGGTGGATACGCAAGTAAAACCGTGAGTACAAAACAAAATAGAGAAAACAGTAGGCAAACCTGGCCGGAGTCTCATAAAGGAACTGTAGTCACCTGGTGGACTAAAGGACATATCAAAAAAGAACCATTTCAGGTCTCGGACGACAGAATCTGGATCAGTCTTCTGGTGACGTGGCTCGCCGTACTCTAGGACCGGAAGGTACCGATCTAGACTGTGGGCGTCCTCGACGCTGTAGAGGAGGGCCCGGTAGCCGCTGACGGTCATCTGGGGGGTCCAACCAGTTCGGGATGACAATAGGGTCCCGGTCCAGGAACAGGAAGAAGGCAGGAAGCTGGTCCGGGTCTGACAGCACAAATTTGTGGTTATCTTCTCGGGTCACTTTGATGCTGAAGGGGTGGCCCCAAGTGTATGTGGCGCCTACTTGGCGAATCAAGTCCAGCAGAGGACGGACCGCTCGCCGCATGTACAGCGTGTTGCGGGAGAGGTCCGGGTAGAGGTGTATAGGTGATCCGTGAAAGTCCAGTGGCCCCAGGCGCCAGGCCTTGCGCAAAATTTCTTCCTTCAGGGTATAGTAGTGCACCCGGCAAAGTACGTCACGAGGGCGGTCCCTGCGGTCACCCCCCATGCCTCCCACTCTATGCACTCTGTCCAATTCAATGGGAGATGTAACTTCCCTGCCCAGGACCTGATTGAGGATAGCGATGACAGTGGGTTTGAGATCGGCACCTGATGTAGCCTCCGGGACCCCCTGCAGCCGGATGTTGTTCCTGCGGCTCCGGTTCTCACTATCTTCTATCCGGAGCTGGTGTTGCCGTAGACGGGAGAGGTGAGCCGTAGATGCATTTTCAAGCGCCTTTATGCGGGCTGAATGGTCCTCCTGGGTGGTGGCCATAGCAGAAACCGTGACCTCCGACGCGGAAACCCGTTGTTTGAGGGCATTCAGTTCAACATGGAGAGAAGTTTCCATTTTGGAAGCCCAGGAATCAAAGTCAGCTCGGAAAGCAGAAAGTACGGCAGCGGATGTGGAGCCCTGGGAGAGCATCTCTGCTGAGGCCGTGTTCACGCTAAGAGTAGTGGGATCCATCGGAGGGGTCGGGTGTACACCTGGGCCGGTCCCACCGACAGAGAAAGCTGCTGCAGCCGGGGGAGGAGGTGTTGGTTTGCCTGGAGTTCGGGCTGATGAAGCCCTGTCTTTCCCTGTACGGGAGTCCTGTGAGGCTGTGCGTAGCAGGTACCGTTGGATATTACCTGGTTGCAGTGCAGCGGAATCAGTAGAGGTAGAGCTGGAAGCCGCCATCAGCAGATTGGGCGTGATTGGTTGGGAACGCAGCCTGCGGTCGTCGGGAGAGCACAATGCTCAGCAGTACATGTCTTCAGCCGTCCATCCTCAGCCACGCATCCCCATAGGTGGAGTGGAAGAACAGAAAGTGCGACCCGTGTCGTACATGGGAATAGACGCTTGCTTTGCTGCTACTGACGTCTTGGAGCAGGCGCAGGGGAGTGCCGGTGTTTGCGTTACAGGACAGCGGTACGGCAGCCTGGGCAGCACTGGCGGCTGAGGAGGGGGCAGAGCAAGGCTAGTGGCAAGGGGGAGCACGGAGTCCGGGTGGAGCAAGATGGCCACTACACTGCTTGCTAGTCTGTGACTGGAGGGTTACGGGGAGGGCAAGATGAATGAGGTGGAGGCCCAGCCGCCCCGTACACCAGAGTAATCAGACCTTGATGGGTAGGGCAAAGCGGTTTTAAACGGGCAAGGGGGGACCCAGCAGTCCTATGGTCGGGTATAGCAAGATGGCCGCCCCTCGAACCTATGGGGTCAGGGCTCCCACCGAGTGCTCCTTTCTGACTGCCAGCTGGGGAGGGATCAGCCTACTTCTGGTGCCTTTTACTCTGCCCCCGCCCTGCTTACCCCGTGCGAGATGGTGCTTTGTGCTGGATGTTGCTCTGGGTGTATTGGGAGCAGCAAGATGGCCGCCGACTTCCAGGAGTAGGCCGAAGCCGCGGACTTTCCTAGAACTGGCCGCCGCGGGTGTGTCAGGCCGAACGTCCCGGGATTCCTCAGGTATGTAGACCAGACCAGTGCAGGCACACTTGCGGCCGATCCGCCCGCCGCACACTCCGCCGACCGCAGCACTTTAGGCCGGAGGATGCTGCTGTTCCCGCAGGCCGCAAGATGGCGGCCAGGCCCCGGAGCCGGCCACGGGCCGAAAAGAAGACCGAGGGGGTTCCCTAAGAGTCAAACACCTCCATCCGAGCCTGGATGGAGATGTAGAATGTCCGTGGGGTATCCGGAGACCCTCCGGGAGGCGGTGGAGGCTTTGTGGGCCCCAAGATGGCGTCGGGCCTGGGCTGTGTAGAGCAGGCCTGGTAGTTGCCGCACGGCCGGCCCGGAGTCGCAATTCAGGCTGGGTTGCAGGTATGGAATCCTCAGGAACGACAGGGGAAGAGTTGGAGCAATTTCCAGTGGATTAGGAGCGAGGATGGCTATAGATTGAGGGTGCAGTTGTGGAGCTCAATGTCTGCACGTCCTCCTCAGTCGGCTCCCGCGAGCTAATACCCCCATTGTTTGTTTTGACCTGGCAGTTAAAGTGGAAGTCCATGCAAAAACTAAAATCCCTGCATGCATATAGACACCAGGGATCTAACACTAACCTCTCTATCCCTGTAAAGAAAAAATGAGTATACATACTTTTTTGTAAGCCGATCTGACCCACTCCGACGGAAGCTCTGCAGAGGACACGGCCGACAACGCCTGTGAAATAAATGGGAAGTGACGTCACCCATAGAGTTTGTTGTAACTGATTATAAAGTATTAGCTGGAGTTCAGCTTCAATTTGTTAGTGCATCTAATCTGCAATGACATCTTCTCTATTTAAAGTCCCAAAGGGCGAATCTCTCTTTTTGTTGCATATTACAAGGAATGGAGGTGGGTCATCTTCTCCAGGGACAAAGTTCCGATAGTGTTCACCTCGCTTGAGTTCTCTATTACAAAGATGCAATTTGGACATTTTGTACTGGTTAAAAAGCACATATTGGAAAGATAATTTTTTCTCGAGTTTGGTTAATTTTTATGAAACAAATTTGTAAAGTGTACAAAACAGTCCACAACAGGCACACACAAAAACGATACAAAACAATAAAAAGAAAACAGTAGTTCAGGACATGCCAGTATTGTAATGACAACAAGTACAAATAAGGAAGAACACTGATAAAATCCTACAAGTATGGATTATGCTGTTTCTACACTATGACCATCAAAATCACTAGTCCATTATTTTCACTTGTCTGAACTCCAGTCTGTGTACAACAAATCAAAATATCATAATCAATTATTCCAGGTTTCTCCCTTTTGTTTTCCTGTTTATTTCCCTTCACATAGTTTTATTTCCTTTTGGTTTTTGGAATGTAATTTTCAAAGGCTTGGCTTTCTGTTACTGTTCATTGAGAAGTTGTGCAAGCAATGCTCCTATCTGGACACAGAGTGTAAAACCTTGTCAACCCACAAAGTTTTGTGAGAACCTACAGGAGGAGATATGTTCGCAGAGGCTGTTTTGTGCAGTTCAGTGGTAAACAGAACTAGATTTGGGCACACTAAGCCTCATATATATATATATTTAAAGAGGGTTTTAAATAAAAAGGTTAAACTATTTTAATTTAATTAAAAAAATCCTACTAGATATGTATTCATAACTGAAAAAAGTACCTTCTGTTGCTCTTGGCCCCCAAATCTCAATATTCATTTTTTTTTTTGCTGCTGTGGTTTGACTTCCACTTGTTCTCCATGGTCACACTGTATGTAGAAATATAGCCACCCTCTCTTGCTCAATCCTCAAATGGACTATGGGATTTGTAATGTGCATCGAGCAGTACACATGAATCTAACTAACGTGTGCACTACTTGTCCTGTTCCAAATAAACAGAAGTAAAAGGGAAAGGCAGAGGTTCAGGTACTTATGGAGGATGTTACAAGGGGGCAGAAAAACAATGTAAGGCTCAGTACACGAATATACAGATACAGTGCCTTGAAAAAGTATTCATACCCCTAGAAAATTTCTACATTTTGTCATGTTATAACCAAATTTTTTTGTGATAGACCATCACAAAGTGGCACATAAGTGTGAAGTGGAAGGAAAATGATAAATTGTTGTTCTAAATTTTTTACAAATATGTGAAAAGTGTGGCGTGCATTTTGTATTCAGCCCCCCTGAGTCAATACCTTGTAGAACCACCTTTCTCTGCAATTACAGCTGCAAGTCTTTTTGGGGATGTCTCTACCAGCTTTGCACATCTACAGAGTGACATTTTTGCCCATTCTTGTTTGCAAAATAGCTCAAGCTCTGTCAGATTGGATGGAGAGCGTCTGTAACAGCAATTTTCAAGTCTTACCACAGATTCTCAATTGGATTTAGGTCTGGACTCGGGTTTTCTTCTAAGATTGCCCTGTATTTGGCTCCATCCATCTTTCCATCAACTCTGACCAGCTTCCCTGTACCCGCTGAAGAAAAACATCCCCACAACATGATGCTACCACCACCATGTTTCACGGTGGTGGGGTGGGGGATGTTCAGGGTGATGTGCAGTGTTAGTTTTCCGCCACACATAGCGTTTTGCTTTCAGGCCAAAAAGTGCAATTTTGGTCTCATCTGAGCAGAGCACCTTCTTCCACATGTTTGCTGTGTCCCCGACATGGCTTCTCCCAAACTGCAAACGGGACTTCTTATGACTTTCTTTTAGCAATGGCTTTCTTCTTGCCACTCTTCCATAATGGCCAGATTTGTGGAGTGCACAACTAATAGTTGTCCTGTGGACAGATTCTCCCACCTGAGCTGTGGATCTCTGCAGTTCCTCCAGAGTTACCATGGGCCTCTTGGCTGCTTCTCTGATGAATGCTCTCTTTGCCCGGCCTGTCAGTTTAGGTGGACGGCCATGTCTTGGTAGGTTTGCAGTTGTGCCATACTCTTTCCATTTTCCGGTGATGGATTAAACAGTGCTCCGTGAGATGTTCAAAGCTTGGATATTTTGTTTATAACCTAACCCTGCTTTAAACTTCTCCACAACTTTATCCCTGACCTGTCTGGTGATGCTGTTTGTTCACTAAGGTTCTCTAACACAGCACTGAGGGCTTCACAGAACAGCTGTATTTATACTGAGATTAAATTACACACTGATGCACTCTGCTTACTAATTAGATGACTTCTAAAGGCAATTTGTTCCACTAGATTTTAGTTAGGGGTATCAGAGTAAAGGGGGCTTAATACAAATGCACGCCACACTTTTCACATATTTATTTGTAAAAAAAATAATAAAACCATTTTATCATTTTCCTTCCACTTCACAATTATGTGCCACTTTTTGTTGGTATATCGCATAAAATCCAAATAAATTATTATTTCTTTCTCGTACATCACGGGACACAGAGCGACATAGTCATTACTAATGGGTTATATAGATACCGTCAGGTGCTGGCACTGGCAACTTCCAAAACCGGAAGTACCCTCCCCTATATAAGCCCCTCCCATCCGGGAGCACCTCAGTTTTTTGCCAGTGTCTAAGGTATTGGCCAAGAAGAAACATGTGTTTTTCACTGAGCTTGCGTACAGGTTCTTTTGGGCCTCAGTAAGCTATTCCGGATCCGACCAAAAAAGCTTCATAGCTAAACGGTCGGTACCCGGGCCTTGCAGAGAAGAGCAAGGTTTTGCCTGTAATGCTTCTCTTAGGAGAGCTGGACCCTGGGATCCAGAGCTCTGGTCATACCCACGACCAAGATGTTTTCTGTGCAGGGTGCTATACAGGTCCAGGGGAGTGGAAGCCTTGGGAACCCGGTCCCTGAAGGTTTGATTACAATGCCTGCCGTGATAGGTGAAGTTTGGGCTTTTGTGGACCAAACAAAGTCCTGCGGCGGGGAACAGGTAAGTGGGGGCCCCCAGGAACTTGGTTCTATTGGGGGACCCCCAAGCCTAATTTGTCTTTCTGTCTGTTACCTAACGGTATTCCCGCTAATATTCTGTGTATGCCTGTTACTACTGAGAAAATGTAAAAATTTTAATAGTAGGCAAGAAAAAAAAATAAAAAAAAAATGTAAGACCGCGGTACCTGTGTTAGACACTAGAGGCCGCTATGGTTCTTTTTCTTGTAATGTGGATTTTTTTCTTCCAGAATCAAATCCAGGCAGTTGGTATGTTCTCTCCTGGGAAGCTGTCTCCTCTGCCCTGTTGCTGCGCTCATCCATCCCCGGGCCCTGCGGCAAAGGGACCCTGGCTCCCATCTAGCTCCTTGTTGTTTTCAAAAAAGGCGCCGAAGGCGCACGTGCCCGCGCCTCTATTCATAGAGGCGATCTGGAAAAAGGGGCGGAGCGGGTGGATGACACTCAGGTGTGCGCCGCGGCGCTACTGCGCATGTGCGGGCGTCCAGCGTGTTTTAAAGCACATTATAGCTGGCTGTTGAAGTGCATAGACAGAGCTAGCAACAATATAAAGGCACATAGAGGCGGTTGATGCAGGCATCCCCTAGAAAGGCACTTTAGTAGACACCAACTGTGATAAAGCAGCAATTGTGCTAGACTATTCTCAGTAAAAGTGGTGTATTACGGCTGGAATACCTCAGCTTTAGGCTTAGGAATATGCCGTCCAGAAGCTCCGGAACTGAATCTTCCAGGAAGCGAAGGGGGTCTCATCGGGCTCTGAGGATCTTGGGCATACTTCTGCTGCACCAGTCTCCCCTGAAGTTCAGAGGTAAGTGACCGTAGAGACCCCGCAGGGGTACTTGGTACTGTGGCTGTCCTCAGTTCACCTGCTCCTGTGTATGTAACAGAGGAGGTTTTTTCCTCAGCTTTGGGAGGATTAGAGAGAGATTGTCAACATTGATCGCTGCCTCCCTGTCAGGGAAAGCACGCCCGATCTCCATCTCCTCCTTCAAAGTGCCTGTTAGCAGAGCAACAGTCCCATACAGGGATCGACCTGCCTGAAGGGGATCAGGATAAGGTTGATTCTGTTATAGAGGAGTCAACAGTGGGGGAACCTTTTTCTCAGCATCTCAAGCTGAAAGATTATGGGTTCAGTCTCTGACTAACATGGTCCGATCAGCATTTAAAAATGCACCTTGCGGAACCATCAATCACTACTGTATCCTCGTTGGGGTCGTAGAAACCCCCAGACTGTCTGTTCTTTTCCACTTCACCCTTTACTGAAAGGGCTTATTTACCAGGATTGGGAACGTCCTGAGAAAATATTTATTCCCCCAAGAGATTTCCGGTGGTCTATCCCATGGAGGATAAGTTCATCAAAAAAAAAAATGGAAGGTCCCTACAGTGGACGCAGCCATCTCTTGTATGTATAAATCACTGACATGTCCAGTGGATAATGTCCAAATGTTCAAGAACCCAATTGATAAAAAATTGGAGTCCTTATGAAAGTCTGCTTCTTTCTACAGCAAGCTTGGTGACACAACCAGCAGTAGCAGCTATTGGGGTCTGCTAAGCAGTGAAGGATCAGTTGAAACAGGTCTTGATGGACTTGACAGATCAGCAGGCTTTGCCCTAGCTGATCTACCTAGAGCCTTAGGCTTTGCGGTTGACGCCATAAAGGATTCAGTCCATCAGGCCTCCCGCCTTACGCTGTCTATAGTACATATGCGTAGGCTTCTATGGCTCAAAAACTGGTCTGCTGAAGCTCCCTGTAAAGAATGGCTGGTTAGCGTCCCATTTCATGGTGAACGCTTATTCAGGGAAAACCTGGACAAATATATCCAGAAAATTTCCAGCGGTAAAAATACGCTCTTGCCGGTTAAAAACAGAGTTAGAGGTCCCTCTTTAAGAGGCCTGCTTCTCCAGTCCCTGGGGCATCGGCTGTGTAACAGTTCCGACGGCCTCCTCGGTCAATTCCCGGGGGTAAAAAAAACAGGGACAATAGCAGGGTAATGAGAAACCCTGGGTCAGGGGAGGTACAAAACCTCCCCCAAAGTTAAATTCATTGAAGGGTTGCCCCCACTCAGTCGGGTGGGGGGAGGACTCCAGTTGTTCGCAAGAGACCTGGCGGGACACGATCAAGACAGATAGGTGCTCTCCGCAGTATGTTTGGGATACAGTTTGGAGTTAAAAGACTCTCCTCCTTCCCATTTTTGAGGTCAAACGTGCCAAGGGATCCCCGGAAGAGAGAGTCCCTCCTGTTGGCACTAGAACAACTATTGCTCCAAGGAGTAATTATGGAGGTTCCCCTGGAAGAATGAGGGTTCGGGTTTTACTCAAACCTCTTTACAGTCCCGAAGCAAACGCGGACGGGAGGCCCATATTAATTCTAAAAAGGGCTATACAAATTCCTGTATATCAGGACTTTCCGATGGAGTCGATCCGATCGGTGGCCACTGCCCTACAAGGGGGAGGATTGGTTAGCCGCGATCGACATCAAAGATGCTTATTTGCACATTCCCATCTTTCCAGTCCACCAAAAATTTCTACGCTTTGCAGTAGAAGGGCGCCATTTTCAGTTCAGAGCCTTACCCTTCGGTTTGGCCACAGCACCACGAGTGTTTTACAAAAATTCTGGCCCTTTATTGGCCAATCTAAGAACACAAGGTGTAATGATAATGGAATATCTAGATGACTTGTTGCTGATAGACCACTCAGTGAAAAAACTAGACGTGGTCGTTCACAAGACAATCAAGTATCTGGAATCTCACGGTTGGATTATCAACCGAGACAAGTCAGCCCTTAAAACCAGTCAAAAGTCTGGAATACTTGGGGCTAAGGTTGGATTCAGGCCAGAGAAAAATATTCTTGCCTCGAGGAAAGGTGTTGTCTTTGAAAGATTTGATCCACTTAGTGGGTACAAAAAAGACAGCCGTCCATATGCCTGTGCATGAGGCTGCTGGGAAAAATGGTGGCATCATTCGAAGCAGTACCCTACGGTCAATTCCATTCAAGGAATTTGCAAGGGGCCATACTGTCGGCCTGGAACAAAAAAGTTCAGGCCCTAGACTTACAATGTCCTTGTCCCCTTCCGTTCGCAAGAGCCTCCGTTGGTGGTTGGTTCCCCAGAATCTGGAAAAAAGGAAATCCTTCAGTCCGATTTCTTGGAAGGTGGTCACTACAGATGCCAGCCTTATAAGCTGGGGAGCAGTACTGGAGCAATAGTCTCTCCAGGGCAGATGGTCGGATGCAGAAAAGGCCCTGCCCATCAATCTCTTAGAGATACGAGCAGCCCGGTATGCCCTAGTAGCATGGACATCCAAACTCCAAGGTTCCCCTGTCAGAATTCAATCAGACAATGCCACAGCAGTGGCATATATCAATCATCAGGGGGGCACCAGGAATCGTGCAGCCCAGAGGGAAGTAAATTACATCCTGAAATGGGCAGAAAGATATTTCCCAGCCATATCTGCGGTATTCATTCCAGGAGTGGAGAATTGGAAGGCGGACTTTCTAAGTCGCCAGCAATTATGCCCAGAGGAAGGGTCCCTTCACCCCGAGGTTTTCTGGACAATATGTCAGCGGTGGGGAACATCGGATGTAGATCTTCTAGCATCCAGATTCAACGCAAAGGTGGACAGGTTTGTCTCTCGGACAAGGGATCCCCTAGCTTGCGGCTCGGATGCCTAGTGTTCCCTTGGGATCAGTTCAAGCTGATATATGCATTCACACCGCCACAATGGTTACCTCGATTACTCCGCAGAATCAGGGTAGAAAAGAAACCAGTGATTCTGGTGGCTCCAGCGTGGCCCCGAAGAGCGTGGTACGTGGAGATTGTAAAATGTCAGTGGAAAGTCCTTGGACTCTCCCACATCGTCCGGACCTGATTTCGCAAGGACCGATATACCACCCTTCCTTACCAGCCCTAGGTTTGACGGCCTGGCTATTGAAGCCCACATTCTAAAAAAGAGAGGGCTCTCTAATTCTGTGGTATCTACCATGATCAATGCCAGGAAGCCGGTATCCAGGCAGATCTACTATAGAATCTGGAAGGCGTACATCGCCTGGTGTGAGGCCAAGAAATGGCATCCACTTAAATACGTAATAGGTAGGATTCTGGACTTCCTACAATGGGCTGTAGATAGGAAGCTTGCCTTGAGTACTATCAAGGGTCAGATTTCGGCCTTGTCAATATTTTTTCAAAGGCCCTTGGCTTCGCATTCACTAGTCAAAGCCTTTATACAAGGGGTGATGCGTATTAGTCCTCCGGTTAATATTCCCATATGTCCATGGGATCTAAACTTGGTTCTGTCGGTTCTACAGAAACAACCATTTGAACCATTACAGCATATTTCTTTGGTTCTTCTTACCAGGAAATTGATTTTTCTAGTAGCCGTTTGTTCGGCTAAAAGAGTGTCGGAATTAGCAGCTATGTCCTGTAAGGAGCCATATCTGGTTATCCATAAGGATAGAGTAGTGTTACGCCCTCATCCAGCCTTTCTTCCTAAGGTGGTATCGAGGTTTCATTTGAACCAAGATGTGGTTCTTCCTTCTTTTTTCCCCAAACCTACTTCGGTAGAGGAAAAGTTATTGCATTCTTTGGATGTAGTAAGAGCAGTTAAAGCTTATCTAAAAGCCACTGCTCAGATTCGCAGAACGGATACTTTGTTTATTCTGCCGGAAGGCCCCAGAAAGGGTCAGGCAGCGTCAAAATCTACTTTAGCGAGTGGATTCGACAGGTCATAATACAAGCCTATGGCTTGAGAAGGAGACCGCCTCCGTTCAAAGTTAGAGCGCACTCCACGAGAGCAGTTGGAACTTCATGGGCAGTGCATCACCAGGCCTCCCTGGCTCAAATCTGTAAGGCCGCAACATGGTCTTCAGTTCACACGTTTACTAGGTTCTACCAGGTGGACGTTAGAAGTCAGGAGGATGTCGCCTTTGGGCGCAGTGTGTTGCAGGCCGCAAAAGATCCTCATGTCTGATAGCGCTCAGCTTATATATGGTGTATCCCCCCCCTCATTGGGCATTGCTTTAGGACATCCCATTAGTAATGACTATGTCGCTCTGTGTCCCGTGATGTACGAGAAAGAAAATAGGATTTTTATAACAGCTTACCTGTAAAATCCTTTTCTTAGGAGTACATCACGGGACACAGAGCTCCCGCCCCTCTTTGGGGACACTTATTGCTTTGCTACAAAACTGAGGTGCTCCCGGATGGGAGGGGCTTATATAGGGGAGGGTACTTCCGGTTTTGGAAGTTGCCAGTGCCAGCACCTGACGGTATCTATATAACCCATTAGTAATGACTATGTCGCTCTGTGTCCCGTGATGTACTCCTAAGAAAAGGATTTTACAGGTAAGCTGTTATAAAAATCCTATTTTTTATAAAATTGATATTTATTTTGTTGTAACATGTAGGGCTGGGCGATTTATTATATTAAAGTGCATCAACAAACAAAATTGCAAAGGCAAACCCTTTCTCTAACTGCAAAGTCAGTGTGCAACAAAGATTGTTAAACATCCAAATTATTAATACTGTATTTGGATTTAGCTAATAAAACAACAAAAAACCTTGAGGTTACTCTTAGTTGAATTGAACTGTGTCCATGCCTCACTGTACCCGTGTCTCACTGTGCCCGTGCTTCACTGTGCCCGTACCTGATGCAGATTTTCATGGTATACAGATTTTACTGCTACACCGGTGGCCATTCCAGTATTCAAAAGCCGCGCCTCCTCCTCGTCTGTGATAGGCGGAACACTCAATTTCCCAGCATTCAGTGTTCCGCCTATCATGGTCATCCTCATAACACAGACGAGGATGAGAGGATGTCCGTGATAGGCTGAACACTGCCTGCTGTGAAATTGAGTGTTCCGCCTATCACAGACGACGAGGACTCGGGAGGTGCGGCTTTTGAACACTGCAATGGCCGCCGTCTGTCTGCATGACACGCTGATCAGGTAGGCAGACGGCGGCTGCGGCGAGTAGATGTAATTGGGGTAACGCCGCCCAGTGCCATTCCGGATACGCCCCCTGCAGTCCTGCTACAGAAACTTTGAAGGAAAAAAAAAAATAAACCAAAAAAAAAAAAAAATTTTTTTTTTTTTTTTAAATAAAAAAAAAAACGATTTTCTTCAAATCTGAATCGATTTGAGCTCAAAACTCGATTCAAGATTAAAATCGATTTTTTTCCCCAGCCCTAGTAACATGACAAAAATGTGGAAATTTAAGGGGTATGAATACTTTTTTAATGCACTGTATGTGTGCAGTTTTGTGCGATGGGTTTAGGGCAGCATATTTATTTAACCACTTCCCTACCGGGCCTATTCTGGCACTCCTCTCCTACATGTAAAAATCATAATTTTTTTGCTAGAAAATTACTCAGAACCTCCAAACATTATATATGTTTTTTTAGCAGACATCCTAGGGAATAAAATGGTGGTCATTGCAACATTTTTATCTTTCACGGTATTTGCGCAAGAATTTTTCAAACGCCTTTCTTTTTTTGGAAAAATTCATAAAAAAAATAACAAAACAGTATAGTTTGCCCAATTTTTTTTGTATAATGTTACACTGAGTAAATGGATACCCAACATGTTACGCTTTAAAATTGCGCACACTCATGGAATGGCGCCAAACTTCAGTACTTCAAAATCTTCATAGGCGACGCTTGTTGCTCGAACGCACACGGCAATACCTCACGTGTTGTTTCGATGGCGTTTACATATGTGGGCGGGACTTGCGTGTGTGTTTGCTTATGAGTGCGAGCTACCGGGCGCTTTAAATTTTTATTTTTTGGAATAAGTGATCAATTACAAGTAATGTAAACATCCCTTGTAATAGGAATTTATTGTGACAGGTTCTCTTAATGGAGAGATGCGCGGTCAATAAGACACCACATCTCTCCTCCAGGCTGTAAAGCACAAGATCGAGAAAAAAAATTCACCAATCTCATGCTTACTAGCCGCGACCACGGCTTTGTTTACATCCGCAGATGTGACGTCATAACGTCACGCCCGGGCCTCCGACGGTCATAGAGATGACTGGTGACCATCTGGTCGCCGGAAATCCCTATGGTCGTCATCCGGCGGCTGCCAATTCTTTCTCCGGGTCCCCGATGGCACGGGAGAGCCCGGAGAAGCACCGGATGGCGGCGGGAAGGGGGGACATCCCCTACTGTCGTCTGTAAGAACGATCAATCGGCGGAACTGCCGCTATGATCGTTCTTACCATGCACAGAATTAAGATTAAGAATGATATCTGAATGATGCCTGTAGCTGCAGGCATCATTCAGATATCCCCCCTGAAAGTCAAGGACGTCATATGACGTACTGTGGTAGGGAAGTGGTTAAATAGGCTGCTCCATGTGCAAAAGCTATTGCCGCGGTTTGCAGGCAGTATTACCGCGGTGTCCCATTGATTTCACACCGCCATTGAACACACCGCTCCTTCACCGCTGTAAAGAAGCGGCTAGCAGGACTTTTGGAGCGGTCCTGCTAGCGCACCGCTTCAGTGTGAAAGCCTTCGGGCTTTCACATTGAAGGCTACAGGCACAAATTTTGTGTGAAAGGGGCCTTAGAATTAAACACACAGTGCCAGTGTGAATGAGGCCTTAGAGTTGTAAATGACTAGAGAAGCTTTTTTGGTCATAATTTTCTTCTGACAGGAGTGCACACACTTGTGTTCTTCTGTGACCCAGAATCGGGCGACAAGGTAAAGCAGGTGAAAGGTGCATGTAGGAGGGGTTTTAATGCCTTTAAAACAAGTGGAAAATATATCTCTCAAAAATGTTGCAAGCAATGAGATCTTTGCTTTATTTTTTCGACCTGCACCGGAGAACCATTGGAATCTTTCGGTGTGGACAAGGCGGGCGCTATTCAGGTGTCGGTCAGGGCCAGTACTTGTGTATGTGCTATTGACCTATATACTTGTCAGTGTACACAGCTATCTTTGTGTTGGCTAGTTTGCACTTGACCATTTGTAATCCAGGCTTTATCATGTCATATTTTTGTAAATATTTTAATCAAGTCCGTAGAATAGGAATTCTGTACATATCAGTAGTTGTATATGCATGGTGGGATCTCCTATGGGTGGTAGGGGCTGAGGTGAAACATAACAAATAAAAAAAAAAAAGGCAGATAAAAGAATGGTAATCTGTGTTTGTCCCTGGCACTTTTATTAAACCTTGGACTGGGCTGCAGAATGCTGTGTGTACATAGACAAGTTGTTTGGCTGTTGGAAAGCTCCTGTCATTTTTTAGGTCACTCTTCTGCTGCTACAGCTCAAGTAAATGATATAAATACTATTTTACGAAGACAATTTAGCCTGACATTTTAAAAAAACATGTGTTTTTTTTAACAGGTATACAGGGACAGCCCTTGATTTAGAATGACCGATCAGGGATTACTTTGTATACAGGTATGAAAGGGTTTATAATATGAGCTTGAGCAACAATATACTGCATAGCTAGTGTTTCAATGTAGGCAGTACACTGAATCTGTTTGTGTTATTTATGACTGTTTACTATAAAGAACTGTGTATGTTTCACCCACTCTGCTGGATAATCCATTGATATGGGCCCTGCTGGTGACTCTTGCTGATCACGATAACCCTTCCTCTGCTCCAGCCTAAGATCTCCAGCTGGAGGGAAGAGCCTGCACTGAGCATGCTCCCTGTGTGTCTGTTGCTGGCAGCTTATGAAGACACCAGTGTAGGCCTCAGCTGCTCCTGGAGGGAATCTGATGGCCTAGTGGCCTGCGTTTGGAGGTCTGTTGTGTGATAACTGGCTGGAATCATGAAGAGATCGTTTTGATCTGCAGACAAACACCTTGATCCCGCCCAGATCTTCTCTTTTTCCTCCCAGTCACCAGGCTGCTGGCTTGCTGTAATCTTGGTCTCATTTCTCTTCCAGGCACATGGAGAAAATTTGCATATTGTGAGTTGGCTCCTGCTTTCTCTTGTAGAAATATCTCTGACTTGTCATTAGAAATTTCTTAAGGTTGAGAGGAAGATTTTATTCTTGCAGACTATAATATATTTATGTAAACAACAAGCCTTGGTAACTATACACTATCATGTATTGACTATTTTAGGCATTGTTCTGATGATCTTTTTGAAAGCCAATACACAGATACAATGTTTGTTGTCAGGCTTGAACAGTGTATAGAAATGTCTAATGTCAGAGAGGGACTAGGGGAAGAAATTGTCTTTTAACGTACTGCTGTTTTACGTATTTCATCTGCCTCTCATTACTGTTTTAATATCCATGGGAAGTCTTAGGCAAGAATTCTAGGATACTAGTCCATGTGTGAATGTTCATATCGTATGAATGTATTTGTTCCCTTATGCTCTGCTAATGCTGTACCTGGTCGTGCAATTTCCACAGGAGTTTCGAGGATTCTTTAGAAAGACCTGTCAGTTAAAAAAAAAAAAAAAGGTCCTCTTTTACAGTTATCTGTGAATCATCATGTACATGAAGAATTCGACCAATTCTGGATAGATTTTAGGATACCCCCAGAGTTGCATATATGTGCCATGATCATATCCTTCTGGTGGTCAGAGCTCAATTAAAGATAAAGGCCATTCTCCATTATAGCTGTTTAAATTCTGGCAAAAAATGTATAAACTTTAGGGTGTATGGCCACTTTCTCCAGAAAAGATGGTACTTGAAATAGGCGCAGCACTCAACAAAGAGTTATTTAGAATGTCAGTGTTGCATTTTAAAAGCTAATGTATGCCACAGCTGTAATAAGAAACGGGCTTTTATCTGTGGCTTATGCTTATTGCATCTATTGAATGCTTGAAGAACTTAAAGTTGGAGTAAACTCCCATATGTGAATTTTACCTATAGGTAAGCCTATAATGCTTACCTATAGGTACTATAAATATTTTCTAAATGTGCACTGTTTAGAAGATATTTACTGTACATGCAGCCGGTGACTTCACCGGCGCATGCGCTCTGAAGGATCGGCCACCCAGACTATTCCTTCAGAGTCCTGTGCGTGAGTTCGCAAACCTGGAAGGAAGACCGGGTGAAGATGGAAGCTCTGTCAGCGGCTACAGCTCGCTGCTAAAGGGGCTTTGTTCTAAGGTTAGTTTCACATAATGTGCTAGTATGCGATGCTAGCACATTATAACTTTGCCTTGCCGGCAGTTTACTACCACTTTAAAAGTTACTTAGAATGCTAAGTGATGCAACAGTTTCAAACATCTCTTAGGCAGTCGGACTGTGTAGGTGCAATTACTTCTAAGACCTCATGCCCACTGGCGTTTTTACAGCTGCGTTTTTTGCAGCTTAAAAACGCCTGTCCATGTTATTGTAAATATATATATTTTTTTTTTTAAAACAAAAAAAAAACCGTCGGAGCTAAAAACGCGACCGTGCGTTTTTTGCGCGTTAGTGCGCGTTTTTTGACGCTCGCGTTTTTTTCTGCCTAATTCTGACGCTGAGGAACGCACTGGTCCTGGGTTTTTTTTACAGCTTACAAACGCCTATGCTCTTTACAGCTCAAAAACGCCTAGGTGGGCATGAAGCTATAGACTAACATGGACAGGCGTTTTTAAGCTGTAAAAAACGCGGCTGAAAAAATGCCCGTGGGCATGAGGCCTAATTGTCGGGAGCAATCATTATCAAATAAGGGTGAAAAGGAACAAGGTTCCCTATGTGTGAATCAGCCTTTAAATGAGGAAGAATTAACAGGTCTCAGCAGCTTGTGACACTAGAGAACATCATACCCCCCACTGCCTACCATTCTTATTGAGGCTTTTGACCATCTATGGATAGCCATTGGAAGACATTTATAATTTTTAGTGATTTGGTATTTGGGAGTTTATTTAATTGGTCAGAATTTTTTATTTATTCTGGCCATTGAAACAAATAAATGCTAAAGTGCTAAATGCACCTAAAGTTTAGGCGCTTTTGGAGTATTTAATGCCTTAAATGCTCCTCTCCTGAACACGATTCTTCTGGAAATTTGACTGCCTTTAAAACTCTGGTAAGTCTGTGTGCATGAACAGATAAGCTTTTATAGAGTTCAGGGGCTTTAGCAAAAAAACGCGAAAAGGTCTCAAGACAAACAGAAAGAAAAATGCTTGTCAAAAACTAGAAAACAAATTCTTTGAGAATAATTAATTAAGCTGTTTTTTCCATGGAAAGTAAGAAATTATGCCTAAATTAGGTTAGCATTCAGTTTCTGAAAAATATATATTTTTGTCACAAATCTTACATTGGACAAAAGGATTGTTCACAAAAAGCCCTGTACAGAACAGCAGATACTGGTTTGAACACCCACTTTCGTGCCCTTGTAAGATTTTATTCTAGATTGGAAGGATCATTTATTAATCTAGGCCTTGCTGTTGTCTCCTGGTGATTACAATGAGCCATCCCCACCTAACACATTTCATCTGATCTCAAGCTGGAGGGAAGAGTCGGCATTGACCATGTGCCCTGTGTATCTGCTTCAGTTCTTGGCAGCTCATAAAAGACACAAGGGTTGGCCTCAGTTGCTGCGCCTGAAGGGAATCTGATGAGCAGTGCTGGAGGTTGGCCATTTGATTAAGATATGGATTTGTGGCGAATGTTAGCTACAGGTCTCATTCCTTACCACCTATTACTGCCTAAATATTCTCAGTTTACCTCCCAGTCGTTGCTGATTATGCACACTTGGTACAAGCCTTTTTGTTTAATGCCACAGGCAATTTTTAGCATTTGTTTGGAGTTGGACTGTTATTTTTGTTTAAAGCGGAGGTCCACACACACCTAGAAAAGTTTTTAAGTCAGTGGCTACAAATTCTGCAGCTGCTGACTTTAAATATATGGACACTTGCCTGTCCAGGGAGCCCGCAATGTTGGCATCACAGCCTATCTGCAGATCGACTGTTGGGCGCAGCTGCCGCCATTGCTGCACTTTCCAATTGGCCCGGCGGCGGAGGAAGGAGAAAGGGGGGGTCGAACTTCCAAGAGACGGAGCGGCGGCTCCCTCTCCCAGAAGTGGGGAAGGGGACCTGTCAAAAATAGGTCTCCATTCCACCCTCCCCCCTGAAATGTGGCAGATGTGGCACAGGAGGGGGGGTAGGAGACGAACAAACGGAAGTTCCTCTTTTGGGTGGGACTCCGGCTTAATATTCTATGGTATTTAGGTTTGAGAAAGGGGTTTGTTTTTTTCTTGATCTGTTAATAGCACATGTGCTCTAATTCTATGTTTACTTTGCCTCTGGCATTGAAGAAACACTTGTGGACTTTTTTTTTTACTTTTGAACAAAGAAATGCAGAGAACATTGATGATGTGTAAGTTCTCATAGAATGGGTATTGCATTTATGTGATCCTAATGCATCTCCGTGAGCATTGGAAACAAAAGTCCTTAGCATTAGGCCTCATGGACGTGTAGAGGCTGTAAAGTCCTTGACCCTTTCATGCGCCCATGGAACTGTAGGTGCAACATAAAGCCACCAATACAAGAGAATGGCTGCACTCATGTAAATGCCAATGGCCAGGCCACTTTTGTGATTTGGGAAATATACCCTACATGCATGTGGAAAAATTAAGGTGCAGAAGTGATCACAGTTTACATGAATAAGACTGTACATCTATTCACTTGTATTGGTGGCTGTATGTGGCAACTGAAGCTCCCTGGGTGTGAGAATTCACCAGGATTTTACACTAGAGGATTTTTCAGCCTCTAGATGTCTGTGTGCATGAGGCCTTAATCATTGACCCAGTACACACCGGCATTTGGTGAAAGAGTCAGGAATAGAGTCTTACAATTAAAGGTAAATGGGATATCACAAATGATAATTCATATAAACTGACAAATTACATCCCCGCCTGATGTAAATGCTTGTTTTGCATTTGATAATTTGTAAAGGAAGTGTGTAATGAAATATGGGAGATTGCTGGTTACTTGTCTTCGTTTAGCTTCAGCAGTGACCTGGATAAAGTATACAGCACATGAGAGCAAACTGTAGACACAACTCAGTATCTGCGTACTTCTCCAAAGTGTAATGCCAGAGGGTCGCCATATGAAATCAGGAAGGGAACTTGCTGTTCAGAAGAAACGCCCTGCTTTAATATTCCCCTTATTTCACTGATGGGTTTCCTTTAAGTGCTTGAGAGGTGTTTGCTAAGGTTTTAATGCTTTTTTTTTTCTCATCTCTGCTTGCTAATCATAATGCATTTTTTGTCATCTAAATGGATTTCTGAATGGCTTTCTGCTTCTTTGCGAATGTTGGCTTTGGGTAGGGAACGATTTGCTGAATCCCTAGAAAAATGCTCAAGGTGTATGTTTGTCAGAACTTGGGGTGGAGGAACGCTCATATTTTAATCCTATAGTTCACAAGCTTATGTAGCTACCTCACCCGGTCTCCACACCCCCGCAGACCCCTATTTGTTAATGGGATCTACTAGTTTCATTACTTTGGGTCTGCAGCAATTACCTCCCACGAGTGGATCCTTCTCCTCCGTTGTCTAGGTACACCAATATCTTCCAGCAATAAGGCCAATGTCCACACATGAGTAAAACCTAATCAGCAAGGCTTTATTATTTTTCCACTTAGAGTTAACTTGAAGAAAGCAAGATCAGAAAGGTGGAAAGACGTAGGGGAAGGTTCAGGCACGCAAAACTTAAATCCAGTATATACACTTGTCGCCACTCAAGCCTGAGTGGGTATTGCTCACCCGGATAGTCCCTATGAGAGCGGTCCTAGCAGCCGGGATGGAACACGGATGTCAGAGATGATGGATCCCCCTCTAGGCAGGTCTCCAGGCCTCTCCCCGAGACAGCAGTACTGCCGCTAGTCTCCGCCGGGACTGTTTTTCCCCTGGAACTCCTTTTACTAAAGATGGGCCCCCTAACAACGGGCAGCCTGGGATAGTTCTCTGAAGCGTAGGCCCCTGTCAGCGGAGCTGGGCCTACAATGCAGCAACATGGCCTCGGGCTGAAGGTGCCCAAGGCCTAAGCACTCCAGCGCACCTCGTGCCATGTGGGCCACGAGGCCCAATCACTGGACCAGAGGGTCCCCTTGAACGCCTTGGGGTCCCCCTGGAAAATCGCCCCTACCGAATGGTGTCTGCCCCTTTTTGTACCCTCTCTTAGCATGCACAGCGGGTAGACCACGCCCACTGCACGGCTGCCGAGAGAGGACACCCAAGATGCTGTGATACCCCCGTAATCCAGCCCGTGCCGGCGGTGACAGTGCCACCTGTAGGCAAAGGAGAACAAAACTGCCAGGCAGTATCAGACCCAGAGCAGAACAATAATTGAACATAATTGGCCTGAGCCCAACTACTGGCTCAGACCACCCTTAAATTTCCACATAGCGCTCCCAAATATTGGAGGGGGGGCGCTACACTTATAACAACCAGCCCCATCAATGAAGCCCAAAATCAGATTGGCTGATACACTTTGGCCATATCTCTTTCAGAGTCTAGTGCTATTGAAATTATGGATCTAATGGTAATATTTCAGTGTTGGGCCTTGTTTTTTTGAAATATAAGTGGTGTGTATTTTTTTTCTGTCCCTAAAATACTAAATAATACATTCCAATTTCAGTTAAGGAATTCCACTCATGGTCAAACGTCCCGGTAAATCTGAATATTATAGGTTTTGTTTGTAAACTTTAATAGAAACTTTAGTGAAATCTGGAATTTGCGAGGGGGTGATAAGTATTGAGCCTTACCCAGAAAAAATTATTGAGCTCGGAAGCTGTAAATTGTAGGGTGTACTGGCCAATTGGTCTATATTAATTGGTGCAACTACCTATGATTTTTAACTTCTCTTTCTTTTTCAGGTCCAAAGTGAACATGGCAGCACCTCCAGAAACATTAAATGTGAAAGAGCATAGGACCATAATCAAGTTCCTGTTTCTCCAATGGAAAGATGCGAAGCGGATCCATGATGAAATGTCACAAACTTTGGGTGACCGTGGCCCTTCATATGCAACAGTTAAACGTTGAGTTGTCAATTTTAAAACTGGCCATTTCGGTGTTGAAAGTTAGAAACCCAGTGGAAGGCCTGTTTCTGTCTCTGTGCCTGCAAATGTGAAAGCCATCCATGACATGATCATGGAGGACCGCCCAACATCAACCAAAATTATTGCTACAAATCTGGCAATATCACGTGAGAGAGTTGGTGCCATTATCCACAATGACTTGGAAATTAGAGAGATTGCAGCAAAGTGGGTCCCAAAACATTTAACTTTTGAAGGCACAGAAACAGGACTTCCACTGGGTTTCTCGCTTTCAACACTGAAATGGCCAGTTTTAAAATTGAAAACCCAATGTTTCATATGAAGGGCCACTGTCACACAAGGTTTGTAACATTTCATCATGGATCTGCTTTGCACCTTTCCCTTGGAGAAACAGGAACTTGATTATGGTCCTATGCTCTTCCACATTGAATTTTTCTGAAGGTGCTGCCATGTTCACTTTGGACCTGAAAAAGAAAGATATATGATTTTTTCTGGGTAAGGCTCAATACTTATCAGCACCCCCTCGTATATGCCATCAAATGTGCAGACTTTCTGGGTAGTTGAGCTCCTGTCGAATGGAGCTGCATTGTGTGTTGAGTTGAGAGGTATCTTGATATAGCGTAGTCTTACCCCGAAGGGTCCCGACCCGCTTGACTAGGGCCAATTTAGACGGGAGCCAATTAACTTACCAGCATGTCTTTAGAGTGTGGGAGGAAACCGGAGTACCCGGAGGAAACCCACGCAGGGACAGGGAGAACATGCAAACTCCAGGCAGATTGTGTCGGGATTAGAACCAGTGACCCTTTTGCTGCTAGGTGAAAGTGCTAAACACTACACCACTGTGCTGCCCGTGTGTAATAGCTAGCTTGAATGAAGAACACACTTTTTACATGTCCAAACTTTGCGAAATTTTACCTTAACAGTGCAAACAGGCAACTTTCTTTTGCATATATATGACTTAAAGTTGTCCTTTTTATTCTTTGGTGTAACATCCATCTGTCTTGTCAAGGTTGTCATGCTGTGGTAGTATTGTTCCTGGTAAGGCATTACATTGTATATGCAGAAGAGAAAGAGGCAGTCCTTGGTAAGAATGAGGATGAAGGTGGTTTTAACTTTCAACTTGAAAGTAACAAGGATGAAAGATTTCACTTTATGTAAAACTCATGCTTGGTCTCATCCCCTAGGTATTCCTTATTGGTCAGTTCATGCATCTTATTAGTTGACCAACAGGCAAGCTTGGAAGGTGAGAGTAGCAGGGCCAAACACTTTCCAGGAGATTTGTACAAAAGTTCAGCTGCCAATATCTCTTGATCTGCTAATCGTTTTGACTCAGTTTTCACTGCATGTAGCTTTGGCTTTTATTTCTTATTACTTTTTTTTAATCCATAATTTTTAAGCTTAGTCCTGGTTCACACCAGTGGGATTTGACAGTTCGAAATTGCATGACAAGGCACACCCCATTGCCGGAAAACGGTTCAAATCGTTGCAACTCTGAAAAAGGTTCCTTTACTCCTTTTTATTTTTATTTTTTGGGGTATTTCGTGGCAAATCAAATTGCACATCAAAGTCGCCTTGTCTGGGCAGCTTTGAAATTGCACAGAAGTAACACGATTTCAAAGCCGCCCTGGTGTGACAGATTTACAAAAAAAAACCATCTTAAAGCTACAGGGTGGACTCCCATTAAGATATATTCTCAACATTTCTAAACTGAAACGAAGGGCTGCTTAACCGCTTCCCGGCCGCCGCACAAAGATATACGTCGACAGAATGGCACGGACAGGCAAATGGGCGTATATATACAGGTCCTTCTCAAAAAATTAGCATATTGTGATAAAGTTCATTATTTTCTGTAATGTACTGATAAACATTAGACTTTCATATATTTTAGATTCATTACACACAACTGAAGTAGTTCAAGCCTTTTCTTGTTTTAATATTGATGATTTTGGCATACAGCTCATGAAAACCCAAAAATCCTATCTCAAAAAATTAGCATATTTCATCCGACCAATAAAAAGAAAAGTGTTTTTAATACAAAAAAGGTCAACCTTCAAATAATTATGTTCAGTTATGCACTCAATACTTGGTCGGGAATCTTTTTGCAGAAATGACTGCTTCAATGCGGCGTGGCATGGAGGCAACCAGCCTGTGGCACTGCTGAGGTGTTATGGAGGCCCAGGATGCTTCGATAGCGGCCTTAAGCTCATCCAGAGTGTTGGGTCTTGCATCTCTCAACTTTCTCTTCCCAATATCCCACAGATTCTCTATGGGGTTCAGGTCAGGAGAGTTGGCAGGCCAATTGAGCACAGTAATACCATGGTCAGTAAACCATTTACCAGTGGTTTTGGCACTGTGAGCAGGTGCCAGGTCGTGCTGAAAAATGAAATCTTCATCTCCATAAAGCTTTTCAGCAGATGGAAGCATGACGTGCTCCAAAATCTCCTGATAGCTAGCTGCATTGACCCTGCCCTTGATAAAACACAGTGGACCAACACCAGCAGCTGACATGGCACCCCAGACCATCACTGACTGTGGGTACTTGACACTGGACTTAAGGCATTTTGGCATTTCCCTCTCCCCAGTCTTCCTCCAGACTCTGGCACCTTGATTTCTGAATGTACTTTGGACCACTGAGCAACAGTCCAGTGCTGCTTCTCTGTAGCCCAGGTCAGGCGCTTCTGCCGCTGTTTCTGGTTCAAAAGTGGCTTGACCTGGGGAATGCGGCACCTGTAGCCCATTTCCTGCACACGCCTGTTCACAGTGGCTCTGGATGTTTCTACTCCAGACTCAGTCCACTGCTTCCGCAGGTCCTCCAAGGTCTGGAATCGGTCCTTCTCCACAATCTTCTTCAGGGTCCGGTCACCTCTTCTCATTGTGCAGCGTTTTCTGTCACACTTTTTCCTTCCCACAGACTTCCCACTGAGGTGCCTTGATACAGCACTCTGGGAACAGCCTATTCGTTCAGAAATTTCTTTCTGTGTCTTACCCTCTTGCTTGAGGGTGTCAATGATGGCCTTCTGGACAGCAGTCAGGTCGGCAGTCTTACCCATGATTGCGGTTTTGAGTAATGAACCAGGCTGGGAGTTTTTAAAAGCCTCAGGAATCTTTTGCAGGTGTTTAGAGTTAATTAGTTGATTCAGATGATTAGGTTAATAGCTCGTTTAGAGAACCTTTTCATGATATGCTAATTTTTTGAGATAGGAATTTTGGGTTGTCATGAGCTGTATGCCAAAATCATCAATATTAAAACAAGAAAAGGCTTGAACTACTTCAAGTTGTGTTTAACGAATCTAAAATATATGAAAGTCTAATGTTTATCAGTACATTACAGAAAATAATGAACTTTATCACAATATGCTAATTTTTTGAGAAGGACCTGTACATCCCCTTTAATTTGCCGCCGTGTGGTTGCTCGCTCACGAGCTCCGTGACCGCGGGACCCGGGAACTCGATGTCCGCTGGTGTCCCGCGATCGTGTCACGGAGCTGAAGAACAGGGAGATGTTAGTGTAAACACAACATCTCCCCGTTCTGCCTAGTGGACATGTCACTGATCGTCTGTTCCCTGTCATCAGGAACCACGATCAGTGACGTATGACAGTAAGCCACGCCCCCTAACAGTTAGAATCACTCCCTAGGTCACACTTAACCTCTTCAACACCCCCTATAGGTTAACCCCATTCACTGCCAGTGTCATTTTTACAGTAATCAGTGCATTTTTATAGCACTGTTCGCTGTAAAAATGACAATGGTCCCAAAATGGTGTCAAAAGTGTCCGATGTGTCCGCCATAATGTCGCAGTCAGGATAAAAATCGCTGATCGCCGCCATTGCTAGTAAAAAAAATAATTATTAATAAAAATGCCATAAAACTATCCCCTATTTTTGTAGAAGCTATAACTTTTGCGCAAACCGATCAATAAACGCTTATTGCAATTATATTAGTAAATATAACCTGCTAAATACTGCAGGACCCCTGACCCTCTGTCTGGACAGTGCTGAATTTGCCCTGTGCCGATCATATGCACCATCCCAAGACAAAAAACTCTCTAGCAATACACACCAAACTGAGCATGTGCAGAGTGCCTCAAGGCTCTGTACTATCAGGAGACGGATTGGGGACAGTGGAAGATGGGGAAGATCAGAGAAGGAATGATCAAACAGCCTTTTTACACAATGCAGAGGATTAACCCCTTAGGTTCCACAATAAGTATAACAAGCATGCTTTACTGCAGTGGTCCCCAACCTTTTTGGCACCAAGGACCGGTTTTGTGGAAGAATATTTTTCCAAGGCCCGGTAGTAGGGGGGACGAATCACGATGTGTGGGTCGGTTCACACTGCTGCGGTGCGGGAACCCTGCGAATCCACTGCGGGTTCCCGCATCGCAGGTTTTCCGGTGGCAGTTCACATTGCCCTATGTGAACTGCTGGGAGTGTCCGTTAAAAGTTAACGACACCCCCAAATCAGTTCGTATATCGCAGTGCGATCTGCAAACTCTGACAGGAATCGGATCGCATGGGTGTGAACACCCATGCGATCCGATTCTGCTGCGGACAAAAAAAATGGTCCTGTGCGAGTTTGATGCAAATTCAGCCATACGATTTGTATGGCTGAAATCGCACAGAGATCGCATGTGATGTGCAGTGCGGTGCGGTGCGAATCACATCCGAACTCTGACATTGCTGCAGTGTGAACCGGCCCTAAATGTCCCAGTGTAAAAATATTATTAAATGTCCCAGTATAAAAAAAATCATCATTAAATGTCCCAGTATAAAAAAATCATTAAATGTCCCAGTAAAAAAAATATACAAGTCCCTCTGCAGTGCCCACTGTACTTACAGTCTCAGCACAGGAAAGTGAGGGGGAGCCGTTAGAGATTGCGGGAATGCATTGAGCCGGTACATAGCGAGGGTGGGCGGAGAGATGAGGTAATTCTCTCTCTCTCACTCATTGGCCGGCCGTGCCTCTGTGTAGCGTAGCGTAGCCTTGCAGCGCCGTATGTTAGGGCGGGACAGCGGCGCGCCTCTGCGTAGCGCAGAGAGATGGTGTCATCTCTCTGCTCGGGCAGCTGCATCGCTGACGGTCTCCTCCATGGCCCGGCTATAGCGGCGGTATGGCACGGACAGTGTCATTTGCGTTGCGGCCCGGCTAGAGAGGCGGTACGGCCCGGCTTTGGGCCGCGGACCGGGGGTTGACGACCTCTGCTTTACTGCATATACAGACTTTTTCGGTTTTGGGTATATTAACACTTTAATGGCTTTGACACTGTTCAGACCAGTGTTCACATGCCAAGATTTAAAAATCGGCGAGTGTAGTGGGCCTTCATTTCATACCTTGAACTGAAATATTTGAATAATTATGGTTGTCATCAACCTAAACATTGCACCTTCTTTTTAAAGGTGCTTTTAAGAAAATGAGGATTTGATGAAATGTGACCAACTTTTACTTTATTCCTTCTTCTAATGGTAAGAAATCTGACATGCATTCCAGTGCCTGACCCCTTCACAAACCATGTGTCTGTCCCCCATCACTTCCGTTACACCAGAAGAATGGCTTATGCAGCTTACATATTGCAGAAACCCACAGGTATATCTTCTGCGTGAAGGGGGGGCTCCCATTTTCCAAGGTTCTGTCTTTTAGCATTTGGGGATGCCTGTTCGTGTTTGCCATGATCTGGAACACCAACTGGGTATAGGAGGTATTTCCAGGGTTAACGAGCTGAAAAATTCTGCTCTCCGCCCTCTCCTTGGTTTTATGTGCTCCAACCTACCTATGTCACTGCATAGATAAGCAGATTATGCAGCCCTCACTGTTCTTCTGGAGCAAGTATCAAAAAAAAAAGTATCACTGACAGTACTCAATTGTTTCTGTTGCAAGTGCAATTTCCCCAAAAGTAACTTAAAACTCTCCACTCCCAGATTTGGACTCTTCTGTCCAAGAGTCATACAAGTCTTTGCTTCTGCATGAGCGATTTTGGGCTGATTGAAGCCTCCCTAAGGCCCCTTTCACACTGGGGCGTTTTTCATGCGGTTTAGCGCTAATAATAGCGCTATTATACCGCATGAAAAATTCCTGCCCTGTAGCCTTCAATGTGAAAGCCCGAAGGCTTTCACACTGAAGCGGTGCGCTAGCAGGACCGCTCCAAAAGTCCTGCTAGCCGCTTCTTTACAGCGGTAAAGGAGCGGTGTGTTCACCGCTCCTTTACCGCGGGTGCTCATTGAAATCAATGGGACACCACGGTAATACCGCCCGCAAACCGCGGCAATAGCCGCGGTTTGCGGGCGGTATTAACGCCTTTTCGGCCGCTAGCGGGGGTTAAATTCACCCCCCTAGCGACCGCATACCGCGGTAAGAACGACGGTATAGCAGCGCTGCAAATCGCGCTGCTATACCGCCACCGCTCCTGCCCGCCCCAGTGTGAAAGGGGCCTTAAGGCTGCTACTGTTTTCCCTTTTTCACTCCAGACCCTTTCAACAAAACATCATCATCATGAGATGGTCAGTTCAGTCCGTCTGTTGGCTGGTAAGGAGTCTCTGGCACCTTGTTGATGCAGGGAACTTGGTCAATGAAAATCTCGTCCCTCAATCATCATTCTGGAAATTCTATCAATTTGGTTGTCCCTGCAATGCTGGATATCACAACTGGAGCACCACCTGATCCATATTCAGTTAGACAGTGCCACAGCAGTGGGATACATAACCATCAGCAAAGTCTTTCCACCATGAAAGATATACAAAGAATTCTGTACTGGCCAGAACTACACATTGTAGCCCTGCCTGCGGTTTACATCCCAGATGCTGATTATTGGCAGGCAGGCTACCTCAGTCAGCAGTGCCTGAACACTGATGAATGGTTCCACAGGGAGGTTTTCCAGAACCTGTTACAGGCTGGGGGCATCGGATATGGATCTCCTAACCTCCAGGTTCATCCGACTAGACAGGTTTGTTTCTAGGTACAGGGATCCCTCTGGTGGCTCCATGGGATCGGTACTGCCTGATCTATGTCTTTCCTCCCCTAAAACTCCTTTCTTGTCTGCTCTACAGGAATGAGATGGAGGATATCTCAGTGACGCTTGAAGCACCTAATTCCTCCTGAAGCCTAGGTTCGACAAGGCAAAGGCATCAGTGATCCCCATGATGTTAATGGCTAGGAAGTGTACCTCCCAAAAAGTTATCCCATAGTACATTGAAAGCTTTTGCTTGGTGTGAGATTATAGGAACACTAAAGGCAAAAGTTTTTTCACCTTAATGCATTCTATGCATTAAGGTGAAAAAACAGAGGATTAGCGCCCCCCCCCCCCCGAGCCCCCGTTTACTTACCTGACCCCTTCTAAAGTCCTGCACTGTGAACGTGCTTGCTTCTCGGTCGGTTTCTCGGCTCATGCATTGGTTAATTGAAAGCAGCGCAGCCATTGGCTTGCGCTGCTGTCAATCGCATCCAATGACGTGGCGCGCCGGGGGGGGGGGGGGGCGAGTGATACAGTGAGCGGCTATGGCCGCCGGCTGTATCACGGGAGTGCTCCCACAAGAACTATCCACCATGCGAGAGAGCTCGCATGAAGGTGGAAAGTTCTTGTAGGGAGGAGCTGATACAGCTGCCGAGGGACCCCAGAAGACCAGGTTCGGGGCCACTCTGTGCAAAACGAGCTGCACAGTGGAGGTAAGTATAACATGTTTGTTATTTAAAAAAAAATTGCCTTTAGTGTTCCTTTAAAGATTTTTTGTCTCTGTTGGATGCATCCTTCAATACAGTAGGTGGGCCTGGATCAACACTGAGCCCAGAGTACTAATAAGAGTCAGATTTCAGTGTTTGGGATTTTGTTCCAAAGACCGCCAAGTTCCCATTCCATGTGGCTTCCCCATGACTCTGTGGGATCTGAATTTGGGCCCTTCAAAAACTGCCCTTTGAACCTATTAGGGATATACCCCTTTCCACTTTTGCTGACAAGGTTGCATTTTGTGTTGGCATCACCTCTGCGAGCAAAGTGTCTAAACTGGCGGCCTTTGCCTGCAAAGAACCCTTTCTGGTATTACACAAGGGCTTATTTTGCTTGCTTCCACTCAACCAAGATATAGTTTTTATGCCCAGCTCCAGTTCATCGCAAGATCTCCCTCCAATGTCTGTATGTAATTTGTGCTGTACATTTCTACTTCGCAGTCACTGGTTCCATTAGAAAGACTGACTCTCTCTGTCATTCCTGATGGTCCCTGTGTAAAGGGAGCTCTGCAAGGCTAATGTCTGAACTGACTCCTTTTCCGCATAGAAACCTTTCTGGGTTTGCATAGAGACAATTTTGAAGTCGGGGCCCAGGACTACTTTATTGCCTAACTAGTTTTTTTCTTTAACCAGAAAACATTGTTGTTCCATGCCTCTGTTTAGTTCTAATCCATTGTTTGGATGTGGTTAGGGCATTTCTTGATGGCTCAAACAGACCATCATCCAAACTTTAGTCCCAAGGATCAGCCTCTTGAGGTTTTTGGCATCAAATAGCTGTCTTCCAGTTTTGTAAGGCTGGTGCAATGTCTTGTTCATACATTCTCCAATTTTTGCCAGGTGGATGTTTCGGTTTCTTCTGATGCTAGCTTTTGTATGCAAGGTTTTTAAGGTTGCCCTTTCAATGTGCTCGGTGTCTTCTCTTGTGGTCCTGTTAGTGTTTTGTTGCAGTTACCCATCCCTCAGTTGGACTGCTTTCCGACAGTGTCTGAATTCCTGTGTCCCTCAATAAACAAAGAAAATGGATTATACTTGCAGTGAAACACATTTCTTGTAGTCTATTGATGGAGCACAGTTCCCATACCTGTGTGTTTATCATCATACTATTGGTTCAGCTGTTTAAAAAAACTGAGACGTGCTGGTATTTGGAGTGATTATACTGGCTGGCAGTTTTGTTTTGTTTGCTAGTGTCCAAATTCTCCTGAAAGCAGCACCATTGCCCAACATTTTCTGAATGCAAAGAAATGTATTTTACAGTAAATACTAAATTCCTATTATTACACATTGGGTTAAATAAGACTTTTTTTTATTTTTATTTTTTTTTTATTCTATTCCATTCATCTGTCTATGGTTTTCACCTTCGTCCATAGTTGCTTGCTAGGTAATTAGGATGAAGGTTGCTGCTGTGGTAGAGCTGGTAGATTAGCTAGTCTGCTTTTCACTTCCTCTTTTTTTTTCTGTTGAATGCTATGCAATGGCTCTGAGCTGTAGACTGCACTGAGCATGCCCCAAGTCTGGCTGCACCCACACTGTGTCTGGAACGTGTGTGTGGAGCTGTGGAGTAGGCCCTGAAGTCTACAGGACCTAGGACAATGCAATCCAGACAGAAGCCACTAATGAAATGGAACTAAAGCTGAGTACACAGGCTAGTGCAATGTATGTAAGATGCAAGGGCCATGCAATAACGTGTGCTTTTTTTTCTTCTCCTTTTTGTATGGATGTGCTGTGACTGCTGTTGACCATACTGATTCCTCACTGTTTTGGAAGAAACTTGCTTTAAATTGTCATTATTTGCTTTTTGTTAGGCAAGATTAGTAATAGATTGAGGTTGAACTTGCTGCTGTCTCCAACAGATGCTGGGAATATAGCTATTAACACGGAGGGGGAGCAGCGCAACTTTGGGTCACAGTTTACGGTGTCTGAAAAAAGTATTGCTTATTTTCCATTGATTTATTTTTTTATTTTTATTTCCTTTCTTTTAAAACCTGCAATAGAAAAAAAAGACGTTTGCAAAAAGCAGTGACAGTATGCAATAATTAATGTGTGTATTCAGAATTCATGTCTTACAGGTTTAGCCATGGTAAACTGAAGCCTGGTTTTTATAGGTTACTACACTTTGCACTTGTTCTGTCTATTAATAATAAGCGGGAATCCGATTTGTATTCTGGAAAACACAGGTGGTCTTTTTTTCAAAGTCTTGAGGTGCCTTGATGTGGATTTAATTTAAAAGTCTAATTTGAATCTAATTGGGGTAGGCATTTAGCTTTTCTTACATTTATTAGCTTGGTTGCCATGACCACATCAGATTTTATCCGACTTTTCCATTTCCTTTTATAGTTGTAAAACTTAAACCAAGTTTTACACCTATCTGTTGATGGGTTGACTAATTTGATTATTAAGACTGTAGTATTTTCTGATCATTGTAGCCTGTGTTTCATCTTCCTACATTATATATTTTCATAGTAACCCTTTCAATTTATATTCAATTTTGTTTAGATTAAGATTGAGGAGAATTTATTTTAATGCAAAGGAAAACCATTGATAGATTAAAATACCAAGTTATAGGGTGTGGGGTATCTACTTCATAGCTTTTAAAAACACTGTATTGAATTTTAAAATTAAATTTCCAGCATCTGCACAGATTATCATTATTCATTATACACTTTTTGGGGGAACACAATCTGCCCTAGCTAAAGAGATGTCCTAAACACACCAAACCTCTCTGCCCCAAATAGGAACGTGAGGATATAGTACACTGAAATCATAAGCGTTCATTTATAAAAAGTGGGCAAGCTGAAAATGGGGAATTTTTTTTTTTTTTTTTTTTTTCTTTTTATCTCTTAAACTATTTTGGAAGGTAAATATTGATCAAATTAAAGTGTGTGCCGGTTTTTAGTGCCATCCTTCAAATTGTACAGTTCTTGGAGTTCTCCTTTAAAACCAGATCTAATTGCACACCAAGAATCTCTTTATTTTTTGTGGCTCTTTCTGTGGCAGTTTTCTTGGTCTTTTCTAGTTAATCTAAGCCTGTTTTGCATGTAACTGATGGAAATACATTACATTGTTTGAAATGAATTGTTTTGTATTAACATGGCTTATATATATAGACTGAGAAAGCTGCACCTCATTTTTTTTTTTTTTTTTATGTTTAAAACACCAGCCTTCAATCATATGTAACTAAATCGCTATAATCTTTAACATCTTAATTTTAATATTAATTTTCAATATGTTTTGTTATAGGGTGACAGTGCTCTCTCTGTCCTAGTTTCCCAGTTGTGCTCAGGTGTTGTCACCCTGCCATATGTGTTTTTAGTTAAGATTACAAGTGGTCATTTCAACACGCATTACACAGACGTGATCATTTGCTGTCACTATCAGGAAACCCACCCTGAGTTATGCCATGCAGCCATCACTGGAGTGCATGTAGACAGGAAGGGAGTGGCTGAAGCAGATTTGCAGTACTGGTATGCAACAAAGGATTAAAAAAAGTAGTTATTTTTTAATTAAAAACAGTGGTTTGACAATTGGTGCTTTGTCCAACTATTCATTTAGGGTTTACATCTATTTTAAAGCATATGCACCTTTTGTGGGAAATGACGAAGGAGCAATGAATTTTGGGCAACTAGAAAGCTAACTCTCTCTCTCTCTCTCTCTCTCTCTCCTCACAATACTAAAACGATTTCCCCTTCTTGTAAGAGACACCAATAACCGTTTTCATCTTGTTCCATTGCTGTTAATGTTATGAATAGTTTCTATGCATCTTTTTTTATGAGAAACGTTTTGTTTTTTAGACTATTACTTGACCCATGCCTTGGCAGAGAAAAAAAAACTTGGTATTCCTATATAGTTGGCTGATATTGATATTTAGCATGTATAGTATTTTCATGACACACATTGCATGCAGGTACATTGGAATAGATGGTGTGTTAAGTTGCTCTTTAATGTTGGAATTTTTTTAAAGTTATTATTAGTGGCAAAGGTTGTGGTGTGCAATAATTTTGTACAGTAGGTCAGTTATGTATTGAATGTTTTTTTTTTTTTTTTTATTACAATGCATGTTTCGAAGGATACAAGTTTGTGCTTCAGCCTGGAGTACAGTAAAACATACAGTTTTTGACATGTCATCTCAGATCTGTGTCGCCTGGCAGATTATTTGGGCCCAGAAGAGACCAGAACAAAGCTGAGTCTCATGGCTGTCCTTGTGAGCACTCTGGGATGGCTGCCTGTATGAAATGGTGCCCCAAGCATGCTTTGTGTGTGTGATTTTCATTTTACCTATAGAGGGAGCTAGGTCATGTGACTCTGTTTAGAAGCTTTTGGGCCAAGGAAGAAGAGAAAAAACAGAGACGTTTGCTGACTCTCTCAGGCCTGTATGTCTCACTCTGTGTAGAATGGCTTCTGGTGCAGACCAGAGGGAGCTTTACAGTTTGCTGGGTGCTAAGCACCACAGGTTGTCCTAAAAGAGCTACTATTACTTGAGATGTCTTGTGTGTCTCTGGATCTAGAGACTAAAAGACTTCACAGGTATCATTAGCTCTTTCAGTGTTTTGACACCAGGATATCCTTGCTCAAGTTCTAGTCTCCATACATTGCTGTTTAAGGGCATTTGTTTATTGATGGCCTTTTCTGCACTGTCATTACAAGGCAGACAGCTCCCTGTTCATTAGCTGTCTGTAGAGGCTTCCTTCTGGGTGAAAGCCATGCACACTCTGCATTTTTAGCATTTTCAGTTTCTTAAACATGATTTTCTCTTTCTAACACTAGATTTAAAAAAAACATATAATTTGAGGTCAAACCTAAACACTTTCAATTTGGTATCAAGCAAGTCCTTGCACTACATAATTGAAAGTAAATCTTAAGGAAATTGAACAAGAAAATTGTGTAATGTATGACCAGCTTAAGTCCTTATGTAACGTTGTAAAAGCAGACTTTCTAATCGGAAGCTTATGAGTTGGTTTTTGGGATCTTGATGTGTTTGAAGACTTTATGCAGAAAATAGAATGTTTGTATGTGCCACTTACTGTCTCCAATACTGATCCAGGTTACGCTGTATGTACTATGCGAGGGGCTTATGTGACTGTTTTTGAATATACTTTAGGCTCACAAAACGCCTTTCTTTCTTGTTCATTGAAGGATTCAGAGACAATTAAGAGAAACTGCTGTCTATAGGATCATTTGCATGCTGATAAACAGGAACTAGCCCTTTTATAACTACACCCCCCCCCCATGGAGTGCTTACTGGGTCCAGAGCTGTGACCTAATCTCTGAAGACTCATTTTGTGTGTAGGCTGTGGGGCTGAACACCAGAAGCTGCCTTATTAATGGGACCATTTGTCCCTTTTAATAGCCCTTATATCTTCTGTTGGAAAGGGTTAATGCTGAGAAATTTAGGGCCAATGTAATCCTTTATGTGGAAAGTCGTGCTTGAGCTTGCTCCATGTATTGTCCCTGCATTGCAGCACAACATGTCACGACCCATTACACGGGGAATAGTCCCTTTTGTAATGAGTCCCTCCAGCTTGCGATCCACTAACTGCTCCAGTGCTACCAGTACCCACTTGAGGGCTTGACATTGACTCCCTGGAAGTTTGACTCCTTGGAGTCTCCCTTAACTTTCTGAAGTGTCTTCACTATCTCAGGCATGGATAACATGGGCCAAATTGTAATCTTAATTCCTGACTATAGCTGATTTAGCTTATTCAGTTTCCTTTAGATTTACCTTCAACTATGCAGTGCAAGGGCCGGTCTGATTGCACACAAATTGAAAAGGTTTAGGTTTGACCTCCTTATTATATGGTTTTGGTAAATCTAAAAGAAAATTCTACCAGAAAGTTGTTTAAAGTGTTTGTAAACCCGATATTTTTTATTTTTTTTCATAACCACCTGTAAGAGAAAGGCATAATGAGCTAATATGACTAGCATAATAGCTCATTATGCATCACTTACCTTAGATCGGGGCCCCCGAAGCCATCCTCGTCTCCCTCTTCAGCCGCATCCATCGCTGCGGCGATAGCCGGAAGGTTACTTCCGGGTATCGCCGCACCAGCCAATCACAGCGCCGCTCCGGCGCTGTGATTGGCCGGAGCGGCGGAGACGTCACTCTGCGCATGCGCGCGAGAGCTGTGACATTCGGCTACGCCCAGCGATTGCTAGGAAGTAGCCGATTTTGTGAATGGGATTAACCCCATGAATGCGCCGTTGTCTACGGCGCGCATGCGCCGTAGACAGCGGCGCCTGTCATTTTTAGTTAATATCTCCTAAACCGTGTAGGTTTAGGAGATATTTCTTGCACCTACAGGTAAGCCTTAATCTAGGCTTACCTGTAGGTGCAAGTTGAAAAAGTGGGTTTACAACCACTTTAATGTATGGCCAGCCTGTGACTGCAGAGGTCGTAAAAATACCTCTTCACCTTCCCCTGCAGAATTATTATCTGATCTGCCTGTAGCCTCTGAGTCCTCTGTCACAGAGGCTATCTGATTCTGACTCTCAGAAACCCTTCAAGTCGCTCTTCACCCTACAAAACTTCATCCCTCCACTCCTCTGCTGGCACATGTATAGCTAGAGCATTTATTTATTATATATAAACATTTTCTATAAAAAATGTATGTGTGTGTGTGTGTGTGTATATATATATATATATATATATATATATATATATATATATATATATATATATATATTTTTTTTTTATAGACCAGCCATTGGTGTCCTAACAACCAATGACATCAGTTTATAAGGAACACTTCATGTGCTTCATCTGCTCCTCTCTATCTGCGCTTGGGTCATGTTGGCTAGAGAATCTGGGGGAGAAAAGAGGCTGGAATCTGTTTCTGTACCTGTGTGGGTGTTCTATGTGTGTGAATGTTGATATGTTACTAAAACTATTAGTTTAGTTCTTTACATTTTAAAATGAGGTGCCTCGTGAATGTGCAGAATTTTACAGGGTGCTGCGACTGAAAAAAGGTTGAAAAACCGTGCCTTAAGCCTGGTACACACCGTGAGTGACGGCTCCTGTTGGAGCCGCTTTACCATAAATCCGATGTTAGTTCAGCGATCTCCCCCGCTGAGCTGGTGTTTTCTGACAGGGGGTTCCCCCCCCGCCAGAACTTTCGGGGTGCTGGTTTTTCAGCAGGCATGTCCGACAGAAACCAGTTTTTATTGAACCGGCCGATGTCGCCCGACATTCGGCCCGTGTGTGCGGGGCTTTAGAGGCCCTGAGTCTAGCAGGAAATTTTAAATTCACGTGTTATCCCAGACATCCTTTATGATAACTAGGAGGGTCCTGATAAACTGTTCACACCTCCAAAATGTTTGGCAGCCCTATACCTGTTTAAGGAGTCAAAGAAGTGGGCCGTCACTTCCTGATTACGGCAGTATTCTATCTTAATTAAGCACTGATGATTTTCAGAAAATATGTACCTGTTTTTAAAGATTGACAAAAGTTTTTGGAGGCTTTCCAGAACTTTGTTTTCTCTGGCTGCTCCTGCATTGCAACTTGCCTTGGCTGTGAAGCTAGTCTAGGGATCTCCAAACTTTCTAAACAAAGGGCCAGTTTGGGCCATGATTGGTATTAGAGGAGTAATAGTGCGCCATCAATGGGAGGAATAGTGCGCCATCATTGGTGTCGGTGGGAGGAATAGTACCCCATTGTTGACATCAGTGGCCCCACTGTTTCTGACAGTGGGGAGAATAATGCTCCAAGAGCCGAATAAAAGCAAGCAAAGGGCTGCATGCGACCCCCAGGCCGCAGTTTGGAGACCACTGATCTAGGGCCGTAATGAGAGATCCCGTTTCCCTCAAAACTGATCTAGTTTCTGGAGTGTTTAGAGCTCGAAGCCTTAAAGTGGAACCACACTGCATCTGAGCACCACAAACCAAAAATACTATTTTAATTCCTTTTTATTATTCAAAGCAGACACATCCATCCATGTCTCCATGCCTTATTTTTTTGAGAAATCACTTTGAAAACACCCCTTGCGTTTCTGGCCATGGCCATCTTGAGTAAGGGCAGATGATTTATGTAGCATTTCCTTCCTATTTTCTGTTTAGTCTCCTGTCAGTAGATATACAGAGGACTCCTTGGCTGAATGTTTCAAAGCTTTTTCTGTGCATATGCTTCCAGAGTTGTCCTTGGACACCCTCACCAAGGAGCTAACCTCTAACCTTCCAAGCAGAAGAAGCTAGAACCTTCGACAAGGAAAGTTTACCCCTTTCCCCCATTCCCAACTACAAACCTTAACCTTCCAAATCCCTTAAACATGCTGACAAATCTTCATCCTGAAGGGGTGGTCTTCGTTTCCATATTGTGGGGGGGGATGCAGTGGAAAGATTTAGAGGTTCTACTCAAACCTTTTCACACAAACCGAAAGCAGGCATCTGTCTCATCTTGCATCTCAAACCACTGTCTTCGTTCTGGTCTGATGGGTTTTCTCCGTGGGCTCTTCTAGATTTGTAAGAAGCCTCTGTTCCAAGGACCAGTTTGCCATCCTGTCTCACGGTCACTGGCTTTAATGGCATGGCTGTTGAAACCCAGGACATTAAGGGACAGGGGCCTTTCCGCTTCATGCAATCCTGGAAGCTATGAAGTCGACTTCCCTAAATGACGTTTTGGTTGGTGTGAGAAAATAAGATTTATCCCACGGAGTATTTTCATAGAATGAAACGTTAACTTTTTTGGAGTTAGGCCTGGATTAGCATTCAACCGAGTGCCATCAAGGGGTAAATCTCAGCAATTTGGATCTAGTTCCAAAGGCCGCTAGCCTCCCATTCTTTAAGACTTTTTTGTACTGGGTGGCCGTCATGGTGCACTTGGCTGTAAGAATGTTTAGGGCAATATGCACCAAGGAATGAATGCCCAGAATGCAGACTGCTTGTGTTCTGGGCATTTGTCTCTGAGGCCAGCCCCAGCAGCTGTCAGACACCTATGCCCTTCGTCCCGGAGCTAAACGCTGGAGCCCCACGAACCAGGAATAAACTCCTCCTGTGCATTGAGACCTACTCACAAGATTGTGCTCCTTGTTGCCATTTTACAAGGTATGTGTCTGAGCTGACAGATTATTTTCTGTTAAAAAAAAAAGTTTTTGCTCTTACACAGGGGCAAGATCATGTTGAGGCTTATAGCATCCTTCCTTTCTGAAGGTGTTTTTCCTATTTTTTACCTCAACTAGGACATTGTTCTTCTGTTCGGCTTTAGTGCATCAGAAGATCATCTTCCTTCATTGACTAGATTTAGTTTGTTTTGTTTGCCTACTTCACATTCCCTGCATTTTATTGGAGAATAACTCCCATTTTATCAACCCTGATGGTCTTCATAAAGGGGAATTAACTTCTGGCTTCACCATTTCTTGATAGCTAAGAAATATCGTCCAAGCTTATGATCTTAGGCATAAGGTTCTGCCCTTTTTTGTTGAAGCACACACTACTTGGTCCATGAGTGCATCCTAGGCTTTTTGGCATCAGACAACTGTGTCCCAGATTTGCAAGGCTGCCACCTGGTCTTCTGTTCAAACCTTTTACCAGGTAGATATTCGGGCTTCGTCTGATGCCAACTTCAGGACACTTTTTGGAGCTGCATGCCAGCCTCAAGTTTTTTTTGTTGTGTAGGCCTGTTAGTGGTTTGTTGCTATTGCCCATCCCTTATTAGATTGTTTTTGGATGTCTCAAATTGTTTCTCAATTCTGTTTTCCTCGAGGAACCATTTAGAAAAAAAAAACAGGGTTTTTGTGCTGTAAAATCGATTTCTTGGATTTGTTGTTGCTCTTGGTATTGCTTTTATACAATGAAGCGAAAAAAAAAAATCAAAGGTGTGAACACCCAGAATAATCACAGCACACCAACCCCTTGGACTGAAACCACCCCCGTACACAGATGGTGCCGCTCAGAAAACGGAGAGAGGGGGCTATACCTGGCTGGTCACTTTTTTCATCAAAGCCAGTGTCCAAATCCTTTGGGGTCCGAGTGGTGGCACATTTTACATTTCTCTTCAAAAGGTTGATGTCTCCTGGTCCTGCTCATGTGTTGCAATTCAGACCAGAGATAATTCGAGACTCTGAACATGCTACAGAAGATGGTCAGAGACATGCTATGAGAGTTGTTGGAGACTGGACATGCTTCTGGAGACTATCATACATTGGAGACACATTACATGAGACCTCTAGAGCACACTACTATTATTGCCTCTCTACAAATCAGTCCTCAATATAGCCCCCTTAAATATAAAATGTAACACAATTTAATTATTCTGTCTACAAAATCTATTATAAAAGATCTGAGAAAAAAATGCATAAAAAGAGAAACAGAAATGGCAAGCCCCCTTCTCAGGCCCCGGGTTAGGCTCTAGAATCCTAAACGTTGATGACTTTTTTAGTCATTGTAGATACTAAAGGACTCTTCTGATTTAGGATGATGTCACACAAAGACTGACCTAAACCATGAGATTATTATTTTTTGTTCTATGTGATTTACAGAACACACAGCTAATCTCTGAAGACGTTTTGTTTGTATTTGTTAATATATTGTTGGGTGCATTTTTTTAATTTTTTTATTTCAATGTAAAGCCTCAATACTAGATGTGCACAATGTTGTGCCTGTTATACCAGAGCAGTTACTTGACTATAAATCCTGAAATATTCCAGGCTATTTCCGTACTGTAGGTACATAGCTAAGTAGGTTGAAAAGAGACCCAACCATTAAGATCAGCCTCAAATGCCAGAACTTTTACATCCGAGAAGGATTCCACTATTCATGTCACTGAGAACTGAATTTTTGATCTCACAGCCCTTCTTCTTGTTTTCTGTGCTAAGGGCTGTTCTGTTTATGATATGATGGGCTCCTTTCTGGGGTTGACTGAATCTTTAAACAATGATGCCTTTCTCATGTACCAAGATACATGTCAGCATTTCTTTTAGTTCCAGTAATTAAAAAAGCTAAAGAAAGAGTTGAGATGGAACAATAATGTAAATAGACAAATGCTGGAAACAAGTTTATACCTTTGCATGACTTGCTAAGATAACCGCTTTTTTCTTAGTGGGGAATGTTTTAGCCAGTTGCTGCATGCAGTCAGTGTTTTTGTGACATCTCAGATCTGTGTCGCCTGGCAGATTTGGGCCCAGAAGAGACCAGAACAAAGCTGAGTCTCATGGCTGTCCTTGTGAGCACTCTGGGATGGCTGCCTGTATGAAATGGTGCCCCAAGCATGCTTTGTGTGTGTGATTTTCATTTTACCTATAGAGGGAGCTAGGTCATGTGACTCTGTTTAGAAGCTTTTGGACCAAGGAAGAAGAGAAAAAACAGAGACGTTTGCTGACTCTCTCAGGCCTGTATGTCTCACTCTGTGTAGAATGGCTTCTGGTGCAGACCAGAGGGAGCTTTACAGTTTGCTGGGTGCTAAGCACCACAGGTTGTCCTTAGTAAGGTGCTGTCACTTCTCTGAGTTGTCTGTGTCTCTCTAGAGCTGAGTCTTCTTTGTCTGAGGTCACCAGGCTTCACAGGTCTCGTTGGCTCTGTGAATGTTTGAAACCAATGCCAAGTTACACAGGAAATCCTTGTTCAAGTTGTAGTGTCCATACATTGCTGTTATGTTTAACAGCATTTTACCATTAGGGGTTACTATCCAGATAGATCCCTTTTCATTAACTCTCTGCAGAGGTGTCCTCCTAGTTGAAATCAATGGACACTGCATTTTGTGGCATTTTTAGTTTGTGAATCATGTTCTGTGGTGTTGTGAGACTCGTCTTTTTGTATCTGGGTGAATGCAGATTGTTTAGGGGTCCGATTGAGTGGTGATTGTTTTGAGGTTTTTATGCAGGAAATGTATTTCAGATTTTTACATTTTTTCTTTGCATGCATCTCGTGTCCATATTTGCTCAGATCTAGACTATGTCAGAACTTACCCAGCAGTTTAACATTCACAGCTTTGCTGTATAAGCATATTTAGGGGGAAGAATGTTGACTGTACTGACAAACGTCAGTTTAAACACTGTGATGTACTATGCTGGGATCTTTGGAAAATGTTCTTCCGTGTTTATACTTGGGAGGGCTAACAGCTTGGACTTTATCAACCAGAAGTCCAAAGTGGTTTGGCAAACAATAGTTAATTATACATTAGCTGTTACATTGACAAAGCCAAAATAGTTTAGATCCATTTAGTCACATGATTAGTAGGATTTTGTCTTTAATCCCATAATGAAGAGGTCTGTGTTATCCTCAGACACTTTTGCTGTAAATTGGGATGTCATTTGTTCTGGCTAACATGCGACTGCCAGACAACCTGGGCTATTGGACGACCATGCCATAGACAATGAGCTGTTCTTCTTCTTTAATTACAGGTTTTCAATGACAAGGTTTCTGACCCATATTTCTCTAGTTATAGTAAAAATGGCCATTTATTTACGTGCTTTATTTTTTGGGTGACAAGTGTATCTTACAAAATACACATCTTCTCACCCGTCCTATAAATCTTATTGCTTTTATGCTCGCACTATGGCATCTCTATATGTCACAAGCAAATTTTGTCAGTAACTCATTGATTGCCTTTCCTTCTAAAAATTTTTACTCATTTAGAATTCTTGTTCTTTATTTCTGGTGTGTCAATCATTCCCTATTTCAGAGTTTTAGAAAATCTTTAATATTGTTTCAGTGCATGTGTCTTTAAAGAAATATATATTTTTTCTTTTTTAATTGTACTAATACACACACACTGGTCAAACTGCACATTCTCTTTGAATCCAAAAGCAACTATGTAGTGCAAGCGTCTGCTTGTTTTGATACAGATTGGATAGTTTTGGTAGGTCCTCATATTACTCTGTTTTTAGGGAATCTATTGCACACTGCAGCTTGAAAAAGCTCAGTACAGCTTTTTTTACTGAGATAAAATACAGTCCATTAATTGTAATGTGCCTATGCACACAGGTACGTAAACAAGCTCTGTGTATTCTTCAGTAATAATAAAATAGAAAAATCTGCATTTTTGGTCAGTAATTTACGCCTCATGTGCACAAATACCCGCGATTGCGCACAAATGACCATTTAAATACTGCAAAACAAGAACGCGAAAATGCCCGCAAAAATTGCTGCGAATTTGTGCGAATGCATATACACGATAATACGCACAGATACATAGGAAAAAAAAAGTCTGGAAAAGTATATACTCAATCAGGAGTATCGTGTGTCCTTAAGTTTATTGTAAAAAGATTGTACAGTCAGATTGTAGTGTGTGTGTGTGTGTGTGTGTGTGTGTGGTAAGCTTTAAACATGACTTCAAGTTGAATGTGTACATTATGGTCAAATTGGGTTGATCCTATAACTTCACCCTGACATTCATTTATATAAACTAATGGTCAAAGAGGCAAAGATAAATGTTTTCTACTAGAATGCTTGGAATGTTTAACTCTTCTGGTGCCATGGCATTGGTCACACTGTGGTCAATTCAGCCAATCAGAACCTTTACATGAAAACCTGTTTTTTTCACTTGACGTAGACCAACACCTTGACCAATGTAGAAGTATAGGTTATGTGACTAGCAATGCACATATTCATGGACAAAGGGGGAACTAAATCTTTTATATTCGGATTTTCATCCAGTTGCTATGGGTACCTTTTGGAAGTTAAGCTATGATAAATGGAACATATAAGAACCAGTGTCTGAGCTGAGGCTCGTCAGAGATTGCATGATTGTGGTTACAGATTGAGATTAACCATTGTATAAAAATTTTCTCACTTGCACATAGTTGCTGCATTCTACAGAACTGTAGACACCGGTCTGATTTAATTGTATGTTTTTATATTAGCAAAAGTAGGGCATAAGTCTTGTGCTAGCAGTTTCCATGGCATTTCATTGCATCCCTCAACCTCCCCCCTTTCCATACCTTCTGTAATAACAAGTGTTTAAGAACTGTCATTGGAGCAGGAGCAGCCTAAACTGCTGATGAGGCACCACAGTGAGCTCTGCTTTTTTACTGGGTGCGATGAAGAAGCAGACATATTGTGTGTGTGTGTGAGAGAGAGATATAGACAGGAGTGCAGTTTACTAGGGAGCCTTCATTTTGCATTATAGCAAAGATTTGCCTAATGCCTAAATGGGGCATAAGGGGAATATAAAACCTTCCCCTCACAGAACTGTATCCAACAGATTTCTTTATTTTTTCTGCTTTTATTGGAAAAGAATGTCCTTCACCTGTGCTTCTGCCTTGTGTGTCAGTCTTAAAAGGACGTCTCTCGTCCAGTTTGAACAGATTTAGAAAAAAAATAAAAAATGATTTAAATGTTTGCTTTCTGCAGCATAGAATACTATTTGCTGCCTTCACTTTTTAATAATATATGTTGGCTCATGATTTTGGAGTATATCGTTTAAAACGTTACCTTTTTGGGAGAGCATTTGTCTTTTTACGCAGTAAATTGGCTTATTAGGATTATTGATAAAGCTTATAGATAAAGACCAATCACCATTTCAAGTACACTACTGGCTGGTTAGACTCCACTTTAATAACTCGGTTATGATTTGTGCCAATTCCCACAAAGACTTTATGGAAGCGAAGTGAGTCTTTAAACTACGATAGTGTATATATAAGTCCCTAGATTCAGCTATTCTAAACATGTAGACAAGATGCAGCTGCTTTTGGCTTTTTTTTTTTTTTTTTTTTTGTAGTTTGTCCAAATATTCATGTTATCTCTCTTCATAACATGCATGCTTGCTTGTAGGTTGAAATGACCGGCTCCTGACTTTTACATTAAGTTGTACTGTTATTTTTGTTGTGACTTGCTAAACCTTGTCGGCCCTTTCGGCTAGTGCATGCTGACCAACTACATGCAAACATTGGTGGTGATCTACAATATCGTCCTATCCTTTAATAATTTCTCTCTCCTGAATTGGTGCTTTCAAATTGAGGTCGGCTGTTGTAATTTATTGAACAGTCCTTCTGGGTTATTGGGAGTTGAGACCATTCAATCTTGGTTCCAGATACAAAATAGGAAGAGTTAATTTTGTACTGTGTGTTAACTGTTGCTAGATTTAGTTGCAAGCTTTTGATGACTGGTGGCCTCTAAATGATCATAGATATTAGATCAATGCCAGATTGTGCATACTTTTTATATCAATCCCTGGTCGGTTCATATATGCCAAGCTCCTGTGTGTAAAGAGGTAAATTTAAACAGCAGGTATTGCTTGCTATATTTATGGTGGAATTGGTTACGTTTTAATATTGGCACCAGCAATGAAGTACATGACAGAGCCGTCTCCTGTATGATTCAGCTCAGGAAGATATTTTTTTTTTTTTTTTTTTACTTTAGTGCTTTGTCTTGCCTGGAAATGAATAGCTTGCTTTATACCTTTTTGTAGCACAGATTATTATCCAGATCTTTCCAGGAGATGGGCACAAGTTGCTATGTAGAAGAGCTTAGGGCTGCAGTAATTGTAAGATGAAGGTGCCTCTTGAAGACCATGGGGTGATTTCAGGCTGTGAGATGGCTGCCGATCTGAGCTCTGTTAAATGGTTTCCATGCCCCATGTCTGATCAGTAGAGGGAGCTCCGTCATTCAGACATTGCAGACTGTCAGCTCCAAAATGTCTGATCTGTCTACCAGGCCATAGCACTTCTACATACAGGTACAGTCTGTCTGTCTGTCTGCCATCTTGCTCCTGTCTCTTTGTGTTCATCGCAATCTTCTCTTATAAGCTCTAGCACAAAGGAGTAGGAGGGGGCTAGAAAACATGGAAGCTGTACCAGGCCTGGATGCCAAGTCTGTACTGTACTTATTATAGTTTATTACTCAGAGAGCTCTGACATGAATGTGACACATGTTTACACTAAATCCTGCTTTGTTGTGCAAAGATTTCAGTAGATGTGGTAGTTATAGACTACGCTATCAATGTTAAAAATGAACCTGCTGACGAAAAGGGTCACAGATCTCCTCTTCCGACTTATTTGAAGCCTTTTCTGGAAGGCTGTTGGAATTTTAAAGACCGTGTGCTCAGAAATGTTTTTTTTTCCTATTGAATGTTCTTTGGTCTTTTTAACAGAGTAAAATGTATTTTGGTCTCCAGATATAAACGTATAAAGATGTACTAAGCTCGCTGAAGCCTGCTGGTAATATACTGGACAAAGTGGCTACCAATACAGGCTTGTTGGCCGGTGGGGGAATGTAATTTCATATTTTATCTTCTGTAAGAGGTTTTTTTTTTTCTGTAAACAGGGAAAAAAATTGTAAGCCAGTCAAACAAGTTAAAAAGTAAACATTTTTTTATTTGGCTCTTTATGTTGATCCTGTTTGAGTTTGTAATGAAAAACTCTAGTCCCTGGATATATGCAAATATAGAAAAATAGAATTATTGAGCCGAAAAAACACTCTAGTTTATATTTTACACAAAAGTACCACATTGATATTTCCATTTTTTTAACCTTTTTTCCTGTTTAATCTCAATGTCCCCCCCCCCTCCCCCTCATAGGCATTATCAAAAATATTTTTTTTATAGCTTCTTTAGGGTTTCTCTTCTGTGTTCACAAGGGGGTCTACTCCCCACGGGTCTTAAGGCAAATAATGAAATTTCCCCTAGGAGGTCTTTTCACGCTGCACAATCCCCCTTTCTTCCTTAGTTTGCTGTAAGGCAGGATTACCTACATTAATCTCCACATGTAGGCTTTATAAGATTCTTGATTTATTTTTTATATAAAAACTCTTGAACGCTGAATGCGATGTATAATTATTTTTTTTTTTAAATATTCCTAGACTGCTTCACCTTTGGGCATCGTGGTAATTGAGGGTTTAACTTCATAGAAGAATTGGTAATAAAACGTCACAACTATCCATGTAGATATCGAGCAATCGCCCAGCAGGATTTATTTATGCAATTTTTGGAAATAAATGTGCCTTGTATTTGTGACTCTTAACTGGAAAATTACAGCTGGGATCTGATTGGTGGTCACAAGCAATACGTATCACGTTTTATGAGCGTGAGGCCCACTCTCATTTTGAAAGAAGATGTTACAAATCTTATGCTAGGTCTGGACACTTGGGTTCCAGCTGATAGAAAAGGGCCTTAGGTTGGGGAAAGTGACAGTTCCACCCGATCGTTTTGCAAGGTATTTAAATCGGCTGCATGATTGTATCCTGAACCAGCAGTTGTGCATTGTCTTTTACACACATTATTTTGAACAATATACTAAATAGATGAACTTAGTTTGCAGTAGTTCCGTATAGCTCTGTTTTCTAGGGTTTGTGCTGCTGGAGATAGACTTGGTAATAAATATGCACAGACCTAAAATGTAGGCTAAATATAATATACATTATATACAACGTGGCTTTGGATTAGGGAAGTTTGTCAATCTGAAAAGCTGTCTTTGAGTGTAGTTGCTGTTTGAGAACCTATTGTTAAGGTTAGAAGCTGGTTGTGTGAGTATGGCTGGTCATCAAGTCTGTAAACATTGCACAGGAGAAATGGCAGTGTGTTATTTGAGCATGCTCAGGAGAGGCCTGTAGGGGGAGGTGGTTGATGATCTAATTCATTGCAATCCTAAGGAATAAAGGGAAAAAAAAGGCCAGGCATGATTTTAATGACAGAGCAGAAGACTTCGGGGACTGCTTGACTAGGCCGAAGCCTGTGTTTTCACACCTGGGGACACTGGTGCTCTCTCTTGCTGTATCCTTTTGTACAAGGCTTCAAGGCCTGGCTGGAAACAGTTTTGTTAGGCCAAGACTGTTGATTTGATCACAGCTCCTGATTCTTTGGAGCCAAAATATGTAAGTGTGGTGTGTGCGTTTTTTGTGTGATACCTCTGTGGAATCAAGCAATTATCTATCGTAATCATTTGCATTTAATGTGCCTAGACTTGCTTGCAGATGGCTGTGAAGACTGGAAAGGAGACCAAGTTCTGTAGCATAATCTGAATTTCATGTTGTACATAGAGCCTTAAAGATTGATCAGAGTCTTGCTCCCAACTGTTTTTGAGATGTCTTTGTCACATCTGTTTTACAACCTGCTTTTCATTACTTACCTAGTAGTTCTTATATGAAGGCATTTTATTTTTGTCATTCAGTGCTTGTGTTGCATTGATTAAACCTGCTTGGTCTACATCTAAATGACATAAGCGATTAAGTAGAAATCCTGGTGGACTTTTGATGGTTTAAACAAATGTTTTTAAAAGCCCATGCCTACAGATGGAGAGTGGCCATAGATGAGCTAGTGTTTCAGAAGATCAAACTAATTTTCTACTAACCGAACAATCGTGGCAACAAACTCTGATTTGCTTCTTAGATTTGGAAATGATGGTCAAATCTCATTTTCCAAAATTGTCTGCCTTTTGGATGTTTTCAGGGAATTGTAGTAATACAGATTTTATTTTTTTAGAACTAAAGTCTAAAGGGTGTCTGCTGCTATTCAAGGCACCATAAGCAACTTTAACCGATCAGGCCAAAAGTTTACACGTTTTCCAGCAGTTTACGTTCTTCATCAATTCAATATAAAATGATTACTTGGTGTAACACATAACTGGTTTAAAAAACTGTTGCTTCTATAGAGAAGTGTTTTACCTGTAGAAGCAACTAATGTTATCCTATGTGTCTATGCACATTAGGTCTTTTAGAGGCAGGAAAAAAAAAAAAACTTTTGGTTTTGAATTTTTTAGAGCGTTTTTCTGGCTGGAAAAAAAATAAAAATGCTAAAGGCTCCTAAACGCTAGTACAAAAAATGTTTTTTTTCTCCCAGTGTGCGTGGACCCTAAAAAGGAGGTGAGGAATACAACACAATTGGCAAGAAAAATCACCCACCTGTTGTTGTTGTTTACAAGCTTACATATACAACAATTTTTTTAATCCATCTCAATTTTATTTTATTTTTTATCCTGTTTTATTTTGGGGTATCTGTCTTGTACATGGAGAAACATCTCATCACATCGACTTCTCCTTCAATTTTGTATGCTGAAAACTGAGGACAGGAACAAAGGGATTTTTATAACAGCTTACCTGTAAAATCCTTTTCTTGGAGTACATCACGGGACACAGAGCGACTTAGTCATTACTAATGGGTTATATAGATACCTTCAGGTGCTGGCACTGGCAACTTCCAAAACCGGAAGTACCCTCCCCTATATAAGCCCCTCCCATCCGGGAGCACCTCAGTTTTGTAGCAAAGCAATAAGTGTCCCAAAAAAAAGAGGGGTGGGAGCTCTGTGTCCCGTGATGTACTCCAAGAAAAGGATTTTACAGGTAAGCTGTTATAAAAATCCCTTTTTCTTTTTCGTACATCACGGGACACAGAGCGACTTAGTCATTACTAATGGGACGTCCCAAAGCAATGCCAAATGAGGGAAGGGATACACTATACATAAGCTGGGCGCCATCAGGCATGAGGCTCTTTTGCGGCCTGCAACACACTGCGCCCAAAGGCGACATCCTCCTGACTTCTAACGTCTACCTGGTAGAATCTAGTAAACGTGTGTACTAAGGACCATGTTGTGGCCTTACAGACTTGAGCCAGGGAGGCTTGGTGATGCACTGCCCATGAAGTTCCAACTGCTCTTGTGGAGTGCGCCCTAACTTTGAACGGAGGCGGTCTCCTTTTCAAGCCATAGGCTTGTATTATGACCTGTCGAATCCACTTGGCTAAAGTAGATTTTTGATGCTGCCTGACCCTTTCTGGGGCCTTCCGGCAGAACAAACAAAGTATCCGTTCTACGAATCTGAGCAGTGGCTTTAAGATAAGCTTTAACTGCTCTTACTACATCCAAAGAATGCAATAAATTTTCCTCTACCGAGCTAGGTTTGGGGAAAAAGGAAGGAAGAACCACATCTTGGTTCAAATGGAACCTCGATACCACCTTAGGAAGAAAGGCTGGATGAGGACGTTATACTACTCTGTCCTTATGGACAACCAGATATGGCTCCTTACAGGACAAGGCGGCTAATTCCGATACTCTTTTAGCCGAACAAATGGCTACTAAGAAAATCAATTTCCTGGTGAGAAGAACCAAGGAAATGTGCCGCAATGGTTCAAATGGTTGTTTCTGTAGAACCGACAGAACCAGGTTTAAGTCCCATGGACATATGGGAATACTAACCGGAGGGCTAATACGCATCACTCCTTGTATGAAAGCTTTGACTAATGAATGCATAGCCAAGGGCCTTTGAAAAAATATTGACAAGTCCGTCTGACCCTTGATAGTACTCAAGGCAAGCTTCCTATGTACAGCCCACTGTAGGAAGTCCAGAATCCTACCTATTACGTACTTACGTGGATGCCATTTCTTGGCCTCACACCACGTGATGTACGCCTTCTAGATCCTATAATAGATCTGCCTGGATACCGGCTTCCTGGCATTGATCATGGTAGATACCACAGGATTAGAGAGCCCTCTCTTTTTTAGAATGTGGGCTTCAATAGCCAGGCCGTCAAACCTAGGGCTGGTAAGGAAGGGTAGTATATCGGTCCTTGCGAAAGCAGGTCCGGACGATGTGGGAGGGTCCAAGGACTTCCCACTGACATTTTTACAATCTCCGCGTACCATGCCCTTCGGGGCCACGCTGGAGCCACCAGAATCACTGGTTTCTTTTCTACCCTGATTCTGCGGATTAATCGCGGTGGGAATGCATATATCAGCTTGAACTGATCCCAAGGGAACACTAGGGCATCCGAACCGCAAGCTAGGGGATCGCTTGTGCGAGACACAAATCTGTCCACCTTTGCGTTGAATCTGGATGCTAGCAGATCTACATCCGGTGTTCCCCACCGCTGGCATATTGCCTGGAAAACCTCGGGGTGAAGAGACCATTCCCCCGGGCATAATTGCTGGCGACTTAAAAAGTCCGCTCTCCAATTTTCCACTCCTGGGACATATCTTTCTGCCCATTCCAGGATGCAATTCGCTTCCCTCTGGGCTGCACGACTCCTGGTGCCACCCTGGTGATTGATATATGCCACTGCTGTGGCATTGTCTGATTGAATTCTGACAGGGGACCCTTGGAGTTTGGATGTCCATGCTACTAGGGCATACCGGGCTGCTCGTATCTCTAAGAGATTGATGGGCAGGGCCTTCTCTGCTTCTGACCACTTGCCCTGGAGAGACCATTGCTCCAGTACTGCCCCCCAGCCTATGAGGCTGGCATCTGTAGTGACCACCTTCCAAGAAACCGGACTGAAGGGTTTCCCTTTTTCCAGATTCTGGGGCACCAACCACCAATGGAGGCTCTTGCGAACGGAAGGGGACAGGGACATTGGTAAGTTTAAAGCCTGAACTTTTTTGTTCCAGGCTGACAGTATGGCCCTCTGCAAGTTCCTTGAATGGAATTGACCGTAGGGTACTGCTTCGAATGAAGCCACCATTTTTCCCAGCAGCCTCATACACAGGCGTATGGATGGTTTTCTTTTTTTGTACCCACTAAGTGGGTCAAATCTTTCAAAGACGACACCTTCTCTGGAGGTAAGAAAATCTTTCTCTGATTTGAATCCAGTCTTAGCCCCCAAGTATTCCAGACTTTTGACTGGTTTTAGGGCTGACTTGTCTCGGTTGATAATGCAACCGTGAGATTCCAGATACTTGATTGTCTTGTGAACGACCACTTCTAGTTTTTTTCACTGAGTGGTCTATCAGCAACAAGTCGTCTTGATATGCCATTATCGTTACACCTTGTGTTCCTAGTTTGGCCAATCGTAGGGCCAGAATTTTTGTGAACACTCGTGGTGCTGTGGCCAGACCGAAAGGTAAGGCTCTGAACTGAAAATGGCGCCCTTCTACTGCAAAGCGTAGAAATTTCTGGTGGGCCGGACAGATGGGAATATGCAAATAAGCATCCCTTATGTCGATCGAGGCTAACCATTCCTGCCCTTGTAGGGCGGTGGCCACCGATCGGATCGACTCCATCCGAAAAAGTCCTGATATGTAGGAACTTGTTTAGCCCTTTTATATTTAATATGGGCCTCACGTCCCCATTTGGTTTGGGGACTGTGACAAGGTTTGAGTAAAACCCGAACCCGCTTTCTTCCAAGGGAACCTTCATGATTACCCTTGGAGCAATAGTTGTTCTAGTGCCAGAAGGAGGGATCCTCTCTTCTGGGGATCGCTTGGCACGTTTGACCTCATAAAATGGGCAGGAGGAGTGTCTTTTAACTCCAGCCTGTATCCCAGACTTACTGCGGAGATCACCCATCTGTCTCTGATGGTGTCCCGCCAGGTCTCTGTGAACAACTGAAGTCTTCCCCTCACCCGATTGAGTGGGGGCAACCCTTCATGACTTGGGGGGAGGTTTTGTACCTCTCTTGACCCAGGGTTTCTTGTTACCCTGTGATTGTCCCTGATTTCTGCCCCCTGGATTTGACCGCGGAGGCCGTCGGAACTGTTTCACAGCCGATGTGCCAGGGACTGGAGAAGTAGGCCTCTTTAAAGAAGGACTTCTACCCTTGTTCTTAACCGGCGAGAGTGTACTTTTACCGGCAGAAGTTTTCTGGATATATTTGTCCAGATCTTCTCCAGATAAGCGTTCTCCATGAAATGGGAAGCTAATCAGCAATTTCTTACAGGGAGCTTCAGCAGACCGGTTTTTGAGCCATAGAAGCCTACGCATATGTCTACAGACAGCGTAAAGCGGGAGGCCTGTTGGATTGTATCCTTTATGGCGTCCACCGCAACACAAGGCTCTAGGTAGGTCAGCTAGGGCAAGAGCCTGCTGATCTGGTAAGTCCCTTAAGACTTGTTTCAACTGATCTTTCATTGCTTGGCAGACTCCAATCGCTGCTACTGCAGGTTGTGTCACCATGCTTGCTGTAGAGAAAGCAGATTTTAGTAAAGACTCCAATTTTTTATCTATTGGGTCTTTGAACATTGGAACATTATCTACTGGACATGTCAGTGATTTATTTACACAAGAGATGGCTGTGTCCACTGTAGGGACCCTCCATTTTTTTATGAACTTATCCTCCATGGGATAGATCACTGGAAATCTCTTGGGGGGAGTGAATATTTTAACAGGATGCTCCCAATCCTGGTAAATAAGCCCTTCCAATAAAGGGTGGATTGGGAAGGAACAGACAGTCTGGGGAGCTTTCAGCGACCCCAGCGAGGAAACAGTAGTGGTTGATGGTTCCGCCAGAGGCATTTTAAATGCTGCTCGGACCATGTTAGTCAGAGACTGAACCCATAATCTTTCAGCCTGAGATGCTGAGAAAGGTTCTTCCACTGTTGATTCCTCTATAACTGAATCAACCTCATCCTGATCCCCTTCAGGTAGGTCGATCTCTGTGTGGGACTGTTCCTCCACTAACAGGCACTCTGCAGGAGGAGACGGAGATCGGACGCGCTTTCCCTGTGACAGGGAAGCAGCGATCAATGCTGTTAATCTCTCTTCCAATCCTCCCAGAGTTGAGGATAAAACCTCCTCTGTTATATATACAGGAGCAGGTGGACTGGGGACAGCCGCAGTACCAGGTACTCCTGCGGGGTTCCTACGGCTACTGACCTCTGAAATTTCAGGGGAGATTGGCGCAGTACAAGCATGCCCAAAATCCTCAGAGCCCGATGGAGACCCCTTTCGCTTCTTGGAAGACTTATTTCCAGAGCGTCTGGACGACATATCCTATAAGCACAAAGCTGAGGTATTCCCGTCGTCATACACCAATTTTGCTGGTAATAGTCTAACAGTTGCTGCTATATACCAGCTGGTGTCCACTAAAGTGTCTTTCTATGGGGATGCCTGCATCAACCGCCTCTGTGTGCCACCGTTTTGTTGCTAGCTCTGCTTGCATCCAGCTGACATTTGTACTGTGTCCTTTATCCATGCTGGGACGCCTGCACATGCGCAGAAGCGCCGCGGCGCGCATCGAGCGTCATCCACCCGCCCCGCCCCTTTCCTTTCATAGGAGGCGCGTGCACGTGCCCGCGCGCACGCCCGTGCGCCATTGGCGCCTTTTTTGAAACCAAGCAGGGACTAGGAGCCAGGGCCCTTTTTGCCGGAGGGCCTGTGCGGTGGATGAGCGCAGCAACAGGGCAGAGGAAGTGGATTCCCACAGAGAACTTACCAACTGCCTGGATCTTTTGACTTGAAAAAACCAAAGATCCACATGACAAGAAAAATGGACCACAGCGGCCTCTAGTGGTTTAACACAGGTACCGCGGTCCTCTTTTTTTTTTTTTTTTCTTGACTACTATTAAAATTTTACATTTTTCAGTAGTTACAGGCATACACAGATATTAGCGGGAATACCGTTAGGTAACAGACAGAAAGACAAATTAGGCTTGGGGGTCCCCCAATAGAACCAAGTTCCTGGGGGCCCCCACTTACCTGTTCCCCGCCGCAGGACTCTGTTTGGTCCACAGAAGCCCAAACTTCACCTATCACGGCAGGCATTGTAATTAAACCTTCAGGGACCGGGTTCCCAAGGATTCCACTCCCCTGGACCTGTATAGCACCCTGCACAGACAACATCTTGGTCGTGGGTATGACCAGAGCTCTGGATCCCAGGGTCCAGCCCTCCTAAGAGAGGCATTACAGGCAAAACCTTGCTCTTGTGTTGCAAGGCCCGGGTACTGACCGTTTAGCTATGAAGCTTTTTTGGTCGGATCCGGAACAGCTTACTAAGGCCCGTAAAAGAACCTGTACGCAAGCCCAGTGAAAACACATGTTACTCTTTGGCCAACACCTTAGACACTGGCAAAAAACTGAGGTGCTCCCGGATGGGAGGGGCTTATATAGGGGAGGGTACTTCCGGTTTTGGAAGTTGCCAGTGCCAGCACCTGACGGTATCTATATAACCCATTAGTAATGACTAAGTCGCTCTGTGTCCCGTGATGTACGAAAAAGAAAACCATCTATTGTAGATAGAGGTCGACCGATATATCGGCTGGCCGATATATCGGCCGATATTTGGCCATTTTTGATAAATCGGCCGATTTATTATCAAGATTAGGCCGATATTTCAGACTGACCTCCGCTCATTCTTCCTTCTCCACACTCAGCGGCTCTGGCTGCATCAAGCGCCGCGCTGAGTGTGTGAGCAGAGAGGAGAGAGAGACAGAGAGGAGCTGTCAGCTTGATGTCGGAGGTGGGCGGGACCCGGCCGGGGTGGGCGGGACCCGGCAGCTAAATTACACCAGCCAATGATTGGGCTGCTTTAGAAAGGGGGCGGGGCCACATAACGTAGCGACCCGCCCAGATACCATCCCATTAGCTGGTGTAATATAGCTGCTGGGTCCCGCCCACCCCGGCCCGGGTCCCGCCCACCCCGACATCGAGCTGACAGCTCCTCTCTGTCTCTCTCTCCTCTCTGCTCACACACTCAGCGCGGCGCTTGATGCAGCCAGAGCCGCTGAGTGTGTGAGCAGAAAGGAGAGAGAGAGAGGAGCTGTCAGCTCGATGTCGGGGTGGGCGGGACCCAGCAGCTATACCCAGCAGCTATATTACACCAGCTAATGGGATGGTATCTGGGCGGATCGCTATGTGTATGTGGCCCCGCCCCCTTTCTAAAGCAGCCCAATCATTGGCTGATGTAATTTAGCTGCTGGGTCTGCAAAATCAGTGCAATCTGTCAGTGCCGCCAGCCAGTGCCACCGCCAGCCAGTGCCACCCGCCACCGCCAGCCACCGTCAGCACCACCCGCCACCGCCAGCCAGTGCCACCCGCCACCGCCAGCCAGTGCCACCCGCCACCTCCAGCCAGCGCCAGTCAACGCCACCGCCACCCGCCACCGCCAGCCAGCACCACCCGCCGCCACCGCCAGCCAGCACCACCCACCGCCAGCCAGCGCCGCCCGCCACCGCCAGCCAGCGCCACCTGCCACCGCCAGCCAGCGCCAGCCACCGCCACCGCCAGCCAGCGCCACCCGCCACCGCCAGCCAGCGCCACTGCCAATCAGTGCCATCTGTCCCAAACTAGTGCCATCTGTCAGTTCCAAACAAGTGCCACCTGCTAGTGCCAGTCAGTGCCAATAGTGCCATCTGTCAGTTCCAAACCAGTGCCACCTGCCAGTGCCATCTGTCAGTTCCAAACCAGTGCCACCTGCTAGTGCCAATCAGTGCCACCTGCCAGTGCCAATAGTGCCATCTGTCAGTTCCAAACCAGCGCCATCTGCTAGTGCCAATCAGTGCCACCTGCCAGTACTAATCAGTGCCTCCTGCCAGTTCCACACCAGTGCCACCTGCCAGTGCCACCTGCCAGTTCCAAACCAGTGCCACCTGCCAGTGCCAACTGTCAGTTCCAAACCAGCGCCATCTGCTAGTGCCAATCAGTGCCACCTGCCAGTTCCACACCAGTGCCACCTGCCAGTTCCAAACCGCCATCTGCTAGTGCCAATCAGTGCCACCTGCCAGTGCTAATCAGTGCCACCTGCCAGTGCTAATCAGTGCCTCCTGCCAGTTCTACACCAGTGCCACCTGCCAGTTCCAAACCAGTGCCACCTGCCAGTGCCAACTGTCAGTTCCAAACCAGCGCCATCTGCTAGTGCCAATCAGTGCCACCTGCCAGTTCCACACCAGTGCCACCTGCCAGTTCCAAACCAACGCCATCTGCTAGTGCCAATCAGTGCCACCTGCCAGTGCTAATCAGTGCCTCCTGCCAGTTCTACACCAGTGCCACCTGCCAGTTCCAAACCAGTGCCACCTGCCAGTGCCAACTGTCAGTTCCAAACCAGCGCCATCTGCTAGTGCCACCTGCCAGTTCCACACCAGTGCCACCTGCCAGTTCCACACCAGTGCCACCTGCCAGTTCCAAACCAGTGCCACCTGCCAGTGCCATCTGTACTGAGGACATCAAGTGTGTGCTAGAGTGACGGGAGTAAGCAGGAAGGAGTGGAGTGGGTGAGGGTTTTTTTTTTTTTTTTTTAATCGGCCACACAAAAATCGGCCACAAAAATCGGCCATCGGCCGCCCAAATTTCTAAATATCGGCATCGGCCAGCGAAAAACCCATATCGGTCGACCTCTAATTGTAGATGTAAAAACCACATACTTTATAGTCCAGCTACAACCAAACTTATTTATGTATTTCTTTTTTTGACAATGTCCTTATGACACACTTTCTGTCCTTCCTTGTCCAGTTGTCTGAAGTTCACAGACAGCAGTAGAAACCTTACAGAGGTTTTAAGATTACCCTACTCTATTCAAAAGTTAAAGAAATCCAGTGTTGAGAGATTTCATGCAATTATTATTTGAAGAGCATGTATTTTAGATAAAACTGAAATAAATGCCTGAATTTATGGTGTTGACAACTTTCTATCATTCCCTGTGCTACAGCACCCATATTAAAGTGGAGTTGGACCCAAAAGTGGAACTTCCGCTTATCTGCTTCCAAAAGGCTTCACTACTGGGTTCCCTTACGATGAACGGCGGCGACAGCACCCGACAGCCAATCCGAAAATGTGCTGGGGTGCCGACATCGTGGGCTCCCTGGACAGGTAAGTGTCCAAATATTAAAAGTCAGCAGTTACAATATTTGTAGCTGCTGACTTTTAATTAGTTTTTTCCCCCAGGCAAAACTCCTCTTTAAAATGGAAGTAAACCCTCCATTACAACTTTCACCTACAGGTAAGCCTAAATTAAGGCTTTCCTGTAGGTGTTTGCAATATCTCCTAAACCTACACGGTTTAGGAGATATTTGCCAATAACAATGCACTGTTGTCTACGGCGCATGCTCGCCATAGACAACGGCGCAGGCGCACTGAGAATGCCGGTTTTCTCTGTGGGATTTGACGGCTCCCGCGCGCATTCGCGGAGTGACGTCTTCGCCGCTCCGGCCAATCGCATCGCCCTAGCGGCTATACCCGGAAGTAACCTTCCGGAGGGGGATTCGAGTACGGCTTCGGGGGCTTCAATCTAAGGTAAGTAATGCATAATGAACTAGTATGCTAGTCATACTAGCTCATTATGCCTTTGTCTTGCAGGTTTTTAAAAAATAAAATAAAAAAATTTGGGGTTTACAACCGCTTTAAGTAATGCAGAATACAGACAGTCTAACATTGTGAACATCCCAATAGGAGCAGAAGCACAAAGATGACCTTAGTTGACTGTCCTCATCTAATCAGCAGGTTAATGGTAAAGGGGTAATGCCCCTGTATTCCATAACTTTATGGTCTTGGCATTTGATGTGTTGAACAAAAAGGTCCACTGTGGTAAGACACGATTGATTGTGGTAAGTGACCCACAATCAATCTATTAATGGATATGCACCTTTTCTCTAGTGCCCAAGAACACAGGTCTATTGTGGTACATTGGGGATACAAATGTGATCACTTATCTTGAGTATCGTTGGGCAATTATAGCCAATGCCTTGGGGTTCGTTCACTTGCCAACGCCCTGCGCTGTGTTAGGGTGATATTTAATTCAGATTGAGTGTGTGTGTGTGTGTGTATATATGTGTGTGTGTGTGTGTGTATGTAATAAATATATATATATAATGTGTGTGTGTGTGTGTGTGTGTGTGTATGTAATAAATATATATATAATGTGTGTGTGTGTGTGTGTGTGTGTAATAAATATATATATAATGTGTGTGTGTGTGTATGTAATAAATATATATATATAATGTGTGTGTATGTAATAAATATATATATAATGTGTGTGTGTGTGTGTGTGTAATAAATATATATTAGTGTGGATATATATATATATATATATATATATGTGTGTGTGTGTGTGTGATTGAGTATATATTAGATAGATATATATCTATCTGAATTAAATAGCTTTGAATAAGCAGGCACTGAAAATATGGGAATGTGTATTGTGTAATTAGGGAGTTTCTCAGTTCTAAACCGGACCCCTTGATTTCCCAGTACAAATATTGTCCTATCAGCTCTGTAACTGACCGTTCTATTCCATGATATAAGTGATCCTTTAATATCTCAGTGTGATTGTCAGATCAGGTCTGTAAAGGACACTTCGATTTCCAATTTGTAGACCTGTCAGAACAGATCGGTACCCGACCCTTGGATTAGGGTTAGGTCTGTAAATGACCCTTTGATTTTCCTGTATGAGTGTTACCATATTGTTGTATAGCTAAGGAGGCTGAGAAAGGACAATATCTCTTAACTTCATCCTCTTTATAACTTCCAATAGTTTAGAAGCCAAAACATAACGTCCTCTAAGAAACTGGGGCCAAATTTGCCTCATAGGGTAAAAATAAAATCCAGTTAATATACATTTTCAGGGAAGAAAAAACTATCCACAGTATTTATAATTGTGGATACCTTTTTAAGGATAACAAGATTGGTATAATTGATAGTGATGGGCATATTGCAATTATAAAGTTTTCCTAACTTAAATTATCTTGATGAAACACTTTGAGAATCAGATTATTATTCATCCTGTTTCTATTTTCTCTGACGTCTTCAGCCCATTTAGTTTCCTGATCAGTACTGTCTGCTCTGGTTTTGTTGTCTGTGCTAATGACCCTAGTGGACTTTAGATTTTACTCTTTGTATTTGTTCTTGCTTCTTGGTTTTGTTGTAGGATACTTTGGGTTAAATTGTGTCAGCATGTCGCTGAATTATGTGATACAAGCTAGCAGCCTACTCTGTCTAGCATTGTCTTAATGTGACTTCCTCTACACATTGTGTCATAGCACGAGGCAGCACTGAAGGAAAGGCTCCATGCTTGCAGCTTGTATTTTGTGTCCCTGCGCTTCCCTCCACTTCAAGATTTAGAACGGCAGGCCACCTCTGAGCTGTTCTTTGACCATGGAAGCCCGTTGTGAGCCTTGAGCTGTAGCCAGCAAGTACAGAAGGTCTGCTAACGCTTCATTCAGTGGGAGGAAGGTAGTGAGGACTCTTATTGTGAAAGCAGACGGTGTTCTGCAGTTGGCTTTTGTTGGGTCTGAGCTGTCAGCAGACATATTTGCTGGGTGGGGGTTGGGCTGACCCACAAAGCAGCTTATACTGGCCCTTTGGAAAGGAATTAGTGTAGGATTTTTGCTTTTGGGGGTGAATAAAAGTCTTGCTTTACAAAATAAAGTTGAGATGAGCTATTTTTATTTGTTGCTGTCAGCTGCTGCAGTATGTTGAGGAGAAGGCTAGATAATTTGTGTACAGACTATGACATTTGAATATGTATGTAGTGTTCAGGCTTGGAGGGTAGACTTATAAATTTGTTTCATGTTTTGTACAATACAGGTGATGGTGTTTTCATCCTCCTATTGATAAATGGCCAGGTTTTCTCCTGTAACGTGCATGTATGCATCCATGTATAACATATGATTGTTGGATCTTTTTATTTTTTATTTTGTATTTTTAAGTCACAGAAGTATAAGAGGGCTTTTTTTTTAAGGTTTTGTCCAATAAGAGGCCAAATACCCAATGAAGTTGGCACCACATCCCCAAAAAAATGTATATTCAAAAAATGGGGAAGGGGAGAAAAGGGATTTTAACGGTGCATATTTTTTTATGTGAGGATATGTTCAATAAAACTTTTTTTTTTACCAAAAAAAACATTCAGCCTTTAACCACTTTAAAGTATTTGTAAACAGAAAGCAATGCAAAGAGAACAGGATACTGTTTAACATAAGTACATGGTACAACAGGCGCATATCGGGTATATGAAATGTTGGGGTAACACACATTTTAATATAGTTGTAAAACCCGGGGCTCTGTCTCACCTGCCTGTATACTAAACAGGCTGTTTTTAGGGTGCAGGCTTGTGTCTGCTGTGTCGGGGGCCGTGCCTGGTGATAAAATGCAAGATTGACTAAACTTTATTGCAACCATTTTTAATGTGCCCTCATGTGATATGGACAAGCCCTGATAATAGTTAAAAAAAACCAAAAAAAAAACTGACAAATTATTTTATTTGTCATACGTTGGACTGCATAACAATAATCTAGGACTTCAGTTGGTTTGTAAATAAAAAGATTTGTAGATTAGCAATTGTAGGGAGAGCTCTCTCATTCTCCAGTGTATTGTTTTCAGATAGTCAGTAAACTCCAAGAAATGCATTGACCTGAGCAGAGTGTTCATAACAAATAAGTAAATATGGCTACCGCCATGGATGTATTTATTTAATAATCTCATTCTACTGGCAGGCAAAAATGTCAGCACCTATAAACACAATCAAAAATTGCTTTATGTTGCTTTTATGACTTAAATTAGTTAACACTTCTGTGATACTATCTGGAATCTACCAGAAAAACTAGACTTTATGGGTCCTGAGGATTGATTATGAGAAGAAAAATTTGGGTTGCCCATTGCAACCAGTTAACCTTCATCTTACTTTCACTGCAAGCTTGCTGCTTAACTGCATTAGAGACATGAAACAGGTTGTTATGGAAAAGAACAGTGCTATTTTTTTTAGACAGTTTGAAAATTCTTTTAGGGGACTATAACCTGCAGAGTAAAATTTATTGTGCATCTTTAATGTTTCACAAATCCATGACTGTACAAGTGTAGGTCTTGTATAGCTAATTTAGAGGGACATTCCTATTCAGAAGTCATATCAGAATACTTTATTAATCTCAAACTAAGTTACTATACGTGAGAAGGGCAGGTGGAAACCAAGCAAAATCAAACCTAGTTTTAAATGTATGAGCAAACTTCCAGCACCTCTAATTCAGGCTTGTGTTTTTTTTATTTATTATTTATTTATCTATTTTTTATTAATTTTTTTGCAGCGTGTAATCACAGGCAAGACGGAGTCCCGGAAGGATTTGCTTAAAGATATTACCAACAATAAGGAAGACGGTACGTGGTCATCCATCTCATTGAAGTCACAGAAATAGATATGTGGTCAGATAGAACCAACAACCTTAATTTTCCTGTTACAGCAGTTGTGCAGTGTGCCTGAATATCCAGTCCAATAGGCCTCAAAGTTAGAACCAGTGCACTTAATGTAACAGACCTGGTCAGATGCCCCCTCTCTTTGTCTGCCATACAAGTTTAAGGCAGACCATACATGGTCTGAATTTCTTTCCTGCAACCTGCTGCAGAGCCATGGTCTTCTCCCGGCAATTATCGCAAGTGTAATCCATCAGGCTGGTTGTACCCAAGTTGATTGATCAACTTGGTACATTCAGCCTGTCTATATGCGGTTCAAATCTTGTCCGGTTCCTGCTGGAGATTCGAACGGTCTATGGCCGACATGGGTGTCGCTCAGCAATGCCAGTGTAGAGCTCTGCAGTGTGAGGGCAAAAAAAGATTTCCAGTTACAAATTATATTATGCGGTTTCCAGGTCTTGGAGATAAAAATGTGCAAGAATACAACTTGTTTTAAGTTTGTATTTCAAGGTTAAACTAAAAAGCCTGATGAGTCTTTGACTTAAAGCCTCTGACTGAGTCAGAGGCGTGGGCTGATGATGTCACAACCTTCGAGGTCTCTGCTTGAAGCCAGAACGCAGTGCGCTATGCTGTGTGTAGCCTCAGCTACATACAGTTTATACAGACAGCACAGCACATCCAGTGGCCTCACATGTTAAAGCGGAGTTCCGCCAATTTTTTTTTTCGTTTTTAAGTCAGCAGCTACAAATACTGCAGCTGCTGACATTTAAAATAAGGACATTTACCTGTCCAGGGCACCCGCGATGTCGGCACCCGAAGTTGACCCGTCCCTTGGATGTTGCCGCCGCCATCTTCGGTAAGGGAATGAGGCCTTGCGGCTTCACTTCCTGGTTCCCTACTGCGCATGCGCGAGTCGTGCTGTGCAATCCGAATGGTCCCTGCTGTCTTCTGGGACCCGTGTGTCTCCCAGAAGACAGCGGAGGGGGGGTGGCGTAGATACCCACAGATAATGTGACAGGTATCTGCTCCCCCCTGTAAGGTGCCAAATGTGACACCGGAGGGTTGAAGGCTTCCGAAAAGCGGAAGTTCCATTTTTGGGTGGAACTCAGCTTTAATGAGGGACATAGTTTGTTTGGGCCAGCTTGGCCAAAATGAATAATGTAAAGTGTATCAAAAGCTGGAGTTGAGCTTTATTATTTTGGGCTGGTTATCAGTTTTCTGTGCGTTTTAAGAATACCAAACCTCTATCTTTTGTGATTCACAAGGATCTGTGAATCATTGAACTACAAGTTCTGTCTGCCACAGCGGCAGATAGACTTTTAGTTCTTGATGGAATAATTGTAGTCCATTGACACTTCTCTAGCAGAAAGCCCATACCTCGATACAGGCAGGGAGCAAGGAAGAGTCTGCAGGAGCCTGGCATTGCAACCATGACCTTTTGCTCGTGGGTTCTAAGTTTTCAGGCTTGTGAAAAAAAATGCTAAATGCACATTTTTTGTGCGCTTTTATTATTTACTAAGTGAGCTTAAATCATTTTTTTTTTTGCATCACAATGATTGCTTATTTCAGTAAACTTTGTTCCTGTTTATTGCACATTTATGATACAAAAAATTGCAACATGCAGGTATTTAAAAAAAAAAAAAAAAGCGCAAACAGGCAGCATTAAAAAACAATGGCTTCCTAAACACAAGTTGAATTTGCCTGCAGTAAAGCACATTCATTTTTATGTGTGTTTAATTGACTTATCAGCCTGGAGTTCTGTATTAAGCATGTTACCTTATCTTGGAGTACAGAACCAAAATTGGCTTTGTGAAACAGTAGTTTGTATAACAACATGCCAGAAGAAGAAATCTAACCAAATGTTATACTTTTGATTTGGATGTAGTGGGATAGAGTTGGAACCTCTGTCAGGTGTTCTCGCCATTGGAAAGATTCCCCTTCCCAGTGCTTGTACAAGCAGTAGATCTTGTCAATCAAAACATATATACAACAATACATTTTTTTATTTTGAATGGTAGAGAAGGGTTATAGGCCCTGGCTCTAACCTTTCGGGAAATGTGGTCAGTGGTCACTATGACAGGAAGTGAAATCTCCCCAAAGGATACTCAGAAGTTAAACCAGGCAGTAGTTCATGTTCTACCCCACGCTATCCACAAAAGAAAAACAAATAGTTTTGACTGGAGGGGCACTATAGTAATGAAATGGATTGATTGGGGCTGAAGTTCCAACAGGAGATGCAATTAGACCATACAGTCTAAAAGTCCCTTTTGATTAGTGACAAACTTGCTAAGTATTGTTTTTTTTAGAAAGTAGTAACTGCTTGCAGGCCAGTCTTCCCTGGTGTGTGAATAACATTGATTGTTTTCTAGTAGCTGATGCCATGGCCGGAGATGAAAATTTGCCGGAGCGGGTCAGTGATTCAAAAGGCTCTTGCGACAAGAGTGACTCAAAGGAGCACACACAAGATAACACCAATAACCCACATCCGGACTCAAATTTCAAAACATGTTGGGTGGCAGAAAACGGGATCTGTGAATGGGACACAGGAGACATCCGGCAACAGCACCCTTTGAAAGTTAACCCCACACAGACTTCAGTAGTAGGGAGCAACGGGTACATATTAAACAAATCTGTTGGCCTTCAGCAGCCTCTACGGACTTCTGGTTCCCCGCTGAGCGGGCATGCCGCAAAGACTTTGCCCGGAGCATCTAACAAAGCTAAGGCAGCCGCCAGTGCACTTGTACCCCCATCCCTTTCTCCAACACCACCACAAGCGGGTGATCAGGTCAGAGATGACAGCCCAAGCTCAACAGACTCACCTGCCCCAGACTTGAAAATACACAGAGCACGGAAAACCATACCGAAGACTGGCTGCAGTTCGGTAAGACTGTCTTAGAAGAGTTGAAGTATTTTTCACATTATTGCATCAACATAGAATGTTGGGTTATAACTAAATAGGCATTTGAATTATTTTATTTTACTTGTCAAAGGATTTGTAATTCGGCCAAATTGGCAAATCATACATTCTGTCACACTGCACAGTCGCAGAATGATGCCACTGTTATGTTTTCAGCTTTACGGTTTTCTATCTTTTATCTCCTCGTTGGACAGTGTGATTTATCTCCTTGTTGGACAGTGTGATGATGCTGCATTGTCCAGAGGGGAAACGGGAAGCTGCACAGCTAAATTAGAAAATGGTTATCACAAGACAACTGTGGCTGGGTAAAGCTAGAAATCATTTAGAAGGTGAAGCTGATCACATATATGTATTTCAACTGTACATTTGGCTGGAGTGTCACTTTAATACCAAAAACCAAATGAGGTATAAGTAAGAATGTGTTACACTGTTAAAGCTAGTTTTCCAAACTCACCATTTTATGTGTGTATAAAAGTTAGTTTTACTAAACTCAAGTTATCTGCCCCCTTGTATCGTCAAGTCACACAGACAGCCACAAATGTGATTACATATTTCTTTAAATTGGGTGTTTCTACCTTTTCTCCTTTTGGATATGTGATCTCTCTCTGCAGCACAGCCTGGGAGTAGGCAGAGCTGAGGCACAGGGCATCACATGTCCTGAGATGTTGCATCCGATCTGCCTAGGGGACAGGGCACATGCTGGACTTCATCCAAAATGACATAGAAAGCAGGGCTTATACATAATGGAACATCTAAAGCAGGGATGCCCAACCAGTGGCCCGTGGAGCCCTCTGATGTGGCCCGCGACCTTTTGCTCTGGCATGGAATAGAATACTGTTATTAAATGTCAGAATGTCAGTTTCTTACTAAAATCACAGTGTATATATGGGCATAGCTGTTCTGCAGTGATTACTGGGCTGCTACTAATCCACAGATGCAGAACAGCGCACCTGCTAGTTACCTGCACTGAGCCATAGGCTTTTGTTATTACCTGCAAGTTTGGTGAGCTTTCTGAAAGTGCACCAAACCTGCAAGAATATAATAGAAGTCCATTGCAAAGTGCAGAAAAGCCAAAAGGTACACTGCGTTGTACCCCCGGTGCGGGTAAACCGCAGCGCATCAGTGTGAAAGCAGCCATGGGCCCCTTACACACGGTCAGTCCGACCCAATTGGACCCTCCATTCATCTCTCTAAGGAGTGGCAGATGTAAACCAACTTGTGTCCTACCTCCAATCTGATCCGGCTGTGGTCCGCTCTGCATATGCAGAGCGGACATGGACCTGCCATCTGCCCGCTCTGCTGATTGTGGCCCGCGACCAGTTACCAAGTTGCTTAAGTGGCCCTCGCGCTTCAAAAGGTTGGGCACCCCTGATCTAAAGCAATGTCATGTGATATGCTGTGGATTTAGCCCTACCCCCAACCTTGTCCGTGCTGCTGGGATGAGAGCTGCGATCACACAGTGGGTATAGAAAAGAATAACCCCCCCCCCCCCCTCCCCATTAATCATATTTGTTGCTTTGCAGCCTGAAATGGAGAGGCTCACTTTTTGTTTCATCCAGCTGTATGTACTATTGACACTTAGCTTACTTAGATTATTTTTTTTAAATAAATAAAAAACCGAATCACTGAGTTGGAAAAGGGACCCCCCCCCCCTCCTAAAAATGACTGATGTTACTAATCACCTTATCAAGGGCACACAGGCCATTTGACTTTCATCTGTGGTCATTTTGGTTAGTATAGCATGAAAAGAGCTTTCCTGGAGCATTTCAGTGCCTGGTAGTACAACTGAAGCAAACAATCAACTATGGGTGGCAAGGCACTGTCAAAAGATCTCTGGGATAAAGTTGTGGATAGGCAAGACAAGAGATGGATACAAAAAAATCCAGAGGTTTTATCAATGCCTAGAAGCCCAGTGAAGTCTATTGTTAAGAAGTGGAAGACATTTGGTACAACACAGACCCTCTCTGGATCAGGACGTTGCTCCAAACTGAATGAAAGAGCCAGGAGGAAACTGGCCAGAGAGGCTACCAAGGGGCCTACAGCAACTCTAAAGCCATTGCAGGAATTTATGATAGAGTGGTCATTGTGTGCATGTGACAACAATATCACAAATTCTTCACAACTGGGGCTTGCATGGAGGATTGTAAAAAAATAAATAAGCCACTCGTCAAAAAAGGCCACATGCAGTCACGCCTGAGCTTTGCCAAAACACAACTTGAAAGTTCTGAGGCCACATGGAAAAAGGTGTTATGGTCAGATGAGACTAAAATTTAATTATTTGGCCTCAACACCAAATGATATGTCTGGCGGAATTCCAATACAGCTCACCATCCAAATAACACCATTCCTACAGTAAAGTGTTAAGGTGGTAATATCCTGTTATGGGGGTTTTTCTCTGCAGCAGGTACTGTGGCACTTGTCAGGATGGAAGGAAAAATGGATGGGGCAAAATACCGTCATTCTTCCGGAAATTCTGCTGCCCTCTGCCAGCAAGTTGTCAATGGGAAGAAGGTTTACCTTCCAACCTGACAATGACCCAAAGCTCACAGCAAAAATGACCACACAGTGGTTGAAGGAGAAAAAGGTGAATGTCCTTGCATGGCCTAGTCAGAGCCCAGACTTAAACCACATTGAAAATCTGTGGAATGACTTGAAGACTGCAGTCCACAAACAGTCACCATCAAATTTAACTGAACTTGAGTAGTTCTGCAAAGAAGAGTGGGGAAAATATTGCAAAGTCTAGATGTGCAAATTTAGTAGAGACATATCCCAATAGACCAGGGATATGCAATTAGCGGACCTCCAGCTATTGCAAAACTACAAGTCCCATCATGCCTCTGCCTCTGGGTGTCATGCTTGTGGCTGTCAGTCTTGCTATGCCTCATGGGACTTGTATTTCTGCAACAGCTGAAGGTCCACTAATTGCAAATCCCTGCAATAGACTAAAGGCTGTAAGCAAAATGTGGTTCAAACAAAATATTGACACGAGGGGTTGATCCTTTTTCCAACTCTGATTCTGTTTTTGAATTTTTTAAGTTTTTTTTTTTTCTGACATGTTGGTGTTTTATAGCTTTCACTTGGATGTTATAAGTTGCTCTGAGTAAATACAGCTGGATAAAAATACAGCCGGTCTTCATTTCAGGCTGCAAAGCAACAAAATGTGATTATTTTAAAGGGGGGGCGATTTCTTTTCTATAACCACTGTATGACCTACTAGGTAAGCTGTGTATAGTAATAAATGGCTTACTTACTCCGTTAAATGGGGAGCATGTGCAATAGATGTGGCAGCAGCTAAGCTGTACAATCACAGACTGCAGCGGGGGCAAAGACAGGGGGGGGGGGGACTCTGGCAAAAGGCAAGATCAACCAGGATTTTGCACTATTGGCTAAGCGAGTATGCATACTATATTATACAGCATGTAATGACTGTTTTTAATCATTTGGGTGTAATGACACTTTAAATTATGCCCAATTGTCAACGCCACCAAAATGTATCTTTTTTTATTTTTTTGTAGTTCCCGCTAAGTTGAATCACAGGCTAGAGTCTTCCACTTTTTTGGGACTTATCTGCTTTACTACTGCAGTATGCCTTTTAAACAGGGGATTGGTGGATGCTTATTTACCCATTTGTCGTTTTTGTATTTTTCACTGATCAAATAGCTGCCAAGTCAGCCTTTGCACCTGCTAATCGCTGTGATGACCACACACAGTGACCACATGCTAGTGTTTACATGGTTGATCCCTCCCCTTCTCCTTACAACAGAGGAAAGAGAGGAATCAAAGTAATTTTTTGAATTTGAATGAGAAATGAATGCTGCAGATCCATTTATTCATTTCCACTGA
>CM055125.1:210033925-210093925 GCA_029206835.1 Rana muscosa
ACCATATTTTCACTCATACACAGGCTCTGCTTCCAGGTTGGGTCTTGCTGATCATTTCATCTCACTGCAAAACTATAAGATGTACAGTTGTACTCATAAGTTTACATACCCTGGCAGAATTTATTTTTTGGCCATTTTTCAGAGAATATGAATGATAAAACAAAAACATTTCTTTCACTCATGGTTAGTGTTTGGCTGAAGCCATTTTATTTATCAATCAACTGTGTTTACTCTTTTTTTAAATCATAATGGCAACAGAAAACTACCCAAATGACCCTGATCAAAAGTTTACATACCCTAGTGATTTAGGCCTGATAACATGCGCACAAGCTGACACAAAGGGGTTTGAATGGCTATTAAATGTAACCACCCTCACCTGTGATCTGTTTGCTTGTAATTAGTGTGTAAAGTATAAAAGGTCAATGAGTTTCTGGACTCCTGACAGACCCTTGCCTCTTTCATCCAGTGCTGCGCTGACATTTCTGGATACTGAGTCATGGAGAAAGCAAAAGATTTGGATCTGCGGGAAAAGATAGTTGAACTGTATAAAACAGGAAAGGGATATAAAAAACTATCCGAGGAATTGAGAATGCCAATCAGCAGTGTTCAAACTCTAATCAAGAAGGAGAAAATGAGGGGGTTCTGTTGAAACCAAACCACGGTCAGGTAGACAAACTAAAATTACAGCCACAACTGACAGGAAAATTGTTCGGGATGCAAAGAAAAACCCACAAATAACTTCAGGTGAAATACAGGACTCTCTGAAAATATGTGGTGTGGCTGTTTCAAGATGCACAATAAGTAAAAACTTGAAGAAAGATGGGCTGCATGGTCGAGTCACCAAAAGAAAGTCATTACTACTCAAATGCCACAAAGTATCCCGCTTATAATACGCCAAACAGCACAGAGACAAGCCTCAAACCTTCTGGCACAAAGTCCTTTGGAGTGAAGAGACCAAAATTGAGCTTTTTGGCCACAACCAATCAACGCTACATTTAGAGAGAAATCAACAAGGCCTATGATGAAAGGTACACCATTCCTACTGTGAAACACGTAGGAGGATCGCTGATGTTTTGGGGATGTGTGAGCTACAAAGGCACAGGAAATTTGGTCAAAATTGATGGCAAGATGAATGCAGTATGTTATCAAAAAATACTGGAGAACATTTGCATTCATCAGCCAGGAAGCAGCGCATGGGAAGTACTTGGACATTCCAACATGACAATGATCTTTGGATCAAAACACAAGGCCAAGTCGACCTGCCATTGGCTACTGTAGTGAAGTGAAGGTTCTGGAGTGGCCATCTCAGTCTCCTGACCACAATATCATTGAGCCACACTGGGGAGATCTCACACGTGCAGCTCATGCAAGACAGCCCAAGAATTTACAGGAACTGGAGGCTTTTTGCCAAGAGGAATGGGCAGCTTTACCATCTGAGAAGATAAAGAGCCTCATCTACAAATGCCACAAAAGACTTCAAGCTGGATGTTAAATGGGGAAATACACGGTATTAAGAATTGGGGTATGTAAACTTTTGATCAGGTTCATTTGGGTCGTTTCTGTTGCCATTATGATTTAAAAAGAGTAAACACAGTTGAAGTTGATTGATAAGTAATGGCTTCAACCAAACACTAACCATAAGTGAAAGAAAAAAAGTTTTTGTGTTCTCATTCATTTTCTCTGAAAAATGTCCAAGAAATCATAAATTCTGCCAGGGGATGTAAACTTAGGAGCACAACTGTGTATTAACAGCCAGCCATAAACCAAGCATCGCATTTACATTTCAGGTTGCTGCAACACCATGCCTGCCATACACCCACTCGTGTACTGAGGCAGGATGTCTCAAGATTTAACAGATAAAGTATTAACAAAGGTCAAACAGCCATGCTGCCTCCCTCACCTTTAGAATATTTTAGACAATACAGCAGACGCATGCTCAGAAAGTAGGCATACCGGCACTATTTCTTTAGTGACTGAATGGACGGAAACCCAACCACAATGTTCTGACTTCACTGCAATGCTTTCCCAGTAAAGTGAAGACTAGTGAAGCAGGCAGCACAGCTTCATATTATATTAGCCTCGGTTTGCGTAGGTGATGGACGGTCTGATATCCAGATATTTTTTACCCAATAAGCAGCCCAAAACTATCTTCATAGTAGAGCAGTTCCTGAAATTGGCCACATTGTTATATTGCTAAACAGGATTTTGTCTTTGTTTGTAAACCGTGGGATGCTTGGTTCTATAGCATCAATTCACTGATTTATAATGTCATTAAGTGCCGGTTCACACTTGTGCGAGTTGATACCGAATGCGATGCGTTAAACACAAACTAGATTCGCATGTCATCCAAAAAGTAATTGTTTTCAATGATGGTGGTTCACATCTATGCGTTGCGATTCCTCACTGAATGCGATGCGATGAAAAAAAAGGGTGTGAGTTTAGAGCGTTGCGAATTTAGTCTCCATAGACATCGTTCTGGAATCGCATTTGATGGTTCACATATGTGCGAATTCCACCACACTTTTCTCCACAAAAACCAGGAAGTTAACACCTTTTTTTTTCACATTATGATTCCATTGGCTAGAACATTAATCGCAGCTATGTCCCACTCCTGAAATTTGCATTCAAATCGCATTAAAAACGCGGTAAATTCGCACCTCAGAATGGACTGAAAAAACTAAACAAATTCACAGCGCAGCAGTGTGAACCGGCACTTAACACAAATTGCAATGAGGGCTGACAACAATGACCATTATGGCAAATAAACAGAATAGAGAGAGCTTAAAGTGTATCTGGTCCAAATGCAAAATCCTGTTTTAAATTCCACATTTAGGTTTTATTAGTTCTAGCCTACTACTTTTTAATTAAAATATTTTAGAAGTGTGTAGGGCTGGGAAAAAAAAATCGATTTTAATCTTGAATCGAGTTTTGAGTGCAAATCGATTCAGATTTGAAGAAAATCAATTTTTTTTTCCTTCAAAGTTTCCGTAGCAGGGCTGCAGGGGGCGTATCCGGAATGGCACTGGGCGGCGTTACCCCAATTACATCTACTCGCCTCAGCCGCCACGAGTAGATGTAATGTAACACTAACCGCAAGCCGCCGTCTGCCTACCTGATCAGCGTGTCATGCAGACAGACGGCGGCCATTGCAGTGTTCAAAAGTCTCGCCTCCCGAGTCCTCGTCGTCTGATAGGCGGAACACTCAATTTCACAGCAGGCAGTGTTCAACCTATCACGGACATCCTCTCATCCTCGTCTGTGTTATGAGGATGAGCGGATGATCCTTGATAGGAGGAACACTGAATGCTGGGAAATTGAGTGTTCCGCCTATCGCAGACGAGGAGGAGGTGCGGCTTTTGAATACTGGAATGGCCGCCGGTGTAGCAGTAAAATCCATATCCCATGAAAATCTGCATCAGGTACGGGCACAGTGATTGAAGCACGGGCACAGTGATTGAAGCACGGGCACAGTGATTGAAGCACGGGCACAGTGAGGCATTGGGCACAGTGAAGCATAGACACAGTGAGACACGGGCACAGTGAAAAATGGGCACAGGGAGGCATGGGCACAGTAAGGCATGGGCACAGTTCAATTCAACTAAGAGTATCCTCAGGATTTTTTGTTGTTTTATTAGCTAAATCCAAATAAAGTATTAATAATTTGGGTGTTTAACAATCTTTGTTGCACACTGACTTTGCAGTTAGAGAAAGGGTTTGCCTTTGCAATTTTGTTTATTGATGCACTTTAATATAATGAAAAAAAAATTGAATCGTAAATCGAGGTTTTTATAAAAAAATCACAGATTTTTTTTGGGGGGAAATCGCCCAGCCCTAGAAGTGTGTAAATCTACTTTTTGAAGAATCTCATACACTTGCTGCCTTTTTTAAGTCAGTGACACATACTCATTGTATTATTATTATTATTATTATTATACAGGATTTATATAGCGCCAACAGTTTGCGCAGCGCTTTACAACATCAGGGAAGACAGTACAATCACAATACAATTCAATACAGAGGGATCAGAGGGCCCTGCTCGATAGAGCTTACAGTCTAGAAGGGAGGGTCACGTGAAACAAAGGGTATTGGCTGTGGGGGATGATCAGGTGGACAGAATGGAAATATAGTTATTAGGTGTGGGTGGGATAGGCTTCTCTGAACAGGAGGGTTTTTAGGGATCCTCTAAAAGCTAATAGAGAAGGAGATAGATGGACCGATTGGGGTAAGGAGTTCCATAGGCTTGGGGAGACTCTGGAAAAGTCCTGGAGTCGAGCATGGGAGGAGGTGATGAGTGAGCTAGAGAGCAGGAGGTCTTGAGAAGAACGAAGAGAACGATTAGGTTGGTATTTAGAGACTAGGTCAGTGATGTAGCTGGGGGCAGTGTTGTGGATGGCTTTGTAGGTGGTCGTTTAGTATTTTGAATTTAATTCGTTGGGTGAGTGGAAGCCAGTGGAGGGATTGACAGAGAGGGGAAGGAGACACAGAGCGGTTGGTAAGGTGGATGAGTCTGGCAGCAGCATTCATGATGGACTGAAGGGGGGTTAAAGTTTTCTGAGGTAAGCCAATGAGGAGGGAGTTGCAGTAATCAAGGCGAGAAATGACCAGGGAGTGGATAAGGAGCTTTGTTGTGTCTTTGGTTAAAAAGGGGCGTATTTTGGAGATGTTGCGGAGGTTGATGCGGCAAGATTTCGACAGTGATTGGATGTGAGAATTAAAGGAGAGTTCAGAGTCTAGAACTACTCCTAGGACCTTGGCGTGTGGGGATGGGCTGATAGTTGTGCCATCAATTTTAACAGAGAGATTGGGGGAGGAGGCACGAGGGGGAGGAAAAATGACCAGTTCAGTTTTGGATAGATTAAGTTTGAGGAAGTGGTGTGACATCCAAACTGATATATCTGATAGTAAATTAGAGATACGTGAGGCGAATGAAGAAGTGAGTTGAGGGGCAGAGAAATAGATTTGAGTGTCGTCAGCGTAGAGGTGGTATTGGAAGCCGTGGGAGGCTATCAGCTGACCCAGGGAGGAGGTGTAGATTGAAAATAGGAGAGGTCCAAGAACAGAACCTTGGGGGACCCCAATTGAGAAAGGAAGGGGAGAGGAGGAAGTAGAGTTGTAAGTAACGCTAAAGGTGCGGTTGGATAAGTAGGTAGAGAACCAGCGAAGAGTACAGTCACGGAGACCAAAGGCATGGAGTTTTTTGAGGAGGAGGGGGTGGTCAACCGTATCGAAGGCAGCGGAGAGGTCCAGGAGTAGGAGTACGGAATAGTGTCCCTTCGTTTTGGCCGTTACTATATCATTTGTTAGTTTTAGGAGGGCAGTTTCTGTGGAATGTTGAGGTCGAAATCCAGACTGAAGGGGATCAAGAAGGTTATTATCAGCAAGGTGGACGCTCAATCGGTTGTAAACTAGACGTTCAAGGAGTTTGGATAAAAAGGGGAGCAAGGAGATAGGGCGCAGGTTGTCAAGATTGGATGGGTCCAGAGAGGGCTTTTTAAGTATGGGGCTGACTAGTGCATGTTTCAAAGAGTTAGGGAAGATGCCAGAAGAGAGGGAGAGATTGAAGATGTGGGTTATAGAGCGTAGAATAGAGCCAGAGGGTGAACGTAGCATTTGCGAGGGAACAGGATCCAGAGCGCTGGTGGTAAGATGGACATTAGCAAGTAATTTAGCAACTTCGTCTATAGTGGTGGGATTGAAAGAGGGAAGTAAAGATTGTACCTGTGGGCATGAGGTGTATAGCATAGGGGGCATCTGAACCGTACAGATTTCCTCGCAAATTCTAGCAATCTTCTGGGCAGTGAGTGAGTTAGTGGGCGGAGGCAGTGGGGGACGAAGTAGAGAGTTGAAAGTAGAGAAGAGTAGACGGGGACGAGATGATAAGTTTTTAATGAGGGTGATGAAATAGGTCTGCTTGGCAGTGAGGAGGCTGGAATTGTATATTTGGAGGGCAGATTTATACTGGCCGAAATCTTTCTGGGACTTAGTCTTACGCCATTGGCGCTCGAGAGCACAGCTGTGCTTTTTCAGACTTCTAGTATCATCTGTTTGCCAGAGTTGTAGGGGGCGGGGCCTTATTCTGCATGTAGTGAGGGGGGCCAGTCTGTCCAGTGATGCTAGAAGTGTAGTGTTGTAGACAGAAGTGGCTAGGTGGGTGCAGGACAGGGGCGCGATTTTGTCATAGAGGTGGTCAGTTGCAGAGCATAGAAGAGAAGGGTTGATATTGTGAAGGTTTCTACGAGTAACTGTTAGGCGTTTGGGGGGAGAGGAGGCAGAGGAGAGGGAGAGAGTGAAATTAATAAGGTGGTGATCAGAGAGAGGGTAAGGATAGTTGGAGAGGTTGCATGAAGTGCATAGGTGGGAAAAGACAAGGTCAAGGGTGTTGCCTTCAGAGTGAGTAGGTGCATGTATCCATTGCTTCAGATCAAAGGAGGAGGTTAGACTGAGAAGTTTGGAAGTTGCAGGAGAGTTATTATTAATAGGGATGTTGAAGTCCCCAAGAATGATTGTGGGGATTTCAGAAGAGAGAAAGTAGGGTAACCAGGCGGAGAAGTCATCAAGAAAGGAAGATAGTGGACCGGTGGGCCGGTAGATCACAGCTATTCTTAGGGAAACTGGGGAGAAGAGACGAAGGGAGGTGGGTGAAGTACCTGAAAGGTGCTATGTGGGGCTAAAAGGATTCCAACACCCCCACCTTTGCGTCCACTGGACCTGGGGGAGTGAGTCCAGAGAAGACCGCCATGGGATAGAGCAGCAGAAGACGCAGTGTCGGATTCGTGAAGCCAGGTTTCGGTGACGGCGAATAGATTAAATGAGTTAGCGATAAAGAGATCGTGGAGGGAGGCGAGTTTATTAGACAGAGCGAGCGTTCCAAAGGGCGCACGAGAGAGGGAGTCTGGTCTTGGGAAGGAGAGGAATGTGAACTAGATTGTGTGCATTGCGGCTGCAGCCAGAGGATGTAGGGTAATGGGTACGTTGAGCACAGTTAGATGGAGGCCCAGGGTTTGGGGATACATCACCAGAGGCTAGGAGAAGCAGAAGGGTGAGGGAGGTGATGTGGGAATGTGATTTATGTGGGGGGACATGCCTCAGTGGTTTGGAATATTGGGGGTGTGAATATACAATTAGCCAGATTTGGTGAGTGCAGTAATAGGGAGAGGACAGAAGTGAGGATGATATGTATAAGGTGTGGGGTGGAGAAGACACAGCTGTCAGAAGGAGTGGCAGACAGTGCATTTTTAAAGGGGAAGGAAAAGCTGATTTTTTTTTAAATTTACCTGTTTTGCAATTTCTAAGGTGTTTTGTTTCCCCCCGCTTTGTGCATTCACTGAAGTGCAGAGTCAGAAGTGCGTCCACTTATCGAAAAAACCCACTTTGCGAAAGAACCCCTGTGGCTATTGAGACCATTGTACACTGTGAATATGCACTCCTGTGTATCACAGAGCTACTGAAAAGGCATTTTGGGAGGTACAGTTTGTACAAGAAAACCCCACACCTGACATCACTGTTTGGCACCAATGTAATATGGGATATGTAGTCCTTTTGAAATCAAAAGTAAACCACACGAAGCAGCTGAGAAGGAATCCAGGAAGTTGTTGGAAGAGATGGCTGGCAGACAGGCAGCTCTGACAACCTGAAAGGAACATTTTCATGTAAGCTTGTATTAGATTGTCAAAAATAACGTTTGTATTGCTAATGCAATGCTGATATTTTAAAAGGAAAGTGTATGCTGTGGCTATAGAACTCCTGTAACCAGATAAGTTGTGGTGGGTGGACTAACAGTAACTAAACAGCCCTTTCTTTTAAACACAAAAACCTATCGAGCCCCCAATAAAGACACCACGAAGAACACATAGCTTGTTACAGTAGTGCCCCCCACCCCACAGTAGTATGCTCTACCCCCCCTTCACATCACCCCCCACAGTATTATCCTCTGCCCCCCTCCACATCACAGCCCCCCCCCCTCACATTAGTATCCTCTTCCCTCTCTCCCCACAGTAGAGTCCGCTGTCCCCCTTCACATCACTTCCCCCCCCCCCACAGTAATGTACTCTGCCCCCCACAGTAGTTCCTCTGCCCCCCATAGCAGTGCCTGACCTTTTGCCCATCTTTACATCACCCTTTCACCCCCAGCCCACCCCATTGTAGTGTCTTCTGCCCCCTTCCCCATCACTGTTCTTTGCCCCTTTCACAAACACACCGAGGTGTGTACTTAGTTATTTCTTAGCTTACAGTGCATGTACAACAGAGTGGAGAGCAGGTCGCAGCACAGTACTGAACGAAGGGTTGGCGTGAGAGCTGTCGGAATTACCGTAACTTTTCATATTAATAAGATGGTGATTAGTTGCTAGGACCACTCAATGTCTTGGCAGCCAATCACGTGCTTGTTAATTTGAAAGATTTACTGAGGCAGCGGGGAAGGATCAACAAAGCAGGGACGTGTTTGTGGTCTACCTGTCTGCTGCCTGCGGCCGACGGCTCTGCCGACCCCGATATAGAGCAAATTATCCAACTGTACATTTTGGGCTAATGATTTATAGGCTCGGGTACAGCCCTGATATACAGTGATTTTGTCCAATGGTTTATCCAGAACTGCGTTTTTGTAGTCCAGATACAGCCAAAATAAAGAACCATTTGTCTAACTATACATCCAAATCCTCTGTTTTGCACCAATACAGCCTGATTACATAGACATTTATTCAACTGCCCATCAAGAAACAACGACTACTTATAGCAAAAAAAAAGTCTATAGTTGCTGTTTAATAGCCCAGATATTGCCTAACTATACCCTCAATCCAGAATCATTGGTGTGTAGCTCTGATAAAACAGGATTAGTACCCTCTCATTATCTGTGTAAAATCACTGTGTGAGTAAAAAATATATCCAATTAAATATTTTGTTTTTGTGTGGTGCTGCCTCAAGCAGCAGAAAATAGGAATAGGTGCAAATAATGTTGTTGGTGTGTTGGGGTGTGTGTGTGTGTTTGTTTGTTTTTTTGTTTTTTTTATTATTGTTTTTGAATAATCTTTTTACTTTGTTTTATGTTCAAGCCACAACATAAAGACTCACAGGAATTGACAGAACAAGAGGAAGCCAAGGAAGAAAGCACACCCAAAAATAGTTTGGAGGTTGCAAATCCTTTATCGCAGCCACAATCAAATGCACAAGAGCTTATACCTCAGGGTCAGAGCAGCATGGCTCTGGCAAGAGCTCAGTCTGGTAAGATTTTGTTAAGAATTGTATTTATATAAATTCTTGATTTTTCAAATAAACATATTTTAATTGTACTGCACAGGAAACAGGCAGCATATTCACAGTGTAATCAAAGTATTGCCATGGCTTCTGTGTCCCTAAAATGTCTCCTCCGAATTGTGCAGGGTAGCCGAGAGGTCTTCCATGTCCCTAAGCTCATTGACTTTTGAAAACCAAAGAGACTTCGAGGACTGGGTCAAAGATCTCCAACAAATAGGGATGCATGCCTTAGCTGTGTTCAGCAACAGGGCTCCTTTCCTTCAAATGCACCCCCTCTCACAAGGCTATGCACCCTCTCGCTTGGCACCACTTTGGGTCAAAAATTTCCAGCGATGTGCAGCCTACTCAGGTTTTCCATGTGAGAAGGAAAGACTGCCTACTCTGCTCCTCTTTTGACCTGTAGACAATGCCATCTACTGCTTTGCTTATTGGCGTGGTGGTACATGCTCATGTGGAAGGCAGGAATGAAAGGAGACCCCCGTTTACCTTGGGGCAAATGGGCACGTGGTAGCGGCAAAGTTGTGTATTGCCATTGTGGCACCTGGAGAGACAGAGGAGACAGGCAGTGCTGGGTGGTCCATTGACAGTGCAGTGTGTGTGTCTGACCGCCATGTTGTCGTCATCCGAACACCACCTGCCAAATGGGGGGCTCTGCTTCTGACACAACTTACTGCGCTTGAGCCCTCCTCACACCACCTGCCTCATCTGTGCTTCTGTATTCACACCACCTGCTGCACTTGTGCCCTGTTCTTAAACCACCTACTGCGCTGCCTTCTCTCACCAGCCATAGAACCTGTTCCTTCTTTTTTACATTACCCACTGCTTCCTCCTTTCCTTAAGACCCACCACACCTGCACTCCCTCTTCTATCAGCCCCTGCAGATCTCTTCCCTCAACACCTGCCGCTCCTACCCATCTCAGCATCCCCCATGCCTGTAACAGAGACACTTTTGGTAGCAATAATAAAAATGTATTAAAAACCAAACATTCTCTTTAAACAGAAATTAAATTGCAACTATAGTCAAATTAGGAATGCAGATTTGAAATCGCTAAGGACCCTGTTCACACCTGGGCATAGCAGAAACGCATGTGAATTTCTTAATGTTTCCCCAAACGCAGATAGTAGTCGTGTGTTGTGCCACGCAATGCAAACGCGCTTGGCTCATGTTTAAAAGTTGATACATGAGCTTCTTTAGCGTGTTTTTGTAGCAAAGGGAAACCCAATCAAATGAATAGTATAGCCCCCAAAACTTGCAAAATAAGTACTAAAAACATGAAGCAGTAGCATCGCTCAAGTGTGAACTGGGCCTAAATCCAGACACATAATGCTTTTTCTCCTTTCTGATAGGCAAAGTATAAGCTAATAAGCACAATATCCGATCACCTTCATAAACAATGTCTGTGCCTAACCCCTTCAGTGACATCATGCTGACTGACAGCAGAATTCTTTCCATAGCAGGCCAGCAAGGCTCCAGCTTCACAATGGAATTTTTCTACTTTTGCATAGAGATAACATTCTATCAAGAATGCTGGCATGCATCAGCTATAAGTGTATCCCTGCACCTGTGCATGGCCGCTATGTATGTTTGACAACACCTAAAAATTAGATTTCACTAACTTTTTTTTTTTTTTGGTGAAACATAGATTTAAACAATTACTTCTAGCTCTTGCAACTTTTTTTTTGCAGTTTAGTAGAGAACATTATGTACACCAACTATTTGACCCTGGAAAGTTTTGTTATTCTGTTTAGCCAGTCTTGTGATTCACATACCCTTGTCTACATGGAAGATACTAAGTTCTTATATCAGGTTTGCGTTTTCCTGTGTTTCCCCGCTTGCTCATAGTATGGTGATTTTAGCAGGCAAAGAGCTTATATTTTTATGCTGTCTTTCTCAATTTACAGAGTTTTAAAAGTACTGAATAACATAGATTTGAGCTTGCTGTGTGTCTCTCTTGCTCTATAGCTGCTGCAGTTTCTCGAAAGAAGAAGCGACGAATGGGAACATACAGCTTGGTGCCCAAGAAAAAGGCCAAAGTGCTGAAGCAACGAACAGTTCTGGAGATGTTTAGGAGCATGACCAATACTTCCTCCAGTCCCAAGGTAAGGACTTCTCTGGCCTTGTTAATGCTAGCCACATGCCCACTTCTCTAAAACTTTATCTGAGATCATTAAACACTTTCAGAATACATTTTATTAGTAAAGTAGGCAAATAAGTGGCAGAATTACTGCTCCCAAGAGTGTTCACCAAGGTCCTGGCTCCAGGGAGATATTGCTGTTTTATAGTACCTGGATGACTTCTGAGGAAGCAATCGGCTTTGTTTCTGAAGACCAATGTGTCGCCCACGGTGCACACTCTGGAGAAATGTGGATGGATTTTGTATTGGCCGTAGTCTGCCTTAATCCCAGCCTAGAGGTTAGAATATCTGGGCCTGACCCTTTAAGGACTCAACTTGCTTAAGATGCTGGCAAATCCCTTGATTCACCTTTGCATGAGCGTTCTGGGAAAGACGGTTGCCTCCTTCAAGGCAGTACCCTTTTCACAGTTTTATTCAAGGCCCCTAAAACAGAATATCTTGGCGGCACGGGCCCAGTAGGACATAGTCGTTGGATTCCCCGATGCTGTTGTTTCCCAGCACCAGACTGTTGTAGCTGGGTAAATTGTTTCTTCCTCCTATTTTAAAGGGTCTTGATGTCAGCTTGATACATTGGGGTTGAGTTCTGGACTATATTTTTGTTCAGGGCACTTGGTCACCACAGGAGAGGGTGTTGCCCATTTACATCTTAGAATTAAGGACAATTTGCCTCGCCCTACTACATTGGTCAGTGCAGCTGAGGGGCCTTCTTATGAGGGTTTGGCCAGACAATGACACAGTGGTGAAGGCACCAGAAGTAGCAAGAGCCAGAGGCATTCAAAGAGCTCTGCCAACATTGGGAACTTCAGATGGTGGTCTTCTGGCTCCCATGTTCAATGCAAAGCTGGAAAGCATTGTCTCTAGGACCAGGGATCCTCTAGTGTTTGTGATGGATTCTCTGGTGAGACCATGAGACCAGTTCTCCCTAATCTGTGCCTTCCCATCATTACGGCTTCTGCTTTATATACTTCCCAGGATTTAAGTGGATGGAATTCTTAAGATTCGGATTGCCCAGGAGAACTTGGTACTCCGACATTGTGAACTATTCAACGGATCAACCCGACCTACTGATGCAAGGTTCAATCTTCCATGCTTCTTTACACTGGCTTTAACAGCATGGCTTTTGAAGACAGGCCGAGGGAAAGGATTCTCTAATTCGGTCTTTCCTATCCTTCTGAAAGCTAGGAAGGCAACTTTCAGAAATATTAATAACATGGATTTGGAAGTCTTATTTTATTTTCACCCTTGCATCCTTTTGTGGGAGCCTTTGTGCTGGATACTGCATTCTACTGGTTAATATCCTGTTTGACTCAGTAGGACCTCAGCTTGGTACTTTCTATATATATGTACTGAAATTTTAAATTTCATGTCTTCCAAATAAAACTTTTTGTACAAAAAAAAAAGATGACATACTTTACTAGCGAGATAAATCTATAATTCTACCACTTTACCAAACTCTGGTTTGGCCACATGAGTATGCCATCTAGTTATGGTCGCCTGTCCTCAGGAGGGATGTGCTGGAATTGAAAGAGTCCAGAAAAGGACAAGCAAACTATCAAGGGGGCTGGAGGACCTCTGTTTATTAGGAAAGGCTTACACATATTAGGCTTGTTTTTCCCTGGAGAAGAGACACTTAAGTGGAGATGATCGCAATATCTAAATGGTGATTCTAGTACAGGGAGAAAACTGTTCAGTCTCAGGTTGCTCAAAAGGATATGCGGTCACTTAATGACGTTGAACAAGAAGCAGTTGAACCTTAAAGAGGAGCTCCAGGCTCCTTCAGAAAAAATTAAAGTCAGCAGCTACAAATAATTTTGGTACTGTAGCTGCTGACTTAATATTAGGACGCTTACCTGTCCAGGAATCCAGCTGTGTCCTCACCCAAGCCGTTTTTTTTAGTTGGCTATCGGGAGCTGCTGCCGCCACCGTCTCCACTAAGGGATACCAGAAGTGACGCCTTGAGACTTCACAGCAGATTCCCTACTGCGCATGCGTGAAGCGAGCTGCACTCTGTGAACGGGACGGCTGTGGGGGAAGGAGGAGGGGAGCCAAACTTCCGGCTGAGTCAGCCCCAGTGAATTCAGCCAAAAGTGTAAGCGGGTACTTGTGAAAACCAGGTACCTGCCCCCCCCCCCCCCCCAAAAGGTGCTGAATGTGGCAGAGGGAGGAGGCAGACAAGCGGAGCTTCCCCTTTTGGGTGGAGCTCCCATTTAAACTGTGTAAGGGGTTCTTTACTGTTGGAACAGTAAGGATGTGGAACTTACTTCCAGAATCGGTTATGTCAGCGGGAAGTGGCAACAATTTAAAAAAAACTTTAGAGATGCATTTAAGTGGAACTAATATACAGGGATATGGTAAGTGTTGTAGAGATAAATGAATCCACACACCCACACAGGGTGAACTGGATGGACTGATGTCTTAATTCAACTTAACCAACTGTATAATTGTAGAACATATGTGGAATATTAGGAAGGTAAATCGTAAACATTATAAAACCAGGTATTTAAAAACTAAAGTTAAATCAGTAAGCAAGTTAGGAGGGAGGGGGCAGAGACTAACTTACAAATTTAGTGAGAGGTCTGCTTTAAGGACTTCCCAGTAGACGATTTTCTTGTTCATCTGCCCTATCTGCATGCTCATTTGTTCACAATACAATTTGTATATCCTCTTATAGAGTGACAGGGAGTCGGAAATCCCACACATAAATGGTGAGAACATGGAGATGGATTCTGAGGAGGAGGACTCCGAGGACCCTGAAGAGGAGGATTACCACAGTGGTGAGCCAAGCATCTCTGAGCACCAGGATGATCTTCCAGCTCCATCTGAAGGCACACCAGAATCAGACACCCTAAAGAAGGTAAAGCTCTGCTAAGTGGGTGTAGATCTTTTATTTTACAAAAAAAAGGCCACAAATAGACCTTTTCTAGGTTGTATGCATTACATTTAATAAGACCCTGCCACTGGTCTACTGTGGATTAGACCTTGGACAGGACTATTTTTTTTTAAACAAATAATTTCTGTAGAATATAGTAGTAATAGTGACATCTGCAGGTAAAACCGTGTACCACATTATTTTTTACTACAAATAGTACAAACTTAAAAGCTGTATTTAATGCTAGAACAATTGCCCAGAATCCCTATGCACTATTCCTTGTTCTGCAACATAAGAGGCCTCATTTAAAACTTCTCCTAAAAGTTAGGAAAAAGTAGATGTGTTCACATGAACACATCTCTGGCAGGGTCCCTACTGAAGTACCTTCCTAATTTATAAATATACTGACCTTAACCATTTCAACACTGGCTATTTTCACCCCCTTCCTGCCCAGGCCATATTTTATTTTTCAGCGCTGTCACACTTTGAATGACAATTGCGCGGTCATGCAACACTGTACCCAATTATGATTTTTTTTTCTCCACAAATAGAGCTTTCTTTTGGTGGTATTTGATCACCTCTGTGGTTCTTATTTTTTGCACTATAAACAAAAGAAGAGTGATAAGTTTGAAAAAAAACACTATTTTTTACTTTTTGCTATAATAAATATCCCAATTTGGAGATTGCTGCTTCTAGTACCAGATTGACAAATCTGGTACTAGAAGCAGTGAGTACCAGAGCTCCAGGATCTGCACTGAATAGTGAAGATACATGATTGGAGACCAGTTTTTTTTTTTTGTTTTTTTTTTAACACGGTTATATGCGGAGACCTGTGACTCGGGTCTCCGCATCAGCCTTTTCTAGCTTGTCCAACAGCATTTCTTGCCTCAACAAATCCATTACAATTCTGGTTAAGGATGTTCCAGTCTTCCAGGTCCTGGTGGACAAACTCTTAGAGATTCTCCTTAAAGTGGCTTTTGCTCTGTCGAGCTTGGCTATGCAACCCACAGTGGTGTCTATGGCTGAAATAGTAGATTAAATGCTGCGCTTTGAAATACTACACAATAAATGCGTGCTAAAGATTAAAACAAACACATGTAGTGTTAATGTGACGTGAGTGACATATGTGACATAGACGTGATATGACCAAATAAAAACATGTCAATTAAAACATTAATAATAAAGTGGTCATGTGCATCCAAGTGCTTTGTAACACAAATATAAGTGGTATATAGGGAACAATAGTCCCACTTTGAAACAAAAACAAGTATTTTATAGGAAAACAATGCTGTGACAGTCCTGTTGAAAAAAGTGCATATGCGTGGTGTCCAGTAATAGCACTGCTGACATAGTTATATATTTATGCGTCTGAAAATGATTGACGGGTGTTGCAGACCATGCATTGGTGCTCTTGTTCCAGTGACCCCCTAGGTATTAAATGCTCACCTTGGAGCGCGTGACTTCGCATTTCGCTCAGTCAATACACGCTTGTGAACCACCCCTGGGTTCTATAATGTTAACAGGATCCTGGGCTTCCCACGCAGTATCTCGGGAATAATGGGGAATAAAAAGCCTTGATAGTGTAATATCACTTTAAACGTTTTATTAAACAAATAAAAACAACCCCCCAATGGGGTACTCACATGTACCAGGTGCGTCAGTGCACCACTCTGTGTATAGCATGAAATATTACAGCGACTGGTGTTGGGGATGGTATGACAGGCAGTCCATCTGCCTAGGAGGAAGCATACACCATTCCAACACCAGCCGCTGTAATATTTCATGCTTTACACAGAGTGGTGCACTGACGCACCTGGTACATGTAAGTACCCCATTGAGGGGTGTTTTTATTTGTTTACCCACTTCCATACCGGGTCATTGTAAAATGACGCCGGCAGGAACCCTCTCTCCCTCCGGGTGGACGTCATGACGTCCTGGGTTTGGGGGGGGGGGGGGGGATATCTGAATGATGCCTGCAGCTAGAGGCATCATTCAGATACCCTTCTCTTCAGCCGGCGATTCTGCGCACCATAAGAACGATCATAGCGGCGGTTCCGCCGCTTGATCGTTCTTATAGGTGGCGGAAGGGGACATCCCCCCTCCCGCCGCCACCATCCGGTGCTTCTCCGAGCTCTCCCATGCCATCGGGGGCACGGAGAAAGAATCGTCCGGCGCCGGTGGTCAAATGACGAGGAGCATAGAGATGACTGGTGACCAGATGGTCACCAGTCATCACTATGACTGTCGGAGGCCCAGGCGCGATGTGATAACGTCACGCCCGGGTCCTCAAAAGTAAACAAAGCCGCCATTGCGGCTAGTAGGCATGAGATCGGTGAATTTTTTTTCACAATCTCATGCTTTCCAGCCTGGAGGAGTGATGTGGGGTCTTATTGACCCCGCATCTCTCCATAATGAGGACCTGTCACACACATTCCTATTACAAGGGATGTTTACATTCCTTGTAATAGGAATAAAAGTGATCAAAAAAAAAAAAAAAGTGTAAAATAAATAAGTAAAATAAAAAAATAAAAAAGTTTTTTTTTTTTTTAAAAACGCCCCTGTCCCCAATAGCTGGCGCTCAGAAGCGAACGCACACGTAAGTCCCGCCCACAAATGTAAACGCCGTTCACACCACATATGTGAGGTATCGCCGCGTGCGTTAGAGCGCATGCAACAATTCTAGCACTAGACTCTGTAACTCTCTAACCTGGCAACCTGTAAAAAATTTCAAAGCGTCGCCTATGGAGATTTTTAAGTACCGAAGTTTGGCACCATTCCATGAGTGTGCACAATTTTAAAGCGTGACATGTTAGGTTATGTTACGCCGAGTAAATAGATACCTTTCATATTTTATAAAAAAATTGGGCTAACTTTACTGTTTTTTGTTATTTTTTAATTCATAAAACCATTTTTTTCCCCAAAAAAGGCGTTTGAAAAATTATTGCGCAAATACCGTGCAAGATAAAAAGTTGCAACGACCGTCATTTTATTCCCTAGGGTGTCTGCTAAAAAATATATATAATGTTTGGGGGTTCTGAGTAATTTTCTAGCAAAAGAATGATGATTTGTACATGTAGTAGAGAAGTGCCAGAATAGGCCCGGTATGGAAGTGATATAAAAAGCCCTGTATGGAAAGGGTTAATAAAACGTTTAAAGCGATATTACACTATCAAGGCTTTTTATTCCCCATTATTCCCGAGATACTGCGTGGGAAGCCCAGGATCCTGTTACCATTACAGAACCCAGGGGTGGTTTACAAGTGTGTATTGACTGAGCGTAATTGCGAAGTCACACGCTCCAAGGTGAGCATTTAATACCTAGGGGGTCACTGGAACAAGAGCACCAATGCATGGTCTGCAACACCCGTCAATTATTTTCAGACACATAAATATATAAGTATGTCAGCAGTGCTATTACTGGACACCATGCATATGCACTTTTTCCAACAGGACTGTCGCAGCATTGTTTTCCTATAAAAGACTTGTTTTTGCACAAAAGCACTTTTTGCTATTCAAAGTGGGACTATTATTGTTCCCTATATACCACTTATATTTGTGTTACAAAGCACTTGGATGCACATGAGCACTTTATTATTAATGTTTTAATTGTCATGTTTTTATTTGGTCATATCACGTCTATGTCACATATGTTACTCACGTCACATTAACACTACATGTGTTTGTTTTAATCTTTAGCACGCATTTATTGTGTAGTATTCCAAAGCGCAGTGTATAATCTACTATTTCTGTCTATGTGCACGAGCTTATGAGACGTGTGTAATGCTTGCAGCTGGTTAGTGACATTTATTAGGCTTTGGGTTGATTAAGGCTCGCAGGAATTCTATTACTTTCTTTGTGTCTATGGCTGTTTGCCAAACACTGGCAGTCTGGGCCAAGCGCATGGTGAGCAATCCTGAATCAATACTGATGGACCCTTTAGTACTGCACAAACTGAAGCTCCTCCCAGTAGTTTTGTGCTGCTGTGTAGGTGGTTTGGTGGACTCCCTGCGCTAAAATTCTTACCTTATTTCTATGACCTACCTCTCACGAAGCCGCCTATTGTACTTTTGAAGGCTTACTTTGCAAGGCACAGAAGTATCACCCTAGGTGACACTCTTTGGAGCATATGCTGTCATCCTCCAATCTTCCACCCTCTTGGGATATCTGTCTTGTCTTTGGATCTTAATTTGGTCTTGTTTTACAGAAGCCTCCCATTGAACATATTTGGGATGTTCCCTTAGCCAACCTTACTTGTAAGGTAGTTTCCTTTTGTGACTATCACATTAGCAAGGCGGGTCTCAGAATTGACAGTATTTTCTTGTAAAGACCCCTTCCTTGTTCTTCATAAGGCCTAATTTCTCCCCTAAGAGATCTCTCTGCATTCTTTCGTAGTACATGGAGTGCGAGTTTATTTTCGGCTACTGTGTCCATCTGAACTTTTTTCTTCTGTTTGTCCTACCAACAGGCTCTTGCAAAGACTGTCCTGCATTATATAACACCATCTGTAGGTGGATTGGACAGGTTTTCACTAAGGCTCATGCTTTGAAGGATAGGAATCCTCCTTTCCCTATTAAAGCCCCACTCTTGTGCTGAGGTATTAGATCCCGTTCTTTGACTTGGGAACCTGGTTCCCTTGTTTTGAACCTATTAGCTTTGCATGCTGTAATGCACTTCCCTCAGGTATATTGCTGGAAGTGTCCCATGGTCAACATTTAAGAGTCCCTGTCATGTACTGTACAATTAAAGTGGATGTAAACCCACTCTCATCCTTTCTAAACTACTGCCATAGTGCTGATCTATAAGGATATAGATGCCTCCTGCATGTATCCTTATCTGTCAAATGTCTTCCCTCTGTCTGTTATGAGACCTGACAAACTGCAGATTCTGTGGGTGGATCTGTTGTCTTGAGCTCGGTGGGTGGAGTCGTGATGTCAGTAGACTCCCCGCCCACCTCTACACTCCCCTTGTCAACATGCATTTTCTCTTGTGTATTCCTTCTGCTATGATCACTAACATCCAGTCAAAATCCAGAAAAGTAACCACATGACTTCAGAAAAGGAGTGGGGGTGGGAATTAAAAAATAATGCCTGTCTAAAGCTAGTGCACGAGATATGTAAATAACCTGTCACTCAAAGCAAGGGGGCGGAACGGACAAAGGTTTTTCTCTGTTTGTCCGTTTTATCTCCCTGAACAATAAAAGAGGATTGCTCAGAGCTGGATTAACTCCTTGTGGCAAGACCTGGCACAAATTATAGGAAATCTTATACTCTACATTGTGACCGCAAAAAAAATTGAAGTAGAGCTGCACGATTAATCGTTAAAAGATCGTGATCTCGATTTAACCCCTCTCACAATCTTAATTTGACATTTCCTTGATTCTATGTGACCAGTGCAGAGCCGCTTAGAGCTATGAAAAAAAAAAAAAAAGCAGACAATGTTTATCAACATTCCTCAGCGCTGGGAGATGGAGAAGAGATACAATATATCTGAACTTCTGTGTGTAAATGAGGTCAGTTTAACCACTTAAAGACCAAACCTTTTTCTGACACTTGCTGTTCACAAGCTAAAATCAGTATTGTCCACTAGAAAATTACTTGGAACCCCCAAACATTATATATATGAAATATTTTTAGCAGAGACTCTAAAGAATAAAATGGCAGATGTTGTAATATTTTATGTCACACTGTATTTGCGCAGCGGCCTTTCAAACGAATTTTTTGTGGGAAAAATACTCTTCAACAGTAAAGTTGGCCCATATTTTTGTATAATATGAAAGATGTTACGCCGTGAAAATCGTGGTCTTTATTCGAAGCAATAAAACTGCGATTCTCGTTTTAGCCTGAATCGTGCAGCTCTACTTGGAAGTATACAGACAGCACACCCTCCCCTTTTTTGTTCTGGTTTGTTTGCTTGCTTGCTAAAAAATTGAGGGTTGCTGGAAGCCAAATTCCTTACCTGAAAGTGGCAGCATATGACCCATAGTCAAGATTTAAAGGAGCGTGTGTCCTGTATTGTATGTCAAGAATAAGATTTTTACAGGTAAGTAAAAAAAAAATCCTTTTATTTTGTGGCAGGACTACAGGGGCACAGTAGGGACACATTGTGGGCCTGTTTTCACTTTAGTTCTACTGCTAAAGTACCGTAATTTGTTCTGTGTTTCTTTCTCGTACATCACGGGACACAGAGCGACATAGTCATTACTAATGGGTTATATAGATACCGTCAGGTGCTGGCACTGGCAACTTCCAAAACCGGAAGTACCCTCCCCTATATAAGCCCCTCCCATCCGGGAGCACCTCAGTTTTTTGCCAGTGTCTAAGGTGTTGGCCAAGAAGAAACATGTGTTTTTCACTGAGCTTGCGTACAGGTTCTTTTGGGCCTCAGTAAGCTATTCCGGATCCGACCAAAAAAGCTTCATAGCTAAACGGTCGGTACCCGGGCCTTGCAGAGAAGAGCAAGGTTTTGCCTGTAATGCTTCTCTTAGGAGAGCTGGACCCTGGGATCCAGAGCTCTGGTCATACCCACGACCAAGATGTTTTCTGTGCAGGGTGCTATACAGGTCCAGGGGAGTGGAATCCTTGGGAACCCGGTCCCTGAAGGTTTGATTACAATGCCTGCCGTGATAGGTGAAGTTTGGGCTTTTGTGGACCAAACAAAGTCCTGCGGCGGGGAACAGGTAAGTGGGGGCCCCCAGGAACTTGGTTCTATTGGGGGACCCCCAAGCCTAATTTGTGTTTCTGTCTGTTACCTAATGGTATTCCCGCAAAATTCTGTGCATGCCTGTAACTACTAAAAAAATGTAATAATTTTTAATGGTGGTCAAGAAAAAAAAAATATATATATTTTTTTATATATATTTAAGATATTAGACTGCGGTACCTGTGTTTGTCCACTAGAGGCCGCTGTGGAATGTTTTCTTGTCATGTGGACTAGTTTCTTCTCAGCAGAGCAAGTCCAGGCAGATGGTGAGTTCTCTTATGGGAAACTGCTTCCTCTGCCATGTTGCAATGCTCGTCCATCCCCCGGCCTGCGGCAAAGAGGGGCCCTGGCTCTTGTCCCTAGTCTCCATTTTTCAAAATTAGCGCCGAAGGCGCACGTGGCCGCGCGCGTGCGCGTGCACACGCCTCTATATATAGAGGTGAGCCAGGAAAGGGGGCGGAGCCTGGGGGATGACGCTCTGTGTGCGCCGCAGCGCTTCTGCGCATGTGCGGGCGTCCCAGCATGTAGAAACCACAGTTTTGTGTGGTGAGCTGGCTATGAAGTACAGAGACAGAGCTGGCAACATTTAAAAAAAGGGCATACAGCAAGCGGTTGATACAGGCATCCCCTAGAAAGGCACATTAGTAGACACCAACTGTGATATAGCAGCAATTGTGCTAGACTATTCTCAGTAAAAGTGGTGTATTACGGCTGGAATACCTCAGCTTTAGGCTTAGGAATATGCCGTCCAGAAGCTCCGGAACTGAATCTTCCAGGAAGCGAAGGGGGTCTCATCGGGCTCGGAGGATCTTGGGCATACTTCTGCTGCACCAGTCTCCCCTGAAGTTCAGAGGTAAGTGACCGTAGAGACCCCGCAGGGGTACTTGGTACTGTGGCTGTCCTCAGTTCACCTGCTCCTGTGTATGTAACAGAGGAGGTTTTTTCCTCAGCTCTGGGAGGATTAGAGAGAGATTGTCAACATTTATCGCTGCCTCCCTGTCAGGGAAAGCACGCCCGATCTCCGTCTCCTCCTTCAGAGTGCCTGTTAGCAGAGCAACAGTCCCATACAGGGATCGACCTGCCTGAAGGGGATCAGGATAAGGTTGATTCTGTTATAGAGGAATCAACAGTGGGGGAACCTTTTCTCAGCATCTCAAGCTGAAAGATTATGGGTTCAGTCTCTGACTAACATGGTCCGATCAGCATTTAAAAATGCACCTTGCGGAACCATCAACCACTACTGTATCCTCGTTGGGGTCGCTAGAAGCCCCCAGACTGTTTGTTCTTTTCCACTTCACCCTTTACTGAAAGGGCTCATTTACCAGGATTGGGAACGTCCTGAGAAAATATTTATTCCCCCAAGAGATTTCCGGTGGTCTATCCCATGGAGGATAAGTTCATCAAAAAAAAAAAAATGGAAGGTCCCTACAGTGGACGCAGCCATCTCTTGTATGTATAAATCACTGACATGTCCAGTGGATAATGTCCAAATGTTCAAGAACCCAATAGATAAAAGATTGGAGTCCTTATGAAAATCTGCTTGGTGATACAACCAGCAGTAGCAGCTATTGGGGTCTGCTAAGCAGTGAAGGATCAGTTGAAACAGGTCTTGAGGGACTTGACAGATCAGCAGGCTTTGCCCTAGCTGATCTACCTAGAGCCTTAGGCTTTGCGGTTGACGCCATAGAGGATTCAGTCCATCAGGCCTCCCGCCTTACGCTGTCTATAGTACATATGCGTAGGCTCCTATGGCTCAAAAACTGGTCTGCTGAAGCTCCCTGTAAAGAATGGCTGGTTAGCGTCCCATTTCATGGTGAACGCTTATTCAGGGAAAACCTGGACAAATATATCCAGAAAATTTCCAGCGGTAAAAATACGCTCTTGCCGGTTAAAAACAGAGTTAGAGGTCCCTCTTTAAGAGGCCTGCTTCTCCAGTCCCTGGGGCATCGGCTGTGTAACAGTTCCGACGGCCTCCTCGGTCAAATCCCGGGGGTAAAAAACAGGGACAGTAGCAGGGTAATGAGAAACCCTGGGTCAGGGGAGGTACAAAACCTCCCCCAAAGTTAAATTCATTGAAGCCCCCACTCAGTCGGGTGGGGGGAGGACTCCAGTTGTTCGCAAGAGACCTGGCGGGACACGATCAAGACAGATAGGTGCTCTCCGCAGTAGGTTTGGGATACAGTTTGGAGTTAAAAGACTCTCCTCCTTCCCATTTTTGAGGTCAAACGTGCCAAGGGATCCCCGGAAGAGAGAGTCCCTCCTGTTGGCACTAGAACAACTATTGCTCCAAGGAGTAATTATGGAGGTTCCCCTGGAAGAATGAGGGTTCGGGTTTTACTCAAACCTCTTTACAGTCCCGAAGCAAACGCGGACGGGAGGCCCATATTAATTCTAAAAGGGCTATACAAATTCCTGTATATCAGGACTTTCCGATGGAGTCGATCCGATCGGTGGCCACTGCCCTACAAGGGGAGGATTGGTTAGCCGCGATCGACATCAAAGATGCTTATTTGCACATTCCCATCTTTCCAGTCCACCAAAAATTTCTACGCTTTGCAGTAGAAGGGCGCCATTTTCAGTTCAGAGCCTTACCCTTCGGTTTGGCCACAGCACCACGAGTGTTTACAAAAATTCTGGCCCTTTATTGGCCAATCTAAGAACACAAGGTGTAATGATAATGGCATATCTGGATGACTTGTTGCTGATAGACCACTCAGTGAAAAAACTAGACGTGGTCGTTCACAAGACAATCAAGTATCTGGAATCTCACGGTTGGATTATCAACCGAGACAAGTCAGCCCTAAAAACCAGTCAAAAGTCTGGAATACTTGGGGCTAAGGTTGGATTCAGGCCAGAGAAAAATATTCTTGCCTCGAGGAAAGGTGTTGTCTTTGAAAGATTTGATCCACTTAGTGGGTACAAAAAAGACAGCCGTCCATACGCCTGTATATGAGGCTGCTGGGAAAAATGGTGGCATCATTCGAAGCAGTACCCTACGGTCAATTCCATTCAAGGAATTTGCAAGGGGCCATACTGTCAGCCTGGAACAAAAAAGTTCAGGCCCTAGACTTACAATGTCCTTGTCCCCTTCCGTTCGCAAGAGCCTCCGTTGGTGGTTGGTTCCCCAGAATCTGGAAAAAAGGAAATCCTTCAGTCCGATTTCTTGGAAGGTGGTCACTACAGATGCCAGCCTTATAGGCTGGGGAGCAGTACTGGAGCAATAGTCTCTCCAGGGCAGATGGTCGGATGCAGAAAAGGCCCTGCCCATCAATCTCTTAGAGATACGAGCAGCCCGGTATGCCCTAATAGCATGGACATCCAAACTCCAAGGGTCCCCTGTCAGAATTCAATCAGACAATGCCACAGCAGTGGCATATATCAATCATCAGGGGGGCACCAGGAGTCGTGCAGCCCAGAGGGAAGTAAATTACATCCTGAAATGGGCAGAAAAATATGTCCCAGCCATATATGCGGTATTCATTCCAGGAGTGGAGAATTGGAAGGCGGACTTTCTAAGTCGCCAGCAATTAGGCCCAGAGGAAGGGTCCCTTCACCCCGAGGTTTTCTGGACAATATGTCAGCGGTGGGGAACATCGGATGTAGATCTTCTAGCATCCAGATTCAACGCAAAGGGGGACAGGTTTGTCTCTCGGACAAGGGATCCCCTAGCTTGCGGCTCGGATGCCCTAGTGTTCCCTTGGGATCAGTTCAAGCTGATATATGCATTCACACCGCCACAATGGTTACCTCGATTACTCCGCAGAATCAGGGTAGAAAAGAAACCAGTGATTCCGGTGGCTCCAGCGTGGCCCCGAAGAGCGTGGTACGCGGAGATTGTAAAATTTCAGTGGGGAGTCCTTGGACTCTCCCACGTCGTCCGGACCTGCTTTCGCAAGGACCGATATACCACCCTTCCTTACCAGCCCTAGGTTTGACGGCCTGGCTATTGAAGCCCACATTCTAAAAAAGAGAGGGCTCTCTAATGCTGTGGTATCTACCATGATCAATGCCAGGAAGCCGGTATCCAGGCAGATCTACTATAGAATCTGGAAGGCGTACATCGCGTGGTGTGAGGCCAAGAAATGGCATCCACATAAGTACGTAATAGGTAGGATTCTGGACTTCCTACAGTGGGCTGTAGATAGGAAGCTTGCCTTGAGTACTATCAAGGGTCAGATTTCGGCCTTGTCAATATTTTTTCAAAGGCCCTTGGCTTCGCATTCACTAGTCAAAGCCTTTATACAAGGAGTGATGCGTATTAGTCCTCCGGTTTATATTCCCATATGTCCATGGGATCTAAACTTGGTTCTGTCGGTTCTACAGAAACAACCATTTGAACCATTACAGCATATTTCCTTGGTGCTTCTCACCAGGAAATTGATTTTTCTAGTAGCCATTTGTTCGGCTAAAAGAGTATCGGAATTAGTAGCTATGTCCTGTAAGGAGCCATATCTGGTTATCCATAAGGACAGAGTAGTGTTACGTCCTCATCCAGCCTTTCTTCCTAGGGTGGTATCGAGGTTTCATTTGAACCAAGATGTGGTTCTTCCTTCTTTTTTCCCCAAACCTACTTCGGTAGAGGAAAAGTTATTGCATTCTTTGGATGTAGTAAGAGCAGTTAAAGCTTATCTAAAAGCCACTGCTCAGATTCGCAGAACGGATACTTTGTTTATTCTGCCGGAAGGCCCCAGAAAGGGTCAGGCAGCGTCAAAATCTACTTTAGCCAAGTGGATTTGACAGGTCATTATGCAAGCTTATGGCTTGAGAAGGAGACCGCCTCCGTTCAAAGTTAGAGCGCACTCCACGAGAGCAGTTGGAACTTCATGGGCAGTGCATCACCAGGCCTCCCTGGCTCAAATCTGTAAGGCCGCAACATGGTCTTCAGTTCACACGTTTACTAGGTTCTACCAGGTGGACGTTAGAAGTCAGGAGGATGTCGCCTTTGGGCGCAGTGTGTTGCAGGCCGCAAAAGATCCTCATGTCTGATAGCGCTCAGCTTATATATGGTGTATCCCCCCCCCTCATTTGGCATTGCTTTAGGACATCCCATTAGTAATGACTATGTCGCTCTGTGTCCCGTGATGTATGAGAAAGAAAATAGGATTTTTATAACAGCTTACCTGTAAAATCCTTTTCTTGGAGTACATCACGGGACACAGAGCTCCCGCCCCTCTTTGGGGACACTTATTGCTTTGCTACAAAACTGAGGTGCTCCCGGATGGGAGGGGCTTATATAGGGGAGGGTACTTCCGGTTTTGGAAGTTGCCAGTGCCAGCACCTGACGGTATCTATATAACCCATTAGTAATGACTATGTCGCTCTGTGTCCCGTGATGTACTCCAAGAAAAGGATTTTACAGGTAAGCTGTTATAAAAATCCTATTTTTTATTGTTAAAATAAAGTCTGGTCAAAATTAACAACAAATATTTCGCTTTTAACTGTTGCTAACTATGCATCTTATAGCTACCTATAATATAGTTATACAGTATGTAGTGTTGGCTGGAATTATGAAATATTTTACAGTTATTACTCGCTGTATAAAAAGAATTGCCTGATTGCATACAAATTTAAAGTGCTTAGGTGTGATCTCATATTTTAGTTTGGAAATTCTAAAGGAAAATTGTATAATGCATGGCCAGCTTAAGCCAGAGTTAAATTTACAAGTGCTCTATCCACAGCCAAAATACATGGTTTAGAATGAAGCCCAGCCTTTTGAGTCCCAGGAAAGGAGAAAGACAGACATACATTTCTGCTCCCTCCTACCATCCTTCAGACAGCCTGCTGTTTTTATTGAAAACAGTTTGTCCTGTTTGGGTTGTTTTTTTTATTTATTTATTTAAATGGGCTGTGCGGTCACCATTAACAGACTTTTTGATTTATTTGGCTTTTTCTAATGCGTATCAACGTATGAAAAACAAATCCTGATGCACACGTGTGTAATTTCTATCTATCTATCTATCATATAGATGTGTGTGTGTGTGTGTGTGTGTCTATAAATATATAGTGACAAGAAAAAGTATGTGAACCCACTGGAATTAACTGGTTCGGTTCTCTGCAGTAATTTGTCATAAAATGTGATCTGATTCTCATCTAAGTCACTGACAACAATAGACAAACACAATATGCTAAGGCTGAAAACCAATTTTAATTTCTCGTGTCTTTATTGAACACACCCATTACACATTCACAGTGCGGAAAGAAAAAGGTAAGTAAACCCTTTAATAGCTGCTCAAACCTCTTTTAGTAGCAATGACTTTAAGCAAGCACTTTTTGGTAGCTCTGAATCAGACCTGCACGATTTTTAGACGGAATATTTGACCATTCCTCTGTACAAAACTGCTTCAGCTAAGACACATTTTGTAGGATGTCTGGTGTGAACTTCTTTTTCTGAAGCTAGTCTGTGGTGGATTTACTTTGATACTTGGGGTCATTTGTCCTGCTGCATCACCAACTACTATTTAGCGTCAGCTGGCAGACAACCACCCTGACAATATCTTGTACTGTAGAATATTTTGATAAACTTGAGTATTAATTTTCCTCTCGATATTGGTTCAGGCCATGAGGCAGGGAAGCATGCCCAAATCATGATGTTCCCTCCACCATACCTCACCATTGGAATAATGTTTTGATGTTGGTATGCTGTGCACTTTTTGCGCCATACATATAGTGCTCAGTATTCTTCCCGGACAATTTAACTTTTGTTTCATTAGTCCACAAGTAGCATTGCGCTTTGCCAAGGTGCTCTTTGGCACACTTCAGGCATGCAGCAATGTGTTTTTTCAGAGAGTAGCGACTCTGGTGTTCTGCCACGGACACCCTGCTATGGTAGACTCATAAATAGGGATGTTTGCCAGTTCCAGTGATGTCTTCAATCCTTTAGCTGTTACTAGTGTGTTTTTCTTTGTGAATTGCGCACTTCTAGGGTCAGTAGTCACAGTACTATATTGTCTCCATTCATAGACTAGTTATCTGTCGACTAAATGCCTAAATACTTTGAAATTGCTTTGTATCCCTTTTCAGCCTTATGCAACTCAACTACTTTTGTATGTCTTCAGAGAGCTCCTTTTGCAAAGCATGGTTCATATCAGCTGATACTTAAGAACAGCAATCTTAAAATGTTTGAATTTCTTTTAGGGCCAGTTCACATCACATGCAGTCCATTGCGTTTTTTTTTCCGCATCAAAATCGCATGGAAAGTTAGTTATATGGTTTTCAATGGCATAGTTCACACCAGTGCTTGCAGTTCCAGAAAAAAATTCGAACATGCTGCATTTTACCTTCACGGGACTGTATTGCAACGCTGTAAAACGCATCAAGAACGCACTGGAACGCACCTAAATGCAGCAAAAACGCACTGGAACACACTTTTCCTTATCTAAAGTTAATAAAAAAGAGGGGTAAAAAAAAGCACTGGACTGCATCAAAAATGCGCATGCAAAAAAGCACCTGGAACGCATCCGGATTGTGTTTCTACGATGTGAACTAGCCCTAAGTGCTAGCTCACATGAGACGCAGTTCCGTTTTAGTTCAGTGTGCTTTTTTTCTGCACTAAAAATGCATGCACAGTGTTTTCCATGTATTCCAATGGCTCTAGTTCACATCAGTGCAGTCAGTTTCCGGTGTAGAAACTGACCGGAACTGACTGTATTGGTGCAGAAAAAACGGAACTGCATCTGGTGTGAACTGGCCCTTACCAATCAAAGTAGTTCAAAACCCAAAACCATTTCATTAATTGGACTCCAGGTGTGCAATCTGCTGACCCCAGTTAGCTTTTGTTAAAGTAATTAGTCTATGGGTTCACTTATTAGAATTTTTTGTGTTATCAGCTGAAGTACATTGTGTTTGTCTATTGTGACTTAAGATGGCCATACATACAATTTTTTCTCATTCAATTTCTTTTAGATTTACCTTTTAACTTTGTAGTGCAAGGACCTGCCTGATTGCATACAAATTGAAAGTATTTAGGTTTGACCTCCATATAATATGGCTTTGGTAACGCAAAAGGAAAATTGTATAATGTATGGGGTTATGACTAAGCAAAGAAATTTGTGAAACGCGTCAACCATGCTCCCCTCTGTGCTGTCAAGATGCTGTAACCTCGATGGTTTTTTATGTTGGATGTTTTTATACCAATAAAGCAATTTTCCTTATATTTGGAGTGCGGTCAATCGTTTTGTCACCTGCATCAGTTACCAAGATCACGGACTGGACCTGCATATGATTATTAAGGAAGGTATTACCATCACCTGGACCAGTGTTATCTCTGTTTGTTGTTTATGGCCAGCCTTAGGCAGGCCATAGACGATGCAAATTTCTAATTCGCATGATTCCATAATTAACGCAGACAGTGCTGACCGGGGTATCCCTCCTGCCGAGCAATTGTCTGCCCCCAGCAGGGGGTTGGTGGGGGAAGCCGTCCCCACTGGGAGAAGACGGTGATTATTGCTAGCGGCTTTAGCAGCCGCTAGCGATAAACCCAAGTGAATCCAGCAGGCTGGTTGTACCCAAGTTCATCGATCGACTTGGTACATGTATGTAGCCTGCCAACACACAGTTTGAATCTCAGCCAATTTCTGCTGAACCGGCCGAGATTCGAAATAGTCTATGGCCAGTCTTTGGTGAGGATCAGATCATATTTTATGGCAAATTAGGGCAGAAAAACGGTTGATTCCACGGTTGTTCACATACTTTTTCTTGCCTGTGTGTGTGTGTGTGTGTGTATATGTAGATCTATATATAATAATTATTTTTAAACTGTGTATGATGCAGGTGGATGATTTGGAATCGGATGGTGATGAAGAGGCAGAATCTATGGAGTCACAAGAAGACGAAGAGGAGGATGGGAATGAATCAGATTTAGTAAGTGTTATAAAGGAAATTTGTCTCGAGTCACGTCAGGTATGGCATGTAATAGTTTTTTATTCCCGCACCAAAAACTGAAATTACCCACCCCCTCCCCAGGAATGTGATCATATTGCCCCATTTCTGGTTTGCCTCTATGAGCCTTTGTAGTTTCCTTTTGATTGAACACTGAAATTACCCGGTTTACAAAGAAAATGAGCGTGATATTCTTATTGTGGTTCATTATTTAGATTCGATCATCTGAGTGTGCATTTGTGCTGGAATGGGCTTTCTGTGCCCCAGTTGGTCCTTAATATCAAGAGGAATTAGGCTGGGAATAATTGTATTATATGGCCACTCTATATAATGGATTTAGTTTAGTTTCATAATGAATCTTGATGATTAGACAAGCCAACACTGATATATGTAAGGAAATCAAGAGATTTTCTTTGCACTTTTTACTGTGCAGCCCTAGAACCTGCAATTATAATAGAAGCACATTAAAGGTTAATTCTAAGTTACTCCATGCTTTCAAACCAAACAAACATGGCAGTGTAGATAATGCTATATCAATTAATAGTAATGGTGATTTCTTGGTTATGAAGGTAAACACATGCATCATTAACTGCCTTTTAACCCCCCCCCCCCCCCCCCAAGCCCTGGTGTTCCTTCAATAGTGTCTGCACACCTATTTGGGGGGGGGGGGGGGGTATTGGAGATCATCTGATCACTGTGATTGTTTATCACAGTGGTCACATGAATACCAATGGTTAGTGGGGACCGAGAGCTGTCACACCTTGGTGGCAGAATAAATTAACTTCTGTGGACACGCATGGGAGGTAAATAATTTCAGCCAGTCAATGAGGCGGTCCAAAGACCTGACAGCTGGAAAAAGCTGGAAAATGTCAGCAACAGCAAGGGGCAGTGAGTATTTGTAGACTTTAGTTTTGCTTTAATATAAAAAAAAAATAGTTTTATCAGTGGGTGTTCATAATTAAAATCCCTTATTTCTAATTATAGCATTTAAAAGTATTTGTATGAAGAGGCAGCTCATTCAAAGGTGTTTTGTTTCTTCTTCATAAGTTCTGCACAGTGATTGTGCCTCACTGGCCTCCTCTCATAGTAGTTAGATATGACCTTACTGAAAACAATGGACACTTTAAGACCCCTTTCACACTGAGGGCGTTTTGCAGGCGCTATAGCGTTAAAAATCTCGCCGGCAAACCGCCCTAAAACAGCTGCTCCGTTCACTCCTGTGTGAAATCTTGAGGGTTTTCACACTGGAGTGGTGCGCTGGCAGGGCGTCAGAAAAAGTCCTGCCAACAGCTTCTTTGGAGCACATTAGGAACGGTGAACTCACCGCTCCTAATGCGCTCCTGCCCATTGAAATCAATGGGCAGTACCGCCAGCAAAATGCTGCTGTAACGGTGCGGGCGGGTTTAACCCTTTTTCGGCTGCTAGCAGGGGTTAAAAGCGCCCCGCTAGCGGCCGAAATGCGCCGCAAATCCGACAGTAAAGCGCTGATAAAAATAGCGGCGTTTTATCGTCGACGCCCGGGGCGGCTCGGTTTGAAAGGGCTCTAAAACTAAAGCTTACCATACACTAATAGCCTGTGGGCTGAATAAAAAAAAAAAAAGATTCCCAATCCACACTAAACGGTGTGAATGAACAGCCTCCAAATTTCTCTTGTCACAGGTTTTCTTTAGGATATCCCTGAGGCTGATCCTTCCTCTTTTTTGTTACAGAGCTCAGAGTCCAGTCTTCGGAAGAAAAGCCCGGCAAAGTACAAAGGGACTGCTGAGAACCCATGGATGAAAGCTGCAAAGACAAGGAGAGCGAGGATCAAAGCAAAGGCCAATCCAGGTAAAGATGTCTGTGGTATTGAGTAATGTCGGCATAATTTACACATTTGTCTCTGAAAGGGCAATTGGGAAATTCTGAAGACAGCAAGGTCTTGACCATCATGGTGGTTGGCAATTTTAAAGATTTCCCCTTCTAGGTTTACAGACCGTAGTTAGGACCAGGCAGGGAGGTCCAACCCTATCTTGTTCCATTCAAAATCTAAACAAAGTGGGCATTATAAACTACTGAGATAATAGGACCCTGAAAATAGGATGAACAAATAGAATAAGGTACCAAAGCAGGAGGAAAAAGTATTAAAAGTTTAAGTAATCAAATACGTCCCATTTTCACTCTGTTGTGGCTGAGAACCCTGGACATTACTATCTTGGTAAGGTTGGAATCCAGCCCACAAATGGTGAAACAGTTTCTCTTTTATATCAACAAAGGTGAATCGTTGCTGAACAGTTGTCAGAATGTGGGCAAATCTCTGCAATCTGACAGGCTGTTACGACAGTTTCCCTTAAATTTGATGCTTCACTCATGACAACTGTGTATATGTGGTGTTCATGTAATGAAGGAGGAATGAAAAACATTCAACCAAATTGTGCCCTGGGATAGAATGGTGATGACCTTAGAAGTGTCAATGTCAGCGGAGTGTGTCATATAGAGGCTTCAGAGGATGAGTGATGAATAAGTGAACTCAGTGCACACCCTGAAGCCTTCTGTAGTTCCAGCTGTTCTGAGCCTGGCAGAATTGCAGTGCTAGCATATGTGGCATGTGTGTTATCTTACACAACAGGGCACACATCAGCCAGTCCCTAACTTTTTTTTCTTTTGCTTTATGACAGTTCATTTTGATTATAACTATTGTATTTATACCATCATATTCAGTAGCTCATTTAAAAGCAGAGTATACAGTAAAGGTGATCTGTATTAGATTTTCTACCTTTTGGGCTTATGGTCTATTGGGGAACAGGAGGTATGATAAGTGCACTAACCCATCGCAAGTGATTAGTATTATAGTAAAATCATTACAAAGGGCTCTTATTGGTCACTTTGCCCTTAGCACGTTTTAATAAACTAAGCCTTATAGAGGCCGTAAGTAAAAATAATCATACTAAGAAAATGTTAAAAAAGTTGAATAGAGTTTCAAGGCATGTCGGCCATGAAGGAGTAAATGTACACAGTGCACGACAGTCTGGCATGCTGACCTCAGAACTGAGCTGATATGGCTTTTAGGTATCTACAGTCATGTAGAATGTTTGCTCATTGCCACTGTTTTCAGGAGACCTCTCGATGACCCCGGCTTATAATACCTGGAAGATGCTGGAGGGAAATTTATTGGCTGGTGTATGTGTTTTCAGCTAATCTTTATTTCTAAGTTTCTCTTGAGGCAGCAAGTGCCTGCAGCACTGGCTTCATTGTTCGTAGGTACAAACCTGCAGGTTCACCTGATGCAGACTTCCATTTTTTGATTGTCCTTTTATGGAGCACAGGGTCAAAAGAAATTCTAATATGCATTGTTTTGTCCTTACCTATAGTCTGTCCTCTGCACCTAAAGCTTTCACCAAGGTGCTATCCCTTGTGCTTGTTCTGCTGTGTTCACATGATATTACCATTGTGGGACACCTGTACAACCCCCTGCTGAGAGATAAATCAGCTCTACCGGATCAAGATAGAGTCCTTGTGATTCTCATTGCACCGATTTGGCCCAGGCAGATATAATACTCAGACTTCTTTAGACTCCTGACAATACTTACCCTTGGCTTTTCTACATCGCCTAGATCCTTTGTCACAAGGACCGGTTTACCACCTTGCTTCACAGTATCTGGCATTAACTGCATGTGTATAAAGCGCAGGTCCTAAGAGATGGGGGCCCATCCGATTCTGTTATTCATATGCTTTAAATGTTATAAAATCCACCCTTTGCAAGACCTGCCATTGCATTTGGACAACATATTTTCTCTTATCATCCATGGACTGACTGGTTATGTCCCTGCTTGCAGGAGAAGACCTAGGCAGAATGTGAGATGTTATACATACATTCTAAAAGCCAGAGTTGAACAGCCCCGCCCAGGGGGGCGGTCCCTCCGGACATAACCCACCCTCTGCAGCCAGCAGACCTCAGTTTTTTTCTGCCTAGCAGAAGAAGACGTGGCTCTCTCAGGAGCCAGTCTCCTGGAAGATTTTGCTTTAAATTTTTATTCCTTTGGGAATTTTATTATTTTATTTTTGAGACCTTCAATCAACTGTCGGCTGGTCAACAGGTTGGGTACACTGGTATCCTCATAGTCTTCCCTGTCCGACCATCGAGCGTGCTGATCCTCGCCTTGTGTGCGTGAGACTCAGTTCACGACATGCCCCATGACTCCAGGGGTGACCGGGTTGCTTTCATGCTCCCGCGGTCCTCTCAAGATTGAACAGTACCTGACTGTATCTCTCGCGGTGGACCGGGCCGACAGCTACGCAGTACTACTCTGTGATAGGTCTGTCAGAAACACACCAGTGGGTCCCTCAGGGGACGGGTAAGTAGTCTCTCCTGCATGCAGGTGAGTACAAAGTGCTCTGTGTGTTTCTCTGTGGGGGATTTTCCTTGTGTCTCCCTGTGTTTTATTGTCACTCTCTGTCACCATTGGTGGCGCTGTGCTGTGTGGGGTGCCTGGGGGTCATACTGTCCTGGGGGGGGGCTTTTTGTGTGTTTTTGGGGCCCGGGCGCCGTTTGGCGCTGTGTGTGCTGTTTTTTATTTTAACACAATCTCCTCACAGCTCACTCGCGCTGACACAGCGCGGTACAGACAGCGGAACTGAGCGGTCCTGGTCCGGTCTGGTGAGTCCCCTGGGCGCCCCCTCCTCAGTCAGCACAGCCTGTGGGTGGACTTTTTTATCTGAGGAGTCTCAGAGAGGGACAAATGGAGTCAGTGTCACCAGCTTCCCCTTACATGTCAGAGGCAACAGGCAGTGCTCCAGCACCTGCGGTCCCTATGGACCAGTTGTTGGCAGTCCTGGAATCATTTCTGACCAGGAGGGAAGCGGTGTGTGAGCGCAAGGGAGCAAAAAAGCGCCCTCTCCCCACTTTATCTCCACAAGGGGGGTGCGCTGATTCAGATATGGGCCTAGCCACTACCCCTCAGGACCCTAGCTCTGAATATTTTGATGGTTTTGAGCAGGACATTCCTTGTGAGGAAATCTCCAGTTCTGAGTCAGTAAATGACAGGGCGCTTGTTAGTGAACTCATTGATGCTGTGAGGGACACTCTCAAGCTGAATGCTGCGGACGCAGAACCTCAGGCGGATACAGTCTCCTTTGGTTCTTTTAAGGCCAGGCCTTCTATAAAGGTTTTTCCATATGTACCTTTCTTTGACCAGCTCATTGATAAGGTCTGGGTAAAGCCGCAGAAGACTTTTATGGTCCCGCAGCGTTTATCTATCAGATACCCCTTTGAAGATGCCCTACTTAAAAAGTGGGCTTCTCTCCCAGTGGTCGACCCTCCTGTCGCCCGGTTGAACAAGGCCACCACTCTCCGGATGGTGGGGACTCCTGCATTTAAGGACCCCACTGACAGGAGGTCAGAAGTGGTGAGCAGAGCCATGTTTGCCTTGTTGGGATCCGCCCTACGGCCTGTGGTAGCGGCGACCCTTGTGTCTCAGAACACTTACGGAATGGACAAAAATTTTGCACCAAACTGTACAGGAGCATAATCTTCCTCCAGACACTATTGCTGTGGCCCACCAAATGGCGCAGGGCCTGGTTTATGTGTGCGATGCCACGTTAGACGCGGCCCCTTAATATCCAGGGCCTCTGTCTCGGTGGTGGTATTGCGTCGTCTTATCTGGTTGAAATGCTGGTCTGCTGACCTAGCCTCTAAGAGGCTCCTGACGGATCTACCATTTAAAGGTGGTAGGCTTTTCGGTGCTGCGCTGGATGACGTCATCAAGGATGTCACGAGAGGTAAGAGCACTCTTCTTCCTCAGACTAGCAAGGGTAAGGAGGCCCGCCGTAAGCAGGGTCCTTCCTTTCCAGCAAAAAAAGTTTTTTTTTTCGTCAGTCAGAGTCCTCGGGTAGGCCCTCCCAGACTGACAGCAGTGCGGCTGGTGGACACAAGCGCCCCTGGGTGCGTAAGCCAAACAAGCCGGCTCCCAAGCCCGCCTCCGGATGAAGTCTTGTCCCCACCCGACTCTGGGGTGGGGGGACGACTTTGCAGGTTCACGGATCGGTGGACCTCCCGGATCTCCGACCGGTGGGTGTGCGAGGTGGTCACCTCAGGATAGAGTTCCGTTCCTGGCCCCCAGACAGATTCTTTCCCTCAAATCTTCCTCTTCTTCCTGCCCGTCGGGCAGCCCTATTGGGGGCTGTTCAGGATTTGATCAGGTCCGGAGTGATTGTGCCGGTTCCGTCACAGGAGAGGTTGCAGGGATTCTACTCGAATCTGTTGTCGTCCCAAAAAAGGACGGGGTTCGGCCTGTCCTGGACCTCAAGGCCCTGAATGCCTTTGTGAAGGTGCAAAAATTCCGCATGAAATCCATTCACACGGTGATCGCTACACTCCATCAAGGGTTTTTTTTGTTTGTTTTTTTGGCGGCCTTGGACATCAAGGACGCCTACTTGTATGTTCTGATCTGCGCAAGTCACCAGAAGTTTCTGCGCTTGTGATCGGCGAAGTCCACTATCAATTTGTGGCTCTTCCTTTCGGACTAGCCTCGGCACTGAGGGTGTTCACCAAGGTGCTTGCTCCGGTTCTAGCTTTGCTGAGGCGGCGAGGCATTGCTGTCGTGGGCTATCTGGACGATCTTCTTCTAAGAGCAGAAAGTGGCTCAGAATTAGAAGACAGTGTGACTATCGTCAGTAAGACCCTCAGGGACTTCGGGTGGCTCCTGAACATTCAGAAGTCAGTCCTGGTCCCGACTCAGCGTCTGGAGTATCTAGGTCTGATTCTGGACTCCTTGGAGGCAAAGGTATTCCTACCTCCAGGGAAGTTACTGACACTTCAGTCTGCAGTGCGGGTGCTGGCATCCCGAAAATCGTTGTCAATCCGTTTTTGCATGAGAGTCCTGGGACTCATGGTGGCCTCCTTCGAGGCCGTTCCGTATGCCCAATCACACACCAGGGCATTGCAGAAGGAGATCTTGCTCTCTTGGGACAAATCCCCGTTGTCTTTGGATTTTCCGATCCAGGGGAGTCACCTGGTCAGGGCGTCCCTGACATGGTGGTTGGGGTCCCCGGCTCTTTGGTCCGGGAAATCGTTCCTCCCCATCCAATGGACGGTGTTCACGACGGACGCCAGCCTGATGGGCTGGGGTGGAGTCTGGGGAGTCCTGTCGGCCCGAGGGCTTTGGACTCCGGACGAAGCCCGTTTACCGATCAAGGTTCTGGAAATAATGGCCATCAGACTGTGCCTCTCCTCGTGGTCTGAGAGATTACAGGATCGCTCCATCAGAATCCAGTGGGACAACGTCACGGCGGTGGCGTATGTCAACCATCAAGAGGGGACTCGGAGCTCAGCTGTGGCTTCCGAGGTCGCCCGTATCCTGAAGTGGGCCAAAAGAAGCGTGCCGGCTCTGTCAGCCGTTTACATTCCGGGCATAGACAATTGGCAGGTGGACTATCTGAGTCGCCAGACGCTGGACCAGGGAGAGTGGTCCTTGCACCCAGAGGTATTTCAACTCCTTTGCCGATGGTGGGGCACGCCGGATGTGGACCTGATGGCCTCTCGACTCAATCGCAAGGTGTCGAGGTTTGTGGCCAGATCCAGGGATCCTTGGTCGGATGCGTTGGTGGCCCCATGGGGTCAGTATCACCTGATATACGTTTATCCTCCGCTGCAGTGCTCCCTCGCCTGCTGCGCAGGGTGGTGACCGAGGGAATTCCGGTGATCCTCATTGCTCCGGATTGGCCTCAGTGTCACTGGTACACCGATCTGGTACGTCTCGTTGCGGACGTTCCCTGGCGGTTGACAATGAGGGAGGTCCTTCTGTCTCAAGGTCCTATATTTCATCCTGCTTTACAGTCTCTGGCTTTAACGGCATGGCTGTTGAAAGCCAGGTGTTGAGAGACCGAGGTCTCTCGGACTCGGTCATTTCGACCATGTTAAGGGCACGTAAGTCTTCCTCCAGAATGATCTATCACCGTACCTGGAAAGCTTACATCGCCATGTGCGAAAAGCTGGACTGGCGTCCTCGGACGTATTCCATCCCTAGAATCCTGCGTTTTCTGCAGCATGGAGTGGCCCAAAAGCTCGCTTTGAGTACCATTAAGGGTCAGATTTTGGCCTTGGCCGTCTTCTTTCAGCGACCACTAGCGGGTCATTTCTTGGTTAGCACCTTTGTGCAGGGGGTTCGCCATGTGCTCCCTCCTGTCAAGCCTCCTCTCCCCCCGTGGGATCTGAATTGGTGCTCTCGGTTCTCCAGGAACCTCCCTTTGAGTATATCAGGGATATTCCCCTCTTGACTTTGTCTCAGAAGGTGGCCCTTTTAGTGGCAATTACTTCTGTTAGACGAGTGTCTGAGTTGGCGGCCTTGTCCTGCAAGTCGCCATATTTGGTCATCCATAAGGATAAGGCGGTGTTGCGTCCGCGACCTTCTTTTTTGCCAAAGGTGGTCTCGGCCTTTCACCTAATTGAGGACATTGTCCTCCCGTCCTTGTGTCCTCACCCATCGCATCCCAGAGAGTTTGTGCTTCACACATTGGACGTGGTATGAGCCTTGCGGGTGTACCTGTCTGCTACTGCTTCTATTCGTAAGTCTGACTCACTGTAACTGTCTCTGGTCCAAAAGAGGGCCAAGCGGCTTCGTCTGCCACCATTCTAGGTGGATCAGACAAACCGTCATTCAAGCCTATGCTCTCAAGGGGCGGGCGCCTCCCTTTCCGGGCACGGCGCATTCCACCAGGGCAATTGGTGCTTCCTGGGCTTTCCGACATCAAGCGTCGGTTGCACAAGTGTGTAAGGCGGCGACCTGGTCGTCTGTTCATACCTTTTCTAAGTTTTATAAGGTTAATGTGGCTGCATCTTCGAATGCTTCCTTCGGTCGCAAGGTGTTGCAGGCCGCTGTTTAGAGTTGCAACTCCTCCGTTGAGGAGCTCTGCCTTGTTTGGAGTGAAGTTTTTTGGTTTTTCCATTTATACTGCTCCCATCCCTATTGACACTGCTTTGGGACATCCCACGTGTACAGTGAATAAGAGACGCCGTGTCAGTCCATGGATGATAAGAGAAAATAGGATTTTTGTACTCTCCGTAAAATCCTTTTCTCTGACATCCATGGACTGACACGGCACCCACCCTTCTTTTTAACGTTTGTTCTGCTTTGTTACAAACTGAGGTCTGCTGGCTGCAGGGGGTGGGTTATGTCCGGAGGGACCGCCCCCCTGGGTGGGGCTGTTAAACTCTGGCTTTTAGAATGTATGTATAACATCTCACATTCTGCCTAGGTCTTCTCCTGCAAGCAGGGACATAACCCACGTGTACAGTGATTAAGAGACGCCGTGTCAGTCCATGGATGTCAGAGAAAAGGATTTTACGGTGAGTACAAAAATCCTATTTTTCATGGTGTGAGGCAAGGCATTTTATCCCAGGAAGAACTCAGTGGGATCCTTTGGGCAGCTCCCAGTTCTTTTCACTTAGTTGGTTTTTGTGGGCCTTTGGTGTTTCATTTGCTGTGTTCACTCCTCTGCTGGACTGCTTTTAAATGTCCCATATACCTCAGAATTCTTTTTTTACCCTGCAAGGCAAGATTAAGAAAATTCTTTCTTCTCTTGGGGCGTGGCCAAGATGGCGACTTGGGCCTCGGTAGCAAGCAGATATCAGGAGAGAGGATATACAATTTTAACTAGATGGTACAGAACACCAACAGTATTACATCGAATATACCCTCAGACGTCAGATGCCTGCTGGAGGTGTCATGCAGCAGAGGGTACGTTACTACATATCTTTTGGGAGTGCGCAAAAATTAAGGAGTTTTGGAGAACGGTATTAGAAATTATTGAAATAATAACAGGTGTGTCCTTAGAAGATAGACCAGCAGCCATTCTATTACTTGACATCCCCATATCAGTGGAAAAATATAAAAACTCAGTGTTAAGACATCTTCTGGTGGCCACAAGGGCGTTTATCCCTGTCTTGTGGAAAAAGAGAGCCCCCTCAACCAGAGCACAGTGGTTCACCAGAATTGCAGAGATTCAACAAATCGAGAACCTTACGATGGCATTGAAAGATCAAGATGAGAGGTAGCGGACGATATGGGCATCCTACTTGAAATATAGGGAGGAGGTGGGGGTTGGAGGAGTGGGGAAGAGAGAGAGGATGTTAGGGAGCAAAGAGGAGGGAGGTTAACCTTTCCATCCCCTTTTCCTCCCCCTGGGGATGTTTTTTTTTTTTTTTGTTTTGGTGGGGAGGAAAGGTGAGGAAAAGATAATTCACATTGAAGTAATGAAGCATCAAGGAGACAAGAAAATAATATAAGAGTGTAATAATGTTCTTCTTGTAGTTGATGAAATTAGAAGGTATAAATTGTGAAAACCTGTAATGTGAAATTTTTGAAAAAATAAAGAATTTATAAAAAAAGATGGCGACTTGAGCAGATGTGCTTCCCGAAGCTCTGCTAGAGAACTAGAGACATTTATCCTGCTGATGACTTTCTAACCCTGCTGAGCCCACTCAACACCTCTGCATGCCCTCCAAATCCCCAGGGCGCTCTCAGAGGGGAAAGAGGCTACGGTTTCCACACGACGCAGCTCGACTCTCGGATCCGGCTCCTACACCTTCCCCGCCAGTGAGGCCGCCACGTGTGCCCAACATGGCCTCCCAGACTGATTCTGAGTGCTCTTCTCCCACACAGGCACCTGGCATTCCAGAGGTTATGACGGCGATCACAACTTGCAAACAGGAACGAAAAAGTCTTCTGGACTGCAGCACTCAAAAATAAAAGCCTTTATTTTAAAATAAGGAATCCAAAATACACACTGTACAACGGTACACAGGTCAAAATTTTTTAGCTGACATGTTTCGCACTGTGCTAGTGCTTATTCATAGCTATGCTTGCTGTTTGCTGTCAATAGCATTGCTTGCACCTTTGTCTGCTGGGAGGAGGTGATTTGAAGGGTTCCCACACCTGAGCGGCTCCCTTTCTCTTGCTTCTCACAAATCTTCGGCGATCACAACTTGCCAGACTGCGATTGCCACTTGACAAACTGCACTGACCTCTAAAATAGAGGTGGTGCAGCTGGACATCGGCTTGCTCCGCCAGGTTCTAGACGAGATTCAATCTCAGCTTACTGTGGCGGAGCAGCGGGTTGGCCACATTGAGGACACTTTCGGGGAGCACACTAACTCGGTTCAAACTCTTCAGACCAAGATGAGGGCACTTGAATATAGAGCAGAGGACTCTGAGAATAGGTGCCCGCACAATAATCTACGGATTGTGGGCTTTGCTAAGGGCGTGGAGGGTAAGAACCCCACGGTATTCGTGTAAGAATTGCTGAGATCCCTGTTGCCCACAGCCCAGCACTTCACGTACTTCACCGTTGAATGTGCCCATCGAGTCCCCCCGAGACTGGGACTGAAGGGTTCTCCTCCTCGCACGTTTATACTACGCCTGCTAAATTTTCGGGATTGAGATGAGGTCCTGCGAGCTGTGCGGTCCTCGGGGGCCCTTGGCATATCAGAATTCCAAGTTGCCGATCTTCCACGACTGCACTGTGGAAATGCAAAAGATGCTCCAATCGTTTGACTCGATCAAGGCGGCCATGAGGGCTAAGAATATCTCCTATAGTATCCTTTTCCCAGCTGAACTCAGGGTGATTGATGTCGAAACCGTTCGGTTCTTTACCATCCCGAAAGATGCATCTGCCTCGCTGGAATCACTCCCGTTGAGGTTGTCTACCCTACCTAAGGATTGCACGCTTTGCATCTTTCTCTGCTGCTGTTCACGTTGCTTGTACTTTATTACTGAGCCAGCTACATCATATTCTACTGCACTGTCTTAGGTTTACACCAGCTAAAACTCTGTCTCCATTATGCCGCTGAGAAGGGATCACCATGCTGCCTAATCAGGCCATCTGCTTTGGCTTTTTGTTAGTCGCCTAATGGCCTCCCATGTCTAATGGTGGGACCTGTGTGTATTGGTTATGCACGCACTATCTTTGGTCTTCTACCAACTTGTATGCTGGGAGTTGCTGGATCAGCTAATGACATCTGCGGATAGCACCTGAGTCATGACATCCTTGAGGCCTGGTTCACACTGGGGCGACAAGCGCTCCGACATTGGGAGCTCATGTCGCATGACGTGTGAAAATCAATGTTTCCCTATGGGAGCCGTCTTAACTGGTCCGACACATGTCGGTCCGACTTTGAGAATGCTCCCTGTACTACTTTGGTCCGACTTTGATCCGACTTCAGCCCATTGACTATCATTGAAGTCGGATCAAAGTCGGACTGCAGTCTTGCATGGTCCGACTTTGGCATGCGACTTGTGCTGTACTGCTCTTGAGGGGGAACTCCAGGCCAAATTTTAAATAAAAAACCGGCATGGGTTCCCCTCCAGAGGCATACCAGGCCCTTGGGTCTGGTCTGGATTTGAACAGGCACCCCTACGCCGAAAAACGGCGTAGGGGATCCCCCCAAAATCCAAACCAGACCCTTATCCGAGCACACAACCTGGCCGGCCGCAGGGGAAGAGGGGGGGGACGAGAGAGCGGCCCCCCCTCCCTCCTGAACTATACCAGGCCGCATGCCCTCAACATGGGGGGGTTTGGTGCTCTGGGGCAGGGGGCGACCTGCGGCCCCCCCACCCCAGAGCACCCTGCCCCCATGTTGATGAGGACAGGGCCTCTTCCCGACAACCCTGGCCGTTGGTTGTCGGGGTCTGCGGGCGGGGGGCTTATCGGAATCCGGGAGCCCCCTTCAATAAGGGAGCCCCCGGCCCCCCCACCCTATGTGAATGAGTATGGGGTACATCGTACCCCTACCCATTCACCTGGTGGAAAAAAATTGCAATAAAAAAACACTACACAGGTTTTTAAAGTAATTTATTACACAGCTCCGGGGGTCTTCTTCCGACTCCGGCGCTCTTCTTCCGACTTCCGGGGGTCTTTTTCGACTTCGGGGGTCTCCGGTGTCGTCTCCGCGCTCTCCGGTTCTTTCTTCCGCCGGGCCTCCGCTAACTTCTTTTTGGCTCTCTTGCTAACAGAGGCCCGGTCTTCCCGTTGTCTCGTCCGGCTCTCCGTTGTCCTTCTGCCGGCCCCTCCACTAACTTCTTGGTAGCTCTTTCGCTAGTGGAGGGGCCAGGCTTCCCGTCGTCGCCGTTGGCTGCTTCTTCCCTCTTCTCCTCCTCGATGTTGACGCGTCGCTTCCTCCCGCTGTAATACTGGCTCTCCGCTCCGCATTAATATAGGCTTCTCATGACGTCACAGTCACATGTTCCGGGGGGGCACATGGCCCCGGAGCATGTGACTGTGACGTCATGGGAACATGTGACTGTGACGTCATGAGAAGCCTATATTAATGCGGAGCGGAGCGGAGAGCCAGTATTACAGCGAGAGGAAGCGACGCGTCAACATCGAGGAGGAGAAGAGGGAAGAAGAAGCCGACAGCGACGGGAAGACCGACCCCTCCACTAGCGAAAGAGCTACCAAGAAGTTAGTGGAGGGGTCGGCAGAAGGACAACGGAGAGCCGGACGAGACAACGGGAAGACCGGGCCTCTGTTAGCAAGAGAGCTAAAAAGAAGTTAGCGGATGCCCGGCGGAAGAAAGAACCGGAGAGCGCGGAGACGACACCGGAGACCCCCGAAGTCGAAAAAGACCCCCGGAAGTCAGAAGAAGAGCGCCGGAGTCGGAAGAAGACCCCCGGAGCTGTGTAATAAATTACTTTAAAAACCTGTGTAGTGCTTTTTTATTGCAATTTTTTTCCACCAGGTGAATGGGTAGGGGTATGATGTACCCCCATACTCATTCACATAGGGTGGGGGGGCCGGGGGCCCCCTTATTGAAGGGGGCTCCCGGATTCCGATAAGCCCCCCGCCCGCAGACCCCAACAACCAACGGCCAGGGTTGTCGGGAAGAGGCCCTGTCCTCATCAACATGGGGGCAGGGTGCTCTGGGGTGGGGGGGCCGCAGGTCGCCCCCTGCCCCAGAGCACCAAACCCCCCCATGTTGAGGGCATGCGGCCTGGTATGGTTCAGGAGGGAGGGGGGCGCTCTCTCGCCCCCCCCCTCTTCCCCTGCGGCCGGCCAGGTTGTGTGCTCGGATAAGGGTCTGGTTTGGATTTTGGGGGGACCCCCCACGCCGTTTTTTCGGCGTAGGGGCGCCTGTTCAAATCCAGACCGGACCCAAGGGCCTGGTATGCCCCTGGAGGGGAACCCGCGCCGTTTTTTAATTTAAAATTTGGCCTGGGGTTCCCCTTCAAGATTCATACCAAACACAGTGCCTGATATTGGCGGGGATCCAAGTCGGATCCCCGTTCATTGAAAGTCGGACATATGTCGGCTTCATGTCGCAGGGCAAAGTCGGATCCAAAGTAGGACAGATGTCGTGTCGCACTAGTGTGAACCCAGCCTGAATGCCTGACTATTCAAGTTTGTGCCCCTGGCTCCAGGTGTTGTGCCTCATCTTGCTCTCTGCAGGACCTCTCCAGTTGGAAACATCTCATGTACTTTCCTCTACAACATAATTATTTATTTTTAACTATACCATGTCCTGGAGTAAATGTTGTGCCCTTGTTCCTGGGTACACTCCTCTTGCTCACTTCACTGTTGTTGTTGGGACAAGTTCAGGGGATCTATGTTTTTTATCCAGGGCTCTCAAATCATTACCTGAATGGCACCAGTGCCAAGATCCTGATGACCTGAGTTTAGAATGCAGCAGGCTAGTCACTCAGAACCCAGATTGAGAGTGCTTTCACACTCACAGCGCCCGGGCGTCGGCGGTAAAACGTCACTATTTTTAGCGGCGTTTTTGCGGCGCTTTTCGGCCGCTAGCGGATTGAAATCAATGGGCAGGGGCGCTTTAGGTGCTGCGAGTTCACCGCTCCTAAAGTGCTGCAAAGAAGCTGCTGGCAGGACTTTTCTTGACGCCCTGCCAGCGCAGTGCCCCAGTGTGAAAGCACTCAGGCTTTCACACTGGGTTTGCAGCTGAGGCTTTTTCAGGCGCTTTACACGCGCTATTTTTAGCGCAAAATCGCCTGAAAAACGCCTCCAGTGTGAAAGGGGTCGAAGTGAAGTTCACTGAAGTAGAGGTATCTAATTCGGTGATTTTCAGGGGCATCCAAGGTAGACCAATGTAGCTATGTATAAAACCTCAATACTTGGAGTTCATCTCAAATTATATTATTAAATTATATTCTTCAAGGTGAAGTGACAGAGGTCATATTTACATGGCATCTTCTGAACAGTGCAACTCTCACTTACAGGAAGATATTCTATATCAGTGAGGTTTTTATTTTGGATTTATTTATTATATTTATGATACTTTTTTTATTTTTTATTGTAGCCTATGCGATGTGACTACTAGCTGGTCCAGTACTGTAGAATAGACGTGCAGTAAGACCGTGTACATTATAGGACAGACATTGTGTCTCTGTCCTCTCTGCAATAAATGAAGTTTTGGTGACAATAGGCTGCTAGGAATTTGTCCTAAATCTAATAAGCTCCACTACAGTATATTTGTTTAACTGTACTTAACTGACTCCAATTTTTCTGCCATATAGTGGGTGATAGCGAGAGTCAAGAGACCAGCGCTGAATATACAGAGGTGTCATTGGATTCTCTGGACCTACGAGTAAAAGAAATCTTATCACCTCAAAAAGGTGAGGAAATAACAGTGTCTTAAAGCTTTTTACATTTTCTCTATACTTAAAGTATTACTAAAACCACAACAGTAAAATCAGTCTATATATGCAGTAAAGCATGCTTGTTATACTCACTCTGGAACCTAATGGGTTAATCCTCCACATTGTGTAAAAAGGTTGTTTGATCCTGTCTTCTCTGATTCTCCCCTCCTTCCACTGTCCCCTAATAGTTAGGCCCCTTTCACACTGGGGCGTTTTTTGAAAAAATCCTGCCCTGCAGTCTTCAATGTGAAAGCCCGAAGGCTTGCACACTGAAGCGGTGCGCTAGCAGGACCGCTCCAAAAGTCCTGCTAGCCGCATCTTTGGAGCGGTGAAGGAGCGGTGTGTTTACCGCTGTTGCCCATCGAAATCAATGGGACAGCGCCGCTATACCGCCCGCAATGCGCTTTCTCGGCCGCTAGCGGGGGTTAAAACCGCACAGCTAGTGGCCGAATATCGTGGCAAAAACGACGGTATAGCGGCGCTAAAAAAAGCGCTGCTTTACCGCCAGCGCACCTCCCCCCGCCCCACTGTTGAAGGGGCTTTACTGATGGCACAGGGTTTATGGAATCAGGCTGCGCATGCAGAATTTGGTGTGTATTGCTAGAGAGGTTTTTTTTTTCTTGGGAGGATGCAGGTGATTAGCACAGGGCCAATCAGCACTGTCCAGACAGTCAGGGGTCTTGCAGTCTCATAGGATAGTCAGAAAACTCCTCCTTCAAGCTTTAACCAGTGCTCGGCTGGACACTAATAGAAGTCACAATATTGCTCTTACTGCTTATGAGAAACGGTGTTCAGCAGTTTATATTTACTAAAATAATTGCATTTCCATGTTCTGTGTACTGTGGGAGACCAGGTATAGTGAACGCAGGGTCCTGGGTTTACTAACACTTTAAAGTGATTGTAAAGCTTTGATTATTATCAGATATCCCTCGAGAAGAAACGCTCTCCCAGGGGGTTACCTTGTGGGCGCGCTCCCGAGTCATTCATTTGGCGTCTATAGCCGCCGAATGTATGACTCGCGCCCGCATCATTGGATTTGTTTGACAGCAGCAGGAGCCAATGGCTGCGCTGCTATCAACCTATACAATCAAGAGCCGGGACCCCGTGGAGAGAGGGATATCGCATCCCCGCCGAGGGAAATTCGGGGCTCAGGTAAGTAAAACGGGGGGGCTGGGGGGCCGGTGAAAAAACACAAGGGTTTACAACCCCTTTAAGTGTTGCAAAGACAGTTATGTCTACCTAGAACTGACACAATCAGCCTGAAATTGTTAAGAGAACAAAAAACAATCCTCTCTAGGTCAGCTACTTTTATATCCATTGCAAGGGTATAGGAAACTTTATTGCAGATAATTGCCTGCTTTTGTACTGTTGATATGTGTGGGCATATGGTATGTATTGACATTGCAGTATACCTGTTAAAATCCTTTGTAAATTGGGACTAGGATGTTCTTCCTTTATCATAACCATGTGATCAGTCCCAACGTTATAAGAAGCCTTTTATTCTTGGTATTCCCCTAATTTGCATATGTAAACCAGAAACGAACTAGAACTGTAGAACACATGAGAAATGTGCATGAGATGTTAAATATCACATGCAAAGGCAGCCCTGTAAATGCACCTCAGACATCTGGTAGAGGAAGTGAATTGCAGAGCAGGGGAACAATAATTTTGGGAGATCCCATCTAAGAATTGTGTCTTTTGTGTTTGTTTTTTGTTGTTGTTGTTTTTTTTTTTTTGTTTTTTTTTTTTTGTTTTTTTTTTTTTGTTTTTTTATACATGTTAGCTGGCTTAATTTTTTTTTTTTAAAGTCCTTTTATTACCATAGAATTACTTGTGTAATAGTTGTACAACCCCAATTCCAAAAATGTTGTCACTCTGTGTAAAATCTACATAAAAACAGAATGTGATGATTTGCAAATCTTCTAAACCCACATTTTCTTAACAATAGAAAATATATCGCACATTCAGCCCACGTTCACACTGGGGCTGCGGGAGTCGAGCTGTGCGAGTTAAGCTGAACTCGCACCATTTCACTCCTGCCTGTCAGTCCCGATTTCAGCTCGATTGCAGAGACATCTGACACAGATGTCAATGTAAATCGCGGCTGAAATCGCAAAAAGTAGTACAAAAACTACTTTTTGTAATCGGTGCAGCGCCGCAGATGCGGCGTCGCACCGATTAGGACGGTGCCATTGCCCGCAATTTGCGGCAAATTTCGCCGATTTGACATGCGATTTGACATGTCAAATCGCACCAGTGTGAACCAGGGCTTAGGCTGGGTTCACACTGGTCCGACAAACGCTCCGACATTGGGAGCTCATGTCGCATGACATGTGAAAATCAATGTTTCCCTATGAGAGCTGTCTTAACTGGTCCGGCACAAGTCGGTCCGACTTTGAAAATGCTCCCTGTACTACTTTGGTCCGACTTTGATCCGACTTCAGCCCATTGATTATCATTGAAGTCGGATCAAAGTAGGATCCTTGTCCTAACCATCCGAATTTGACATCCGACATTGTGATTACAGCAGCAGTAAATTAATTTATCTCACACTGGGATTGTTTTGATTGGTCAAAGGACAAGTCAGACTAGTTCAAAGTCGGATCAAAGTAGTATCCTGTTCATGAAAGTCGGATGGATGTCGGACCAATGTAGGATCAATGTAGGACTGATGTCGCAGAGCAAAGTAGGATGAAAGTTGTATGACTGTCGTGTCGTACCAGTGTGAACCCAGCCTAAAAGGAATTTATCTCACCCTGGGATTGTTTTGATTGGTCAAAGGACAAGTCAGATTAGCACAAAGTCGGATCAAAGCAGTATCCTGTTCATGAAAGTCGGATGGATGTCGGACCAATGTAGGACTGATGTCGCAGAGCAAAGTAGGATGAAAGTTGTATGACTGTTGTGTCGTACCAGTGTGAACCCAGCCTCAAACTGAGAAAATTTTCTAGCAATATATCTCAAAGTTGGGACAGGGCAACAAAAAGCTGGTAAAGTAAGTGGTACTAATAAGTAAGAGCTGGAAGAACATTTTGCAATTAATTAAGTTAATTGGCAACTGGTCAGTAACATGACTGGGTATAAAAAGAACATCTTGGAGTCTGCTTTTCTCAGAAGTAAGATGAGCAGAGGTTCACCTATCTGCGAAAAGCTGTGTCAAAAAAATTGTCATACACTTTCCGAATAATATTCCTTGATGTAAAATTGCAAAGACTATATAATCTACAGTACATAATGGCAAAATAAATCTGTGTGCAAGGAGCAAGGCCGAAACTAATATTGGATTCCCGTGATATTTGGGCCCACAGACAGCAGTGCATGAAAACAGGCATGATTCTGTGATGCACATCACTGAATGGGCTCAGGAATATTCCCAAAAATCACTTGGTGAATACAGTTCGCCATGCCACCCAGAAGTGCAAAGTAAAGCTCTATCTGGACATAATCCAAAAACCCTGCCATCTTCCCTATGCCAAAGCTCATTTAAAATGGCCTTTTGCAAAATGGGAAAACTGTTCTGTGGTCAATAGAATTAAAACTTGAGATTCTTTTTGAAAACCATGGGTGCCATGTCCTCCCGACTGAAGAGGAGAGGGATCGTCCGGCTTAATAGCACTCAGTTCAAAAGCCTGCACCTGTATAGGGGAGCTTGCATATCTGGAAAGGCACCATCAATGCTGAAAGATATATATCCAGTTTTTAGAGCAGCATATGCTGCTATCCAGACAACCTGTTTTTTAAAGACAGACTTGCATATTTTAGCAACACAATGCTAAGGCCAGGTTCACACAGGGGCGGCACGACTTTGGGGGCGACTCTGCGGCGCGATCTCAAGACGACTTGAGACGCCCGCCTGAGGCGATTTGCATAATGACTTCTGTATAGAAGTCTATGCAAGTCGCCCCCAAAAGAAGTACAGGAACCTTTTTCTAAGTCGGAGCGACCTGAGTCGCTCCTATTAGAACGGTTCCATATTACAGAGCGGGACGCGACTCGTCAGGCGACCGAGTCGCCTGACGAGTCGCCCCTATGTGAACCTGGCCTAAACCACATTTATGACAACATCATGACTTTGTAGTAGAAGAGTTTGGGTGCTTAATTGGCCTGCCTACAGTCCAGACCTTCACCAACTGAAAATATTTGGCAAATCTTAAAACAAAAAAGACCTAGGACTTTTGAGCAGTTTGAATCCTATATCAGGCAGGAATGACAACATTCCTCTCCCAAAAATCCAGCAACTGGTCTCCTTAGTTCCCAGACATTTACAAAGTGGTGTTAAAAGAAGAGGGGATGCTACACGATGGTAAACATGGCCCTTTCCCAACTCCCTGAGACATTAGTGCCACCAATTTCAAAATTGCCTTATTTTTTTCATAAAATATTTTTTTTTAATTTTAAACATTTGATATGTTTTCTATTGTGAATAACATATGGGTTTATTTGCAATTTTGTTTGTGTAGACTTTACACAGCTTCCTAACTTTTTTGGGTTGATGGGAGCAACTTTTTAACAAAACGGGGACTTAAAGTGTTACTAAACCCACAACCGTAAAATCTGTCTGTAAATGCAGAATAGCATGCTTGTTATACTCACTGTGAAAAAAGAAAAAATGGCCTAGAAGTTGCCTCACAAATGATCCTCCTCCATCCCTGAATTTTATGCAATGAAAACAAAGGTTAGCCCATGGGACTTTAATCGAGGAGGTCATAAAGGTCCAAACAGATGAATCGGGTATAATTAAAAATCTCAATTTATTGAACACATGGGAACATCATGGGTTGTACATGTGTTAAACATGAACACGCAAGGCAACATGTGAAGGTGGCATGCTGTAATTGCTAATCATGAACATCTAGTTCTAGTGTTGAAACAAAAGGAGAATATGTACATACATGTACATCTGTTAACTCGCATCATACATTGAACATGTGTTGAACATGGACATATGAACAGCCCGTAAAATTGGCATGATACAGTCATTAGGCAGTAATGAACATATGGTTCTGGTAACAGAGTAATAAACATACATGTGCATCTATGCTCTGCTCGCTTCCTCAGGAGTTGATGCATTTATGGAGTATCTAGAAAATATATAAATGTAAATAAGATGTCATGCAAATTAAAATATGGTTGAATGAGCAACAAGGGGCCTAACTAGGTGCTCCCCGTACTTACAAATGGGTAGATTGTTTCCCAGAGCCAATCCCCAATGGCAGCGGCGGACAGCACTCCAAGCGGGGGCTGAAAGAGCGGGGCCAGGCAGAGGTCAGACATGGCGAATGAAAGGGTGATGAGAAGGAAATGTATCCCTTGGTAAGCCTTGCTGGCTACATATGTCATGGCAGCTGAAACATAAATAATGAGGGTATCTGAGTAAGTCACTTCCATGATGCTGGAGGCTAGGAGTATGAGGAATAATAGTCCATGTCTGAGTGTAGAAATCCATGGGATTGTAAGCCAGAGTGCAAATAAGGGAAGAGGAAAGGAGAGAGAAAAAGAAACAAAAGATAGAATTTAAATGAAAATCCAGGAAAAGCAGAGAAAAGGACAATTCGGGTGGGTTATTCACTGGGGAACTTGAGGGGTTAATCCTCTGCATTGTGTAAAAAGGCTCTTTGATCCTCTATGCACAGATCCTCCCCCTCCTGCAGCATCTCTCTTGGCAAGGCCAGATCAGACACAATCAGGGTAGTAAAGCTGCACATGCTCAGTTTGGTCTCTATTGCTGGAGAGAACAGTTCCTTGTTGAGCTGAGCTTTTCAGGTCACATGATATTGACATCACACATTTGGGTGTGTATACTGATCCTAAATGAGAGCCCAGTCCCACCCTCTCTCCTCCATGCCCAGTAACTTAAAAAAAAGAACACAGTGGGTGGGATTTCACACCTTGATTGATGGATGATCCACCTCCCATAACAGCATGAGGACAAAGGCTATAGTGGAAATCTCCTCCAACCTGTGCACTCGGCACTTGGGCAAACCCTGCAGTTTATCATGTGACTGTGGTATACAGATCAGCCAAAAAGGTATATAGTGTCAATATTTTAATGTAAGAAGATGATTTATAAGCTGTAGGCACTGCGTGGGGGGGGGGGGGGGGGTGGCGGCACGGCACTGACAAACTATTTTCATTTTACTGGGTTCAGTAACGCTTTAATTCATGTGACAGGACTGATTATTTTAATAAGATATTGGTCTACTTTGACCTCCAAAGGCAAGGCTGTATTCTGGAGCTTGCTTGCCATTGCAGTCTGTGTGATCTGAGCCAAAAGTAGACCCTCTCTAATACAGTGATAGTGGGAAAGGCAAATAAATGATGCTGCTGGAAGTATACATTTCAACACATGGAATTCTGCAGCTTACATTTGAGCAAAAATGCCAAGTAGACCTAATCCAACACTATGAAAATTTATTGTAGATTGTCTTCAATTAAATGCTCTTTTAATTGCTGCTAAATTATTTCCTTCTGTTGTGAGTTCCTGATGGTTGTGCTGCATGGATTATGTGGCATTCTGTCCTGTCCTCCTTAATGGAATCCACTTAGTCTGCTCTCTTGGAGTGTTCCCAGGGAGGTTTGCTGGGAATGTACACAGTGACAAGCTCAATGTGTACTTGCAGTTTGCAGCTTGTATTTATTACTTTAGTGCAGAACTTTGTTGCTCCAAAGCTTCAGGTCTCAGCACACCTTTTGCAGTTTTATGTGCCTCACTGTTCACTAACAGATGTGTGTTGGTTCATACTACAAAATGGCTGTCCCAACCTCCTCATGTTTTTTTTAATTGGATCAAAAAGGGCAATGATTGGACAGGATGAAACCTTTTTGATGGTTAATGCATGTATGTTCCCTGGAACCAAGTTCTTTTTTTCTTTGTTATACCAAAAAAAGCGGTTGGATCCAGAAGTACAATTTTAATTGGAGTAAAAGCAAATGTATGCATGTGTGGCAAACAAGAACACAAGTGAAAATTCAGATTGAAAGTTAAATGATTGATGCAAAATTGGCATGTGATCAGGTAAAAAGTTGTCATTCAAGTAAGCCCACAATCTGACCCCTGAACAATCCTATATTCACCATACTGTAACTGCAACCATAGGATGTATGCCCATGAAGAAGCATTAGGGATCTCTAATATGTTATGTTCATAAGGTTTAAGATAAAAAAAATCTCAGAACTATCTGCTTTTTTCCTATGCAAAAGATAGTTAATAGAATAAAAGTTAACTTAAACTACAGATTGCGGCATTTATCTTAATAAATAAGATAAGAATTGCAGTATGATAATTGAGGAAACTCAATTCGCAAATGTTGGAAAAAAGAGACGCTTACAATTAAGTGGATGAAGGCTTCACAGTTTGATGTACCTGGAAAAACTGTTAAAGGTTTCAGACACCCAGAATTAAAAGCTGTTATCTGTGGAGTCATATGGGGTTATTTACTGGCTCCTTGGGTGCCTAAAGCACTCATGCAAAAACTTCCCACTGTAGCTACTGGCTTTGTTCCAGTCCATCCTCCTTTCCAGTTGCCAGTCTGTTAAAAACTTGTTTAAAGCTACAGCCAGCACTACAATTAAAATCTATGTTCAACAGACTGGAGACTGGAGGATGCTGTAAGGGCCCCAAGAAAGCTGTGAAAAGCTTGTGAAATCTTTTACATACGGTATACCTAATGTGTATAGAGCTGTTCAGTCCAGTGTTTCCAAGCTAGTGCTAGTGTAAAGTGGCCCCATGAACAGTGGTGCTAAACCAGAGGAGATTGTTGGAAGTGCTCTCATGAATGGACCACTAGCAAAGCTGTAAGCATGTATGCAGGAAATTCTCCACATTTATATTTGCTTAGCACTAATTCTGTTATCTTGATTGTTTTTCCTTTTGAAGGTCTTCCCAATGGGTCTGACAACATGGAGGTGGATGGGCTTCAAGGAATTCCACTTTGTAGCTGCCGGATGGAGACCCCAAAAGAGGATGAACTGATGGAAAAAGACGGAGATCGATGCATGGCTGTCGAGAGCTCTGACCAGGAGGTGAGAAATCTGGGACTTCATAGGGTAGACTTAATTTATCATTTGGTTAGTTCTTTTTTGATAGAATCATACCTGAAAGCCAAACCTTTCCAAGACTTTCAATGATAATGCCAACCTGTTTTTTCCCCATGTACGCTAAAGCAGAGGTTTCTCTTTAATGCTCAACTTTCACCCTGTCTTCCCTATACGCACTTCTCATAAGCCGCTCCATATGTTGGCTCAGCAAGTCCACTATAAGCTTCACGTTGGTCTTGTTGGAAATTGGACTGGGCTAAAGTCTGTTCCCTCACCCCATGTGACAGCTCTTAGGCCTGGCAATTGACTGCTCAGACAACCCATTCTGTGTGGAAGAAGACTGTCCTTAGTCCTGTTTAATCTCTAACATGTGCCACATTGCTTGAATTAATTGGATTTGTTATTTTGGTCAGGCAGGTGAAGACGGCAGTAGTAATGAAGTGTGCGTAAACGGAGAACAAACAAAGTTCAAGTTGATTTTTCGTAAAGAAGTACTATACTTAATTGCCCACTCTTTTATGCAGCCTGCTATGGTAAATGCCTACCTTCCTCGTTTTTTTTAGGGATCTCCGCTATGTGGCCCTACTCAGTGTTACGCAGCCTTTCTAAGTGTCCCTTCCAGCTGGTCCTTTACAACTTCAGCCCCAGGCCATTTTTCTGGTCAGAGACCAGGCCACTTTTTGCGATTCGGCACTGCGTCAATTTAACTGACAATTGCACGGTCGTGCGACGTGGCTTTCAAACAAAATTGACTCCCTTTTTTTCCCACAAATAGAGCTTTCTTTTGGTGGTATTTGATCACCTCTGCGGTTTTGATTTTTTGCGCTATAAACAAAAATAAAGCGACAATTTTGAAATAAATGCAATATTTTTAACTTTTTGCTCTAATAAATATCCCCACAAAATATAAAAAAACAATTTTCCCTCAGTTTAAGCCGATACGTATTCTACATATTTTTGGTTAAAAAAAAATCGCAATAAGCGTATATTTATTGGTTTGCGCAAAAGTTATAGCGTCTACAAAATAGGGGGTAGTTTTATGGCATTTTTATTAATATATATTATTTTTTTTTTACTAGTAATGGCGGCGATCAGCGATTTTTATTGTGACTGCGACATTATAGCGGACACATCGGACACTTTTGACAACATTTTGGGACCATGTGCTATAAAAATGCACTGATTACTGTGAAAATTACACTGGCAGTGAAGGGGTTAACCAGTAGGTGGCGCTGTAGGGGTTAAGTGTTTGATTCTTACTGTAGGGGGGATGGGCTGTGTGTGACATGTCACTGATCACCGCTCCGATTACACAGAGCGGAGATCAGTGTCATTGTCACTAGGCAGAGCGGGGAGATGCTTGTTTACATTAACATTTCCCCGCTCTATCTCTCCGTAAGACAATCGCGGGTGTCCCCGCGGCGATCGAGTCCGCGGGACCCACAGACGGGGATCATGGAGATAGCGGCAGAGTCGTGAGCGTGCCAGTGGCGCGCGCGACCACACGGCGGCATCTTAAAGGGGATGTACCTGTATGTACCTATGCCTGTCCGTGCCATTCTGCCGACGGAAATATACAGGCGGCGGTCCTTAAGTGGTTAAAGTGCACACCCCTGCCGCAGTGTGCCATTCCTGTGTCTGAACCGCATTCAACCATCCATGGTGTGTGCACACTATGTAAATGCTTGGTAGACAGGCTGTATTGCACCATGCAGAAACAGGAAGAATGGTAAGTATTCATCAAAGCATGCTGCACACAGTCTGGGTTTGGCATTTTAGGTATAGTACAAGCTCCCTAAAAGTAAACTTTTACTTTAAGTGAACCTGTTGCTTTGTCCTGCATGAGCAAATCACATGTTGACATTAATCATCCAAGATGATCTTCATTGGGAAGCAGGTAGAATTGGCATTCTCCAACAATGATGTTGCTGTGTGCCAAGTGTCGCGGTCACGTTGTTGAACTGGATCAATGGTTCTCAACCACCAGGCCTCAGCTTCTCGCCTTTCAGGCTATGTACTGGAAAAGTCTTTGCTGTGAGAAATGACAGCTGAAATGAATGAAACAGCCACAGATCCTCAGTTCACTGAGTGTATTGTGTAGACACAACCTGTAATCAGCCAAACACTGTGAAGTCTTAGCAATCTGCTGATGTAGGGTATGGAAGGTTTTGGAAAAGTACACAAGGCCCTGGTCTTCCTAAGGTTGAGGTCCATTGAATTAGTTCATACACTTTTATATACACAAGATTTTTCAGGGTTTTGATAGAATTATTATAGTCACCCACCCTCTCTTGGATTATAGTTGATCTGTAGCTCAACACAAGAGGGGATTCTTTTATAGTTATCCCTAACTGAAAACTGAAATTTTTAACTTGTAAAGAGTGACCTGTTAAGGACCTCGCTGAGATTATTGCATTAGACCAGTTGTGACCTGTTCTCAGTAATGTGTGCAAAATGTTCAATTATATTTTATTGACCCTTTAAGTAAATATGGACCTTACTATTGCTGACTTGATTTTAAAGATCGTAACCCTAGGTCGTCCTAACTCTGACTCTACTACATAGGGTGCCACCAACATAAAAGAATCTTTGCAGCCAGTGAAATCAGATAGTCTGAACTCCATCCTGTTTTCTTTTAAGAACCCGTCATCCGTGGGTACTCACCTATAGTGGAAATGCACTTTGTTTTGCAGCTGAGCCGCTGTGGGAGAGAGCTGGTGAAGCATGAAGTTATGAGACCATCGAACAAGGTTCGGCACTTGGTGTTGTGTGAAGACCACCGGGGGAAGATGGTCAAACACCAGTGTTGCCCTGGGTGTGGCTATTTCTGCACTGCCGTAAGTTCCTGTCCCAGTCAGCTGAAAGATCTAATAGAGTAATCCAGTGCCAGAGAGGGCAAGAATGAAGTGTTTTTTTTTTCATGGTGTAAGAAAGCAATCTGTAAGCCCAATTTGAGAAAAAATTTTATGCGAACTCTAAGAATGAGCTTCTTTTACCTACTGACTTTTTGATCTGTTAAATAGCAGTGAATACATTTTGTTATATCTAAATATTATGTGACACAAAAAATTGCAGCTGCCACTATTTTATTCTTCAGGGCCTTAGCTTTTATAAAGAATATAATTTATTAGGGTTCTATGTAATTTTTGCCCCAAACATGAAGTGATTAAAGAAAACTATCCGATTTACCCTGCATAGGCAAAGAAAGGGTTAATTTGGAGGTAGGAAGAATTAAAAAATTATCCATAAAGTTTTTTAATTTATCATTCTTTGTGTTACTAGTGCTGAATTTCTGAGACTCTGAAGCAGAGAATGACGTTGAATAGCTTTTTACATCTGTGTACCTAAACATGTGGTTTTAATGTGTTTAGCTCATTGTTTACAGAAAAAAGGTGGTTTTATGTGAAAGGCATGGTACACATGGATTATTTTTTTTAATCTGTTCTTTTTCTTCATAGGGCACATTCATGGAGTGCCAACCAGAAACCAGCATTTCCCACCGCTTCCACAAAGCTTGTGCCACTCAAGTCAACAACGCCAGCTACTGCCCACACTGTGGTGAGGACGTCTCAAAGGCCATAGAGGTTACCATTGCAAAAGCAGACACCACCTCAACAGTGTCCACTATAGCCTACGAGCCAGAAATAGAGGCCCCGGCTGAAGGACAAGCTGACACAACGACAGAGAGGTGATCTTTGTTTAAGGCAGCCTTGAAACTTTTTTTATTTTGGTTATTTATTGTTTTGGGATAGATGCATGTGTGTATATGCGTGCATACTGTGTGTGTGTGTGTGTGTGTGTATATATATATATATATATATATATATATATATGTGTATATATATGTATGTATATATATGTATATATATATATATATATATATATATATATATATATATATATATATAATAAATAAATATGCTCACGGGCGTAGTAGTAGTACATGCTCTTGGGAGAGATCTCCTCCAAGACGTCTCGCAGTCCTATCCACATGCTGGATGTTGCATAAAACTCATGTTATACACCACAAACTTTGGTTGGCAGTTCACCAGCTGATTGATGTTAAAAGATAAGCCATTGGAGCATGGGGTAATAATATGGAAATCACCCAGATACCTCCAACTCGCACACCTTGTGGTACCACACCTAAACATGGCTGTGGCGTGTACCATGTGTGGGTGGACTAATTAGAAACTGACTAGGCGAGACCATGTTACCAATTGTCTGTGCCTTTCCCTTCAGTATTGCCCTATATCCAGGATCTCTATATAAAATGGGGAGATACCTGGAGGAGATTTGTTTTTACACTATAAAATTGTGGGCATAGCAAACACAGGGGACACTGGATCAATGTTGGGTTAGACCTTTGGTCTTCCATGTTCCATTTGTTGCGAGAATCATGTTTCAAGAGATTTGCTCTTGGAATGTCTGTCAAAGGCATGTGCTTTTTTTAACCTTTTTTGCAGGCTCCTATGGGGAAAAAAAAACAAACATTGCACCCATGATTAGTCAAATAATGATGTATTAAATGTGTAAATACTCAAAATTGGCAAGGGGGGGAACCTTCAAATAAAGAACTTGGCCTTCCAATAAAATGCTTAAATACAGTACACGTGATCCACCAAACATTTTAAGACAACCACTCTGACTGTGTCCTGACATCGATGTCTGTGTAGATCCATCAGGATTTGGATCTACCCAGCCGTTCCCTCCATATTATTAGTTACTGGGATCACATGTGACCATGCTTATTGGGAATCTCCATGTGGTCACAGGGAAGTAATGCAGACACTTGCTTGATCTAACCCACCACCTATATAGTAGCTTGGTACATGACAATATGGGGGTAAAGTGCACTACTAGCATTTGTCACACACAGCTGGTGTCCCACTTTTGAGATATCTCTCTTTTGATCTGGTGATGTCTATCAATGGCTAGATGCTTCCTATTTGTCCAGGTTACAGCAGTCCCAGAACAGAAAGTGAGGGAAAATCTTCCCTATAGGGGCATATACAGCAGTGTGCATGTAATTGGCACAGGGCCACTCAGCACTGGGCAGACAGAGGGCAGAGGGTCAGGAGTCATGCAGCCTCATAGGACAGTCAGAGGAGAATGAAAACTCCTCCTACAAGCTTTAGCCCGCGCTCGGTCTGGACACTGAAAGAAGTCACATGACTGCTATATACTGCTGATGAGAAAAGGTAGTTGCATTTCCATGTTCTGTGTACTGTGGGAGACCAGATAAAGTAATTGCAGGGTCTTGAGTTTTGTAACACTTTAACAAAACACAAATGTATTTAAACGTCTGTTATTTTTCTTGTCCATTGAAGTCATATACTGTTGGGTTTTACTGCTACCCGCAAAAAGATTGCACTCTATAGAAAATATCTGTTGACCAGCCCATAAAATAACCCCTCCTACAGCCAGTTTGTCTCCGTTTTTTTTGCTAGTGCCTAGAAAGATGGATGCGTTATTTTCACATCTACACTTGGAAAAGTCTAATCTGATTTTGGCTAGCAATGTTTTCTTCAATTTTTCTTCGCTATTTCTTTAGTCAAGATTCTTTGCTGCATGCTCTATTGTATCCCACCTTGGTTTTCTAGGGGGTTCATTGTGTCAGTATTTTGTTGAACCACCTTTTTCTACAATTACAGCCTTTAGTATGTTGGGATCTGTCTCTACTAAATTAGCACATCTAGACTTTGCAATATTTGCCCACTCTTTGCAAAACTGCTCAAATTCAGTTAAATTTGATCGTAACCGTTTGTGCACTGCAGTCTTCATGTCATTACACAGATTTTCAATGGGGTTTATGTCTGGGCTCTGACTAGGCCATGCAAGAACATTCAACTTTTTCTCCTTCAACCACTGTGTGGTAATTTTTGCTGTGTGCTTTGGGTCATTGTCATGTTGGAGGGTAAACCTTTTTCCCCATTGACAACTTTCTGGCAGAGGGCAGCAGACTTTCTTCAAGAATTTGACGGTATTTTGCCCCATCAATTTTTTTTTCTTTTATCCTGACAAGTGCTCCAGTTCCTGCTGCAGAGAAACGCCCCAATAACAGGATATTACCAACTGTATGCTTTACTTTAGGAATGGTGTTGTTTGGATGGTGAGCTGTATTGGATTTCCGCCATTTGGTGTTGAGGCCAAATAATTAAATTTTAGTCTCATCTGACAGTAACACCTTTTTCCGTGTGGCCTCAGAATCTTCAAGGTGCATTTTGGCAAAGCTCAGTCGTGACTGCATGTGGCTTTTCTTGAGGAGTGGATTTTTTCTTGTGACCCTCCCATACAAGCCACATTTTTGGAGAATTTGTGATAAATGTTGTCACATGCACACAATGACCACTCTTTGTCATAAATCCCTGCAACTGCTTCATAGTTGCTGTAGGCCTCTTGGTAGCCTCTCTGGCCAATTTCCACCTGGCTCTTTCATCCAGTTTTGAGCGACGTCCTGATCCAAGTACCTTCCACTTCTTAATAATAGACTTCACTGTGCTTCTAGGCCAGTG